>SJXQ01009198.1:83925-94347 GCA_006408695.1 Aepyceros melampus | reverse complement strand
GACTCTGGGAGAGGGAGAGGGTGGGATGAGTTGGCAGAGTGGCAGTGTAACATGTATGATATCATAAGTGAAACGAATCGCCTGTCTAGGTTCGATGCAGGATGAAGAATGCTTGGGACTGATGCACGGGGATAATCCAGGGAGAAGGTGTGGGGTGGGAGGGGGGAGGTGGGGGTCGGGACTGGGAGTTCATGTACACTCGTGGCTGATTCATGTCAATGTATAGCAGAACGAATACAGTATTGTAAAGCAAAACAAACTAAAAAATAAAAATTAATTTAAAAAATGTTAAAAATAAAAAAATAAGATAAAATCAGTTGTGTTTCAAATGATAAAATGTAACTATGTCTTTCCAAGTATGCTTTTTGTGAAATAAAAAATCACAAAAATAATTTATTTGATTAAATCACTAATATAGAACAGAAAAGAAAGATATGATTATTCTACCTACTTATTCCATTCCATACATAATAAGTTTACCACTTTTTGTGGTGTGTTTTTATCTTTTTGTGGTATGTTTTTATTTTCTAAAATATTTTCTATTGAATGTCTCATTCAGAGGCAAGATACCAAATCTGAGGACTTTCTGTTCAATTTTCAGAACAAAAGGGCTATAGAAATGCCTCCAGGTGAAAGAGTTCTTCAGAAAGATATACTGGCCAACTATCAAGAGGTATACAGTCACTTGCTACACTAAAAGGCAAATAGAAGAGTTAGAACTAAGTTGCCTTGAACCTGCTACTGTCTTTGCTTTAACTCTGTTCAGTGATTTCCGTGCATGGCCCTTGGCCCCTCCCATCTGTGTGCTAATGCAAACACCTATATTTGGGTATGAGGGAATACCTAAACCCTACTGCCACCACCACTTTTCTTATCATGGTGCAGAGAGAGGTTGTAGAAAACATCGTCAGTTAGTAACTGAACACCCATTCCCAATCTTCTGGAGTGCCTCACTCTACAGACTGGAAAGGTCAAACACTCACTTTCAGTCTCCATTCCATCTACTCCTGGCTATGTGACACAGATCTGGCTAAAGTAACATGAACAAAGGTCTTCTAAGAGCCTCTAGGATAATTTCACCTTCCTGATAAAGAGACTCAAAAAGTACCTAGGGACTTCCCTGGCAGCCCAGTGGTTAAGATCCTGCTTCCAATGCAGGGGGCATGAGTGTGATCCCTGGTGGGAGAAGTAAGATTCCATATGCCACACAGCACACCAAAAAAAAAAAAAAAAAAGGTCTCTAAGTGAAGGCAAAGAAAAGGGGAGAAGGAATTTGCATAATATTTTAAGTTATGTAGAAAGAACAATGTTGTTAAGTAGAAATAAGTTTGATTAAAATAACTTAGTAAAAACACAGAATTAATGCAGTCAATTAAAAGCTGAAGGTAAGAGACAATGAGAAAAGGTGCCATGATCTAATTATTGTCCAGACAGCTGGTGATAATTATTCTAAGGCAAACTTTCTCATTTTTGTATGGGTAGCACCCTAAATTTAACTGATATATATCTTACAGCCATTTAGAAACAGCTGAAAGCATTGGGATTTGTAGGATACATTTTATAATGTGCCCTTTGAAAAGTTCTCCATGAAATTATATATTTAATGCTAGATATTTCATAGATGTGATTGGCTATGGATGAGTTGATTTTCTTCCAATACTCACTTCAAAAAAAGTCCAGACCAAAAAAAAAAAAAAATGTCCAGGCTAAAATTATAGCAATTAGGTTCTAAGGAATAGAACTTTGTTGTTTGAATCGTTAATTTTTCACAGTGTTTGAGCTAAGCAAAACTATTAATACTATCCTGTGCATGTGAATCACCTGGGTTCACTTCTATTAGGAAATGGCATCCTTATTAAAATCTCCAAATCTAAAAAAAGAATGTCAGTCCTACTTTCCAGCCCACCTGAAAATGTTTGTTTCTGAGAATCTAAGGAATAAGACTCTTAATTTAACCAGTAATATGAACTGGCTGCACTCTAGGAACTTATAAAGTAATCATAAACTCAACACACTGCCTCCCAGTGAGTATCCATTAAGAGAAGCACTATTTTAGGATTCCCTAAACTTCCCTCGTGGCTCAGATGGTAGAAAATCTGCCTGGCTTGATGGACATGAGTTTGAACAAATTCAGAGAGATAGTGAAGGACAGGGAAGCCTGGGATGCTGCAGTCCATGGGATCACAAACAGTCAGACACAACTTAGCAACTGAACAACAACAACAAAAAAAAATGTAAGAGACCCAGATTTGATCCCTGGGTCAGGAAGATCCCCTGGAAAAGAGAATGGTTACCCACTCCAGTATTCTTGCCTGGAATTCCATGGACAGAGGAGTCCACAGGGTCACAAAGAATCAGATATGACTGAGCAACTAACACTTAACAAATTTTGGATAAGTGGCATATAAATTGTAAACTTTGATTTGTCCTGATCAAGTTGAAATTCTAAAGACTGTGTAGCTTGACCTCATTGCTGGTCCCTGTGGAACTGCTCTGACTGTGCTTCATAACTATGTCAGCCATGGTCACTGAGAGACGATGCTGAGAGGAGCAATCTCAGAATATCTGCTGTTGTCTTACCAAGAAGCCATGACTGATGGTGTGGTTCATTAAATGTCACAGAACAGTCTTTATGAAAACGCAGAAAGCATCCCCACAGGGATACACATCAAGAATAGTCATCCTTTTGAACAACTGTGTTTTTGTTACATGCACAAAAAAATGTATATTTTTATGTTTCTCTGTCTGCATTGGCAGTAGAAACTCAAAAGCAAATCTGTGGCGCAAGTGTAGCCAGGATGGCAAGCCTCAGCATGCATTCTGTGTGCTAATCTCATCACTTCTTTGTGAATCATGGACTGCAGTCCACCAGGCTTGTCTGTCAACGGGGATTCTCCAGCAAGAATACTAGAGTGGGTTGCCATTCCCTTCTCCAGGAGATCTTCCCTGCCTAGGGATCAAACCTGGGTCTCCTGCATTGATGGCAGATTCTTTATCATCTGAGCCACCAGGGAAGGCCAACCTCATCCTTATTTAATCTTATTTTTCCAGTCCTATTTCTCTATATTTTTTCCCCTAATTTACCCACTCTGCTTTTCCTTCTCTTTTTGTCTCACTTTTCCTTACTAATAAATTGTTGTATAATCCCTTGGAATAAAAGACAGTGCAAAATTGCTAATACTTGAGGCTTTATTTGGAATTTGTCCGTGTGAAATCACATGCCTGTAAACACACACCAAAACCATCCTTATTTTGAGGACAAAAGGTGGACCCCTGACCCATTCAAACTTATTCACTTAGTTCCCAAGCAAAGGCACACATATATCCCAGAGCACAAGATTCAAGATAGACATTATGTCACTCATCCAGGGTATCAGACTAAGCCAATGGACAGAGCCGTATTGAAGGTCAGTGTGCTCAATAGACTAAGGACTCAGGGCAGCTCAGACAGAGGGATTTATAGCTCAGGCAAGAAAGAAAATTTTGGCAAGAATGCTAGGCACCAGTGTCAGAATCAAGCTGTGAGTCCAGGAAGCAGATGGGATCAAATAGTATACTGGCCTAACATGATTTTCCCCAGTTAATGGCTCATGGTTTATTAATAGCAAAAATCAGGCCCCAAGGGTGAAGGTGAGAGTAATTCCCTGAGTAGAACACAGGTAAAAGGCTGGAAAGAAAGATAGAAATCAAATCCAGTGAAAAGAACACCAAGAAGTATAAAGGCAAGATGCTTTAACAAATATATATTTAGAGCAAATGGAGTTTTTGCTTCCAGAGGATATTTATAACAAATCCTCTTATTTCCCCAGAAATTTTCCCTTGTATCTTTTGTGTCAATAAATGTAACTGGTTATGTAGAGTCAGGGCCTCCTCTTTCCTGAGGAAATACTAAGTCATAATTGCCAATTGTTGTTTTGACATTCTTCCTGCAGATCATCCCATAAGTTCTGGGTCACTGCACCCCTAAGAAGTGCACATGGGACTGAGGGTTAGGAGTGACCAACTGACCAAGAGGTGGGCAGAAATCTGCCCCTGGGGAGGCTGTATTTAAAGTCCAACCTTTGGTGAGACTCAGGAGAATTCTCTGGGGTTCTTTTTTTTTTTTTTTTTTCGCAATTCAGTTCAGTTGCTCACTCATGTCCAACTCTTTGCAATCCCATGGACTGAAGCATGCCAGACCTCCCTGTCCATCACCAATTCCCAGAGCTTGCTCAAAGTCATGTCCATCAAGTCAGTGATGCCATCCAACCATCTCATCCTCTGTTGGCCCCTTCTCCTCATGCCTTCAACCTTTCTCACATCAGGGTCCTTTCAAATGAGTCAGTTCTTCACATCGGGTGGCCAAAGTATTGGAACTCAGTTTCAGCATCAGGCCTTCCAGTGAATATCCAGGACTGATTTCCTTTCAGATTTAATGGTTTGATCTCCTTCCAGTCCAAGAGACTCTCAGTCTTCTCCAACACCACAGTTCAAAAGCATCAATTCTTTGACACTCAGCTTTCTTTTATGGTCCAGCTCTCATATCCACACTTGACTACTGGAAAAACCATACCTTTGACTAAACAGACTTTTGTTGGCAAAGGAATTTGCCTGCTGATTTACTTCTAGGTGCTTCCATGTCCTGGCTATTATAAACAGTGCTGCGATGAACATTGAGGTACACATGTCTCTTTCAATTCTGGTTTCCTTGGTGTGTATGCCCAGCAGTAGGATTGCTGGGTCATAAGGCAGTTGTATTTCCAGTTTTTTAAGGAATCTCCACACTGTTCTCTGTAGTGGCTGTACTAGTTTGCCTTCCCACCAACAGTGTAAGAGGGTTCCCTTTTCTGCACACCCTCTCCAGCATTTATTGCTTGTAGACTTTTGGATCGCAGCCATTCTGACTGGAGTGAAATGGTGCCTCATTGTGGTTTTGATTTGCATTTCTCTGATAATGAATGATGTTGAGCATCTTTTCATGTGTTTGTTAGCCATCCATATGTCTTCTTTGGAAAAATGTCTGTTTAGGTCTTTTCCCCACTTTTTGATGGGGTTGTTTCTTTTCCTGGTATTGATTTGTATGCACTGCTTGTATATTTTGGAAACTAATCCTTTGTCAGTTGTTTCCATTGCTATTATTTTCTCCCATTCTGAGGGTTGTCTTTTCACATTGCTTATAGTTTCCTTTTCTGTGCAAAAGCTTTTAAATTTAATCAGGTCCCACTTGTTTACTTTTGTTTTTATGTCCATTACTCTAGGAGGTGGGTCATAGAGGATCTTGTTTTGATTTATTTCATCAAGTATTCTCCCTATGTTTTCCTCTAAGAGTGTATAGGTTCTGGCCTTACATTTAGGTCTTTAATCCTTTTTGAGTTTATATTTTTGTATGGTGTATGAAGTGTTATAATCTTATTTTTTTTACATGTAGACGTCCAGTTTTCCCAGCACCATTTATTGAAGAGGCTATCTTTGCCCCATTGTATATTCTTGCCTCCTTTGTGAAAAATAAGGTACCCATAGGTGCATGGGTTTATTTGGGGGCTTTTTGTCTTTTTCCACCTGTCTATATTTCTGTGTTTATGCCAATACCATACTGTCCTGATGACTGTAGCTTTGTAGTATAATGTGAAGTCAGGAATGTTGATTTCTCCAGCTCCATTCTTTTCTCAGGACTGCTTTGGCTATTTGGGGTATTTTGTGTTTCCATATGAATTGTGAAATGTTTTGTTCTACTTCTGTGAAAAATGTCATTGGTAATTTGATAGGGAATACATTGAATCTGTAGATTGCATTTGGTAGTATAGTCATTTTCAGAATATTAATTCTTCCTACACAGGAACATGGGATATCTCTCCATCTGTTTACATTTTCTTTGACTTCTTTAATCACTGTCTTATAATTTTCTGTGTACAGTTCTTTTGTCTCCTTAGGTAAGTTTATTCCTAGACTTAAATTCCTTTTGTCACAATGGTGAATGGGATTGATTCCTTAATTTTTCTTTCTGATTTTTCATTGTTAGTATATAGAAATGCAAGTGACTTCTGTGTATTGATTTTGTATCCTATAACCTTTCTAAATTCACTGATTAGCTCTAGCAATTTTCTGATACTATCTTAAGGATTTTCCATGTACAGTATTATGTCATCTCCAAACAGTGAGACCTTACTCCTCTTTTCTGATCTGGATTCCTTTTGTTTCTTTTTTGTCTCTGATTGCTGTAGCTAGGACTTCCAGAACTATGTTGAATAATAGTGGTGAAAGTGGACACTCTTGTCTTGTTCCTGATCTTAGGGATTCCCCCTAAGTTTCTCACCATTGAGAATAATGTTTACTTTATGCTTATATATAGCCTTACTATGTTGAGGTAGGTTCCTTCTATGCCCAATGAAGAGGTTTAATCATAAATGGGTGCTGAATTTTGTTAAAGGCTTTTTCTGCATCTATTGAAATGATCATATGGTTTTTATCTTTCAATTTGTTAATATGATGTACCACACTGATTGATTTGTGTATATTGAAGAATCCTTGCATTCCTGGAATAAACTCAAGTTGATCATGGTGCATGAGCTTTTTGATGTGTTGCTGAATTCTGTTTGCTAAAACTTTGTTGAGGATTTTTGCATCTATGTTCATCAGTGATATTGGCCTGTAGTTTTCTTCTTTGTGTTGTTTTTGGTTTTAGTATCAGGGTGATGGTGGCCTCGTATAATGAGTTTGGAAGTGTTCTTTCCTCTGCAGTTTTTTGAAAGAGTTTCAGAAAGATAGGCATTAGCTCTTCTGTAAATGTATGATAGAATTCTCCTGTGAAGCCATCTGGTCCTGGGCTTTTGTTTTTGGGGAGATTTTTTTTTATCACAGCTTCAATTTCAGTGCTGGTAATTGGGTTATTCATAATTTCTATTTCTTCCTCGCTCAGTCTTGAAAGATTTAACTTTTCTAAGTATCTGTCCATTTCTTCCAGGTTATCCATTTTATTGTTATATAGTTGTTAATAATGGTCTCATAATCTTTTGTATTTCTGCATTGTCTGTTTTAATCTCTGCTTTTTCATTTCTAATTTTACTGACTTGATTCTTCTTTTTTCTTGATGAGTCTGGCTAAATATTTGTCAATTCTGTTTATATTCTCAAAGAACTAGCTTTTTAGTTCTAGTAATATTTACTATTGTTTCTTTCATTTCTTTTTCATTTATTTCTGCTCATATCTTTAAGATTTCTTCTTTCTACTAATTTTTTGTTGTTGTTCTTTTTTTTTTTTCATTTATTTTAGGTGTAAAATTAGGTTGTCTATTTGATTTTTTTAAACTTGTTTCTTCAGGTAGGATTGTACTGGTATAATCTTCCCTCTTAGAACTGCATTTGTTGCATCCAATAGTTTTGAGTTGCCATGTTTTCGTTGTCATTTATGTCTAGAAATTTTTTTGATTTTCCTTTTGATTTCTTCAGTAACCTGTTTGTTCTTTAGAAACGTTATGTTTAATCTCCATGTTTTTGTGTTTCTTATAGTTTTTTTTTTACTTGTAATTTATATCTAGTGTCACAATATTGTGGTCAGAGAAGATGCTTGATATGATTTCAATTTTCTTAAATTTACTGATGTTTGATTTGTGACCCGAGATGTGGTCTATCTTGGAGAATGTTCCATGTGCACTTGAGAAGAAGGTATATTCTTCTGCATTGGGATGGGATGTCCTGAAGATACCAGTAACATCCATCTCACCTAATGTATCATTTAAGACTTGTGTTTCCTTATTAATTTTGTTTTGTTGATCTGTCCACTGGTGTGAGGTGGGTGTTATTAAAGTCTCCTTATTATAATTGTGTTACTGTCAATTTCTCCTTTTAGTTCTGTTAGTGTTGTCTTATGTATTGAGGTGCTCCTATGTTGAGTGCATATATACTTACAATGGTCATGTCTTCCTCTTGGATTAAACCCATGATCATTATTCAGTGTCCTTCATTATCTCTTGTAATATTCTTTATTTTAAAGCCTATTTTTTTTTCTGATATGAGGATGCTACTCCAGCTTTCTTTTGCTTCCCTTTTGCATGGAATATATTTTTCCACCCTCTCACTTTCAGTCTATATGTGTCTTTAGGTCTGAAGTGGGTCTTAGCATATATATGGGTCTTGTTTTTGTATCCATTCAGCCAGTCTGTGCCTTTTGGTTGGAGCATTTAATCCATTTACATTTAAAGTAAATATTGATATATATGTTCCCATTGCAATTTTCTTAATTGTTTAGGGTTGATTTTATAGATGTTCTCTCTTATATTTCTTGACTTCATAAGCCTCTTTAACATTTGTGGTGAAGCTGGTTTGGTGGTACTGAATTCTCTTAATTTTTGCTTGTCTGAAAACCACTTCTACATCAATTTTGAATGAGATCCTTGCTGACAGTAATCATGATTGTAGATTTTTCCCTCTCAGTACTTTAAATATATCCTGCCATTCTCTTCTGGCCTGCAGAGTTGCTGCTGGAAAATTAGCTGGGGTTTCCCTTGGATGTTACTTGTTATGTTCCTTGGTACTTGCTTCTCCCTTGTTGCTTTTAATATTTTTTCTTTGTGTTTAGTCTTTGTTAGTTTTATTAGTATGTGTCTTGGTGTGTTTCTCTTTGGGTTTATCCTGTATGGGACTCTTTGTGCCTCTTGGACTTGATTGCCTATTTCCTTTTCCACATTGGGGGAATTTTCAACTCCAATCTCTTTAAAAATTCTCTCATACCCTTTCTCCCTCTCTTCTTCTTCTGAGACCACTATAATTCAAATGTTGGTGTGTTTGATATTGTCCCAGAGGTCTCTGAGGCTATATTCAGTTCTTTTCATTCTTTTTACTTTATTCTGCTCTTCCACCATTTCATCTTCCAGTTCAGTGATTCGTTCTTCTGCTTCAGATATTCTGCTATTGATTCCTTCTAGAGTATTTTTAATTTCAGTAATTGTGTTGTTTGTCTCTGCATATTTATTCTTTAATTCTTCTAGGTCTTTGTTAATTGATTATTCCATTTTCTCCATTTTGCTTTCAAGGTTTTTGCTCATCTTTACTATCATTATTCTGAATTCTTTTTCAGGTAGTTTGCCTATTTCTTCTTCATTTATTTGGACTTTTATGTTTCTAGTTTGCTCCTTCATTTGTGTAGCATTTCTTTACCTTTTCATTATCCACCCCCCCCCCAGGCTTCAAGGTTGAATTCTTTCTTCCTTTTGGTTTCTACCCTCTCTGTTTGGTCCAATGGTTTGTATAAGCTTCTTATAGGGTGAGACTTGTGCTGAGTTTTTGTTTATTTGTTTGTTTTTCCTCTGATGGTCAAGGCTGAGTGTGGTGGTAATTCTGTCTGCTGATGACTGAGCTGGTATCTCTTTGTTTGTTGTTTAGATGAGGCATCTTGCACAGGGTGCCATTGATGGTTGGATGAGCTGGGTCTTGTATTATAGTGGTTTCCTTTGTATGAGTTCTCACTATTTGATATCCTCTAGGGTTAGCTCTCTGGCAGTCTAGGGTCTTGGAGTTAGTGCTCCCACTCCAAAGGCTCAGGGCTTGATCTTTGATCAGATATGAAGATTCTGCAAGTGGTTTTTTATGACATTGATTGATTTTAAGACAAATATAACGAGAAACCAAAGATGAATACCAGACAATGACAGTTACAAAATCAGGCAAATAACAAAATAATGGAATATACACATGTACATATACACCAATGAGTAAAGTCAAAACAGTCCAACAATAATAAAGTACAATAGATTGACCCAGTGAACAAAGGAAATCAAAACATATATTTACCTGTTAAGAAAAAAAAAAAAAAGAAAAACTAAAACACAAACTGGAAAACAAAATTAAAGCAATTACCAAGTGGGGCATAAAGCAATGTAAACAAAACTAATAAATATGTTGAGAGTAAAGGAAAGAAAGAAAAGAAAGAAAGAATAGATGTGCAAAGATAAATGGAGGTAGATGAAGAAGATCTTCATATATTAAAGATTAACTGCAAGGGGAAAAGAACAGTAGGAAAGGCAAACAAAAAAATAAATGTAGTAAAAAATATAATAGGTTTAAAAAAATAAAAGTTAAACTTATAAAAAAGAGAAAAGTTAAAACAAAATGGAAGAAAATAAAAAAGGAGAGGAAAAAGGAAAACACAGAACTGCAAAAGCCCAATGTAGATGCAGAAGTTTACAACAATAAAAACTGTGACTGAATACACACACACACACACACACACACACACATATATACACACCCATAAACAAAATCAAAACAGTCCAAGAAAAATAAAGCACAATAGCTTAACCAGCGAACAAAGGAAAATTACAGTTACATCTACCAGAACAAAACTAACTAAAGCACAAACTGAAAAACAAAACTAATACAAGGTGCCAATTGGAGAATAAAGTAATGAAAATAAAACTAACAAATACGTTGAGAGGAAAGGAAAGAAAGA
>SJXQ01009198.1:0-83568 GCA_006408695.1 Aepyceros melampus | reverse complement strand
ATATATATATATATATATATATATATAAACTGGAAGGGGAAAAGAACAGTAGGAAAAGCAAAGGAATAAATATACAAAAATTATAATAGGTTTAAAACATTAAAAATTAAAAAACAAACAAACAAACAAACCTCCCACACTGTATAAGCCTGATATAGAGGCAGAGGTTTATAACAGTAATAAAAATTGTGACCGAGGGAAAAAAAAAGTTCAAAAGCTTAGTTAGATTTCATAGTGCCAATAAAATCAACAACTACTACAAGGGGGGAACAAAAGGAAAAAAACAAGAAAAAATCCAAAAGAATCTACAGAACATGTCAAAACATAAGAATAATAAATGTTTTTCTTGAGTTACTGATGTCAGAGTCATCACTGGGAATCACAGTTCCTAGGATGCCCTCTAACACTGGCTGATCTCTGGACCTGCTGTGAGGGCAGCTCAGATTCTAATCCGCTCCTACTCCTCTGTGTTCTTACTTCTAATGTCCACAGCTGTCAGAACTAGTGTGTTTTCTTTTATAGGAGCTGTCAATGACCTTTTATGTATTCCTCAGACACAGAGTCTGCCTAGTTGATCATGTGGATTTAATCTTCAGCTGTACAGCTGGTGGGAGGGTTTTGGGTCTTCTTCCTTACTCACACCATCCCCAGGTTTCAGTTGTGATTTTATTTCCACCTCTGGATAAGGATCGTCCACTGAGGTTTGCTCCAGAGGCTACCCTGGAGGACTTGGGTTTGCCCCTGTGAGGGCCAAGTGTGGAAGTGGTGCAGCTGCTTGAGTCACAGAGGTTCTGGCAGCACCAGGTACTCAGGGGAGTTGGCAGCTAGGCAGCAGGAAATATAGTGCTCTAGAAGGGTAGGGCAACCAGTATTGGCCAATATGCTCCTGTATTCTTGCCTGGAGAAACCTTTTCCCTGACAGAGAAGCCTGGCAGGCCACAGTTCACAGGGTCACAATGAGTTGGACACTACTGAAGTGTCCCTGTGTGCATAGAAACAATCTGCCCCAGTGAGAGTTGAGCCTGAAGGTAGTGTAGCTGCTTGGCTTGGAGGGGTGCTCGTGGCCGCAAGTGTTCAGGGACACGGGCTGCCTCTGCCACAGGAGTTATGGCCCTATCAGAGTCTTTTTTTGAACCTCTTGTAGCTGGTGATCAGAAGGCCTCTGTAGCCAGTCTTTCTCTGTAGCCTCCCCCCATCCCCTGCCCCTGATTCAGGCACTTAAAGGGCTTCCTTGCCTGGCATGCTTCTCTGTTGTTCAGCACATCAGGCACATAGAGTGGTCCCCTGCCTGGGGTCCTACTCTGTAGATTGGTATATCAGTCACTTAAAGAAGCATCCTGGGTGGGGTCCTACAGTGTGTCAGGCATTTGATGGGCCAGCCTCTCTATTGTTCAGCTGCCCTTGATGGAGTGTAGGGGGAGAGAGGCTATGTGATGGCTCCACCCCTTACATGTGAGTCACCTATATCACCTTGTTTCCATGGCTGCCCAGCTTTCCTCTACAGGTATTTCCCACCACAGTCTCCTCCCTCACACCCCTTTGATCTGTCTCTCTGCAGCCAACAGCAGCTCTTGCCCTGGGATTGCTCCACAATCCCTAAATTCCAGCTCCCAGCCATTGGGCCATATAGGGTATGTATGGCTGCGGCAAGGACTGTCTGATTTTCAATCTATTTATCCTGCCACAGGTCAACTGTTTCCCTCTCAGCCTTAAATGTTTCTCCTCTGACTCAGACAATTGCCCTTGTGTGGGGATAGGACCCCTGCTTTAGTTCTCCCACCCTCTGAGGGCAGGTCCAGTCCTACTAACACTCCCATTTCCCCCTCTAGTTCCTTCATCCTACTGAGTTTTGCCTGTGTCTAAGAAGGCTGAGCACTGAAGAATTGATGCCTTTGAACTGTGGTGTTGGAGAAGGCTTTTGAGAGTCCCTTGGACTGCAAGGAGATCCAACCAGTCCATTCTGAAGGAGATCAACCCTGGGATTTCTTTGGAAGTAATGATGCTAAAGCTGAAACTCCAGTACTTTGGCCACCTCATGCAAACAGTTGACTCATTGGAAAAGACTTTGATGCTGGGAGGGATTAGGGGTAGGAGAAGAAGGGGACAACAGAGGATGAGATGGCTGGATGGCATCATTGACTCGATGGACGTGAGTCTGAGTGAACTCTGGGAGTTGGTGATGGACAAGGAGGCCTGGCGTGCTGCGATTCATGGGGTTGCAAAGAGTCAGACACAACTGAGTGGCTGAACTGAACTGATATTCTTTTCTGCTAGTCAGGTACTCCTGTCCACTCTCAGCTAGTTGTCTGCTTGCACTTCTGTGTCTGAAGGTGTATTCTTGATGTATCTCTGTAGAGACATGTATTCCACATCCACCTACTCCTCTGGCATCTTGTTCCTCCCAGGGTCCACTTTTAAGCATTTGAGAAAATTACTTCTTGGGAACCAATCCTGCCGACTAAGGTCCATCTAGTCAAGGCTATGGTTTTTCCAGTAGTCATGTATGGATGTGAGAGTTAGAGAAGAAGGCTGAGCACCAAAGAATTGATGCTTTTGAATTGTGGTGTTGGAGAAGACTCTTGAGAGTCCCTTGTTCTGCAAGGAGATCCAACCAGTTCATTCTGAAGGAGATCAGCCCTGGGATTTCTTTGGAAGGAATGATGCTAAAGCTGAAACTCCACTACTTTGGCCACCTCATGCGAAGAGTTGACTCATTGTAAAAGACTCTGATGCTGGGAGGGATTTAGGGCAAGAGGAAAAGGGGACGACAGAGGATGAGATGGCTGGATGGCATCACTGACTCGATGGGCGTGAGTCTGAGTGAACTCCGGGAGTTGGTGATGGACAGGGAGGCCTGGCATGCTGCAATTCATGGAGTTGCAAAGAGTCAGACACGACTGAGCAACTGCACTGAATTGAACCCTCTAAGTTCTACCATAACTCTCAGATTGAGACAGCCAGCAGCTATAGTGGGTTGATGACCTTGTTCTGAAGGGACATTGACCAGGAGATAAGCAATGAAAGAGATTAAAGCTGATTAATAATCCACCCCTCCCATCTAGATGCCCCAGAATACCTCTTCCAATGCAAGAACTGTCCACTGATGATGTAGTTGGAGACATTTACCCTATAATTTTATCTTTGATCATCCTTCTAGTCATGCTAAAGAAACTAAGCAGGTGCTTTTGGAGATGGACATCAAAGCAACAAGTGAAAGTTCTCTGTTGTACACTTGAAAGTTGCTAAGAGAATATATCTTAAATGTTCATGTGAGATCATGGATGTTAACTAAACCTTGTCTTGATAAAATTTTAATATATACATGTATCAAATTATCACACTGTACACTTTAGATTTACCCAATTTTATATTTAAATTTCTTCTCATAAATCTGGAAAATAAAGACCTGTGGCTTAGTACAATATTCTATATGATTAAGAGAGCTGGTGTTACCATAAGTTGCAAGAGAGTCTCCCCAGTTACAGGATATCTCCCTAAAGACAATTTTGGCTAGTCAAACAGAGCTCATGGAAATTCAAGACTTGCTGATCTGGAAATAAGAGGAAAATAAGGGTTATCATAAAACTACAAGATGTAAAGTGAGAATGAGTGTGAGATGGGCAGGAAGAACATTTTTAGGATTGTATGATGCCCAACATGAAATTAATAGGACTCTTCAGTGTAGTGCTTGCAAATTTCACAATAACATCTAGAGCATTAGATCACTAGCTAGGACTCTCAGAAGAAGAGAAAAGAGTACCTTTGGCATCAAAGACATCTAGCTGATCCTAGAGGCAGAGTGTGGAGAAGGAAATGGCAACCCATCCCAGTATTGCCTGGAGAATCCAATGGACAGAGGAGCCTGGTGGGCTGCTGTCTAGAGTGCCACAGAGTCGGACATGACTGAAGCGACTTAGCATGCATTGGAGAAGAAAATGGCAACCCACTCCAGTATTCTTGCCTGGAGAATCCCGTGGACAGAAGAGGCTGGTGAGCTGCCGTCTATGGGGTCACACAGAGTTGGACATGACTGAAGTGACTTAGCAGCAGCAGAGACAGAGACAAATAGCACCAGGGGCTATTCAGATCTGCAAATGATGTTAATACAGGAAAGATAAATTCATCAGATAGAAATGATCCAAAAAACTTAATAGATGCAAATAATAGATCTAAATTCACAAAGCTAAACTTACCTTTCTATAATTGAATATAGAAAAAACCCATAGGATTATAAAATGGATGAGAATGACCAACAATATGACACACAAATACAAAAACTACAAGAAATAGAACTATTTAGGTTGGAAGATAAAAGACTTAGTAGGGAAAAAAAACAGCCATCTTTTTATACCCTTTTGGACAGTCACATGAAAGGGAAATTATTCCTACTGTATGTAGGTCCAGACGACAAGACTAATCTCATAATGCATAAGAATGAGATATAGGATCAATCTAAATAACAAATTGTCCAAGAGGATGAAAACTTATCCCCCACATCAGAGGTATGTGTTTAGTTAGCTTCATTTTCAACCTCTGATATTGGACCAGGTTAAATTCTATGTGACTTCTACAGTTTCCAAACAAAGCAAAATTTCTACAAGAGGACTGAATGGGAAACATTAACACCTTGATTGTTTAACCACTGTAAACTTGATTGTTTACATTTTTAACTTGATTTTTTAACCATTGTAAACCACTGATATGATATTTTAGATTTTTCATGACATGTCTTCAAAATCTGATATGCATTTTACACTTACAACACATATCAATTAAAAGCAGCTATATTTCAACTGCTCTGTAGCCATACATATCCAGCACTACTGTGTTAAATGGCAAAAACGTGAGCAGTGAGAACTGTATGTGCTCACCTGGAAAGAAGTGCTAAATTCTTAAATGCACAAACATATTATTATTTGTAAAAAACACATTTTATTTTATAAACTTTGTTATTTCGTTTCTTCTGGCAACATTTCATTTCCACTTTAAATCAGTGATTTTCAAACTTTATGGATCAAAATTCAGTTATAAATTTTTCTTATGTAGACATACACACACTGAAAATATCATAAAAGAATATTAATCTTTATTGTATGTAATTCCCTCTAATCTTGTATTTCTTTTATTTTCAATTCTAGCCAATTTTGTCTTCATCTATCCTACATATTCCTTTGTTTTAAACTTCTGGCCATGACTCAATAAATTGCTTTCACAACCTACTAATGCTTTAAATATCAACTAGCAATGCATGAAAAATTGGGTAGGGAGAGCAACAGAGATGGACCTCTGCTAAAAAGAGATTTGTTTCAGGCCACAATTTAGTGATACATTACCAAACTTGCTAAGAATATGTTCTTACCCAAGATAACATATGAAACTTGTTTAGCAAAGTGTCTGGCAGGGTCAGTGGTTAGGATTTCACCTTCCAATTCAGTGGGTGTGAGTTTGATTCTGAGTCAGGGAGCTAAAATCCCAAATGCCTCATGACCAGAAACAAAACAAAACATAAAACAGGAACACACAGTTTAAGAAAGTCAATGAAGACTTTAAAAATTGTCCACACTAAAAAAAAAAAAAATCTTTTAAAACATGTGTCTGGCTCACAGCAGTTGTTCAATAGATGATATTTTTCCTCCATCTGCTCTGTCACAGTGGCTCCTTCATAAGTAATTCAACTTTGGCTGAATCAAGTGACCTTTAGTTACATGACTTATGCTCAAGGTTGAAAATAGAAGCTGAGTGGTCCTGTGTGTGTTCTGGCTCAACCTGCGTGTCTATGTAGGTAGGGACATTTATGGGTGTGGGAATCACCTCAACCCTCATGCCACAGGACAGAGGCAAGGTCAATTTTACATAATACTTACATCCCCATTTCTTGAAAGTTTTCATAACATTGGAAATAGTGGAACAGAATTTAGTATTGAAAACAGATTATGAGACTTCCTGGTGATTCAGTGGTTCAGACTCAGCACTTCCAAGTGCAGAGGGTGCATATTCAATCCCTGGTTGGAGAACTAAGATCCCATATGCTGCATAGCATAGCTAAAAAAAAAAAAAAGACAACAGCAAAACAAACAAACAAACAAAAGAAAACAGGTTAATTCTGAGAGCAGAATAGTCATGTGGCATAATTTGAAGGACACTGGAAAGTCTGCCCACCAAAAGTACTCCCTATTATATACTACAGGGTAGAAAATTTCACCAATAGAGATTCAATCTTAAAGCTTAATATTCCAAAATTTCCTAATAAAATGCAGGAAGAAAGATAAGTAGGCTTCCCTGGTGGCCCTAATTCTCATATAATAAATCCTTGGTACATATCATACAGCACTTAAAGGACAAGATGGACCACTAGGTTGAAACAGATAATAAAACTCAGATTTGGAAGGTGAACATGGTAGACAAAACTAGGAGAATCTTCAACAGTTATGCTTTATTTGCATTTTTCTTCTCAACAGTTTGCATGCTTTCTACACTCTCTCACAAACATATACACGTTATTCTTAGGTCTGTGCATGAGAGAACCAGGTATAGTGAATTATCTTTCAATGCCACACATGATCACTTGTACACACATGCATATGTGTGCACACACATGTACATGCATGCACATTTTACTATTCTTAGGTTGCTACTGAAGAACACAATTAAGTAACTTTGTCCTGAGCCTTTCATCTCCCCTCTCTTACTTCTCAAATTGTAATCATCCTTCAAAACAAGACAAGCAAAAAATGATAATCTTAGCTATTACATTTCCCATGTAGACCACCTGGAAAAGGCAATGGCAGCCCACTCCAGTACTCTTGCCTGGAAAATCCCATGGATGGAGGAGCCTGGTAGGCGGCAGTCCATGGGGTTGCTAGGAGTTGGACACGACTGAGCGA
This sequence comes from Aepyceros melampus, assembly GCA_006408695.1. Classification (NCBI taxonomy): domain Eukaryota; kingdom Metazoa; phylum Chordata; class Mammalia; order Artiodactyla; family Bovidae; genus Aepyceros; species Aepyceros melampus. The sequence goes on along the minus strand of SJXQ01009198.1, from coordinate 76,684 downwards.
CTTCACTTTCATGCATTGGAAAAGGAAATGTCAACCCACTCCAGTATTCTTGCCTGGAGAATCCCAGGGAGAGGGGAGCCTGGTGGGCTGCCATCTATGGGGTCTCACAGAGTTGGACACGACTGAAGCAACTTAGCAGAGGTAGCAACATGTATACTACCAGCATCATTGACTTCTCATTTCTGAAACTTATTTTAACAGTTATAATGTCTATCACATAAATCAACCTTCAATTCTGAGGTGTATGATACACTGACAACACTCTCCTATATGTCTAAATAATCTGTATTTTCTCATCTCCTTTTGTAGGCAAGGAGTTTTTTGGTGGCAGACACTATGTCTGATTCTTCTCTGTTCCCCCCAGCACTCTGAGAATTCTCATTCTTATAACTGAAGTCTCAAAAATGCTGGGCCTCACTTTTTTCCCAATTTTTGGCCCCATGGCTACTCATCAGTACAATGTCCTACAAAACCAAACATTGAAGAACAAAAATATCCTCCTTCATGGTTTAAAGAGGACTGAATTCAAATTAATCTCCAAATGTACAAGCAGCTCATGCAACTCAAAACCAGAAAAACAAACAACCCAGTGAAAACGTCAGCAGAAGATCTAAACAGAAATTTCTCCAAAGAAGACATAAAGACGGCTAATAAACACATGTAAAGCTGTGCAACATCATCATAATTCAGTTGAATTAATTCACCTGCTCAGTCATGTCCAACTCTTTGTGACCCCATGGAAACCTTGTCCATTACCAACTCCCAGAGCTTGTTCAAACTCATGTCCATCGAGCTAGTGATGCCATCTAATCACCTCATCTTGTGTCATCCTCCTCTCCTCCTGCTCTTAATCTTTTCCAGCATCAGGGTCTTTTCAAATGAGTCCGTTTTTCCCATCGGGTGGCCAAAGTATTGGAACTTCAGCTTCAGCATCAGTCCTTCCGATGAATATTCAAGACTGATTTAATTTAAGATTGACTGTTTTGACCTCCTTGCAGCCCAAGGGACCCTCAAAAAGCTCCTTCAACACAAGAATTCAAAAGCATCAATACTTCAGCACTCAGCTTTCTTTATGGTCCAACTCTCACATCCATACATGACTACTAGAAAAACCATAGCTTTGACCCAACCTTTCTTGGCAAAGTAATGTCTCTGCATTTTAATGTGTTGTCTAGGTTGGTGATAACTTTTCTTCCAAGGAGCAACTGTCTTTTAATTTTATGGCTGCAGTCACCATCTGCAGTGATTTTGGAGCCCAATAAAAGAAAGTCTTTCACTGTTTCCCTTGTTTCCCCATCTATTTGCCATGAAATGGTGAACCGGATGCCATGATCTTCATCTTGTGAATGTTGAGTTTTAAGCCAGTGTGTCATTCTCCTCTTTCACTTTCATCAGAAACTCTTCAGTTCTTCTTCAATTTCTGCCATAAGGGTGGTATCATTTGCATATCTGAGGTTATTGATATTTCTCCTGGCAATCTTGATTCCAATTTGTGCTTCATACAGCCTGGCATTTTGCTTGATGTATTCTGCATATAAGTTAAATAAGCAGGGTGACAATATACAGCATTGATGAAATATTTTTCAAATTTGGAATCAGTCCATTGTTCCATGTCTGGTTCTAACTGTTGTTTCCTGACCTGCATACAGATTTCTCAGGAGGCAAGTAAGGTGGTCTGGCACTCCTATTTCTTTAACAATTTCCAAAATTTGTTGTGATCAACAAAGTCAAAGGCTTTGGCATAGTCAATAAAGCATAAGTAGATGTTTATCTGGAACACTCTCACTTTCCTATGACTCAGTGGATGTTGGCAATTGTATCTTTGGTTCCTCTGCCCTTACTAAACCCAGCTTGAACATCTGGAAGCTGTCAGTTCACATACTGTTGAAACCTCACTTAGAGAATTTTGAGCATTACTTTGGGAGTGTGTGAGATAAGTGCTATTGTGTGATAGTTTGAATACTCTTTGGCATTGCCTTTCTTTTGGGTTGGAATGAAAACTGACATTTTCTACTCCTGGGGCCACTGCTGAGGCTTCCAAACTTGCTGACATTGCGTGCAGTACTTTAACAACATCATCTTTTAGAACTTGAAATTGCTCAGCCAGAATCCCATCAACTCCACTAGCTTTGCTCATAATTATGCTTCCTAAGGCCCACCTGACTTCGGACTCCAGGATGTCTGGCTCTAGGTAAGTGATCATACTATCATGCTTATCTAGGTTATTAAGATCCCTTTTGTATAAATCTTCTTTGTATTCTTGCTACTTCTTAATATCTTCTGCTTCTGTTAGGTCCACACTGTTTCTGTCTTTTATTGTGCCCATTTTTGCATGAAATAATCCCTTGGTATCTCTAATTTTCTTGAAGAGATTTCTAGTCTTTACCATTCTAATTTTCCTCTATTTCTTTGCCTTGATCAGTGACTAAATCTTTCTTATCCCTCCTTGCTACTCTTTGGAACTTTGAATTCATATGGATGTATCTTTCCTTTTCTCCTCTGCCTTTCACTTCTCTTCTTTTCTCAGTTATTTGTAAGGCCTCCTCACACAACCATTTTGCCTCTTTCCATTCGTTTTTCTTGGGGATGGTCTTGATCACTGTCTCCTGTACAATGTCATGAACCTCCGTCCATAGTTTTTCAGGCACTCTGTGTATCAGATCTAATCTTTTGAATATATTTGTCACTTTCACTGTATAATCATAAGGGATTTCATTTATGTCTATCTGAATAGTCTAGTGGTTTTCCCCACTTTCTTCCATTTAAGTCTGAATTTTGCAATAAGTAGTTTATGATCTGAAGCACAGTCATGTTCCAGTCTTGTTTGTGCTGACTTTATATAGCTTCTCTGTCTAAGGCTACAAGGAATATAATCAATCTGATTTTTATATTGACTATCTAGTGATGTCCATGTGTAGAGCCTTTTGTGTTGTTGGAAGAGGGTATTTGCTATGACCAGTGTGTTTCTTGGCAAAGCTTTATTAGTTTTTGCCCTGCTTCATTTTGTACTCCAAAGGCCAAACTTGCCTGTTAACTCCATGTATCTCTTGACTTCTTACTTTTGCATTTCAGTCCTCAATGATGAAAAGGACTTTTTTTTTTTTTTTTGCTGTTAGTTCTAAAAGGTCTTGCAGGTCTTCATAGAACCATTCAACTTCAGCTTCTTCAGCATTAGTGGTAGGGTCATAGACTTGGATTACTGTGATATTGAATGTTTTGCCTTAGGAATGAATAGAGATCACTGCCATTTTTGATATTGTACCCAAGTGCTGCATTTTGGTATCTTTGTTGACTACGAGGGCTACAGCATTTCTTCTAAGGGATTCTTGCCCACAGTAGTAGATATGATGGTCATCTGAATTAAATTCACCCATTCCAGTCCATTTTAGTTTACTTATTCCCTTATGGCTCAGATGGTAAAGAATCTGCTTGCAATGCGGGAGACCTAGGTTTGATCCCTGGGTTGGGAAGATCCCTTGGAGAAGGGAAAGACTACCCACTCCAGTATTCTGGCCTGGAGAATTCCATGGACTTCCATGGGGTCACAAAGAGTCTGACACGAATGAGGGACTCTCACTTTCACTTTCTTACATACCACATCTTCTCTATTGGGGTTCTCTTGTGACTCAGCTGGTAAAGAATATGCCTACAATGTGGGAGACCTGGGCTTGATCCATGGGTTGGGAAGATCCCCTGGAGAAGGAAAAGGTTACTCACTCCAGTATTCTGGCCTGGAGAATTCTAAGGGACTTTCACTTCAGGCTTCCCTGATAGCTCAGTTGGTAAAGAATGAACCTGCAATGTGGGAGACCTGGGTTCGATCCCTGGCTTCCATCACCAGTCACATCCACAGCTGGGTGTTGTTTTTGCTTTGTCTCCATCTCTTCATTCTTTCTGGAGTTATTTTTCCACTCTTCTCCAGTAGCATATTGGGCAGCTACCAACCTGGGGAGTTCATCTTTCAGTGTCATATCTTTTTGCTTTTTCATACTGTTCATGGAGTTCTCAAGGCAAGAATACTGAAGTGGTTTGCCATTCCTTTCTCCAGTGGACCACGTTTTGTCAGAACAATCCACTGTGACTCATACATCTTGGGTGCCCCAACACAGCATGGCTCATTGTTTCATTGAATCAGACAAGGCTGTGGTCCATGTGATCAGTTTAGTTTTCTGTGATTGTGATTTTCATTCTGACTCTGATGGATAAACATAAAAAGTTTATGGAAGATTCCTGATGGGAGAGACTGACTGTGGTGGAAACTGAGTCTAGTTCTGATGGATGGGGCCAGACTCAGTAAATCTTTAATCCAAATTTCTGTTGATGGCTGGGGCTGTGTTCCCTCCCTGCTGTTTGGCCTGAGGCCAAAGTATAGTAGGGGTAATGACAGTAATGGTGACCTCCTTCAAAGGACTTGTGCATGTACTGTTTTATTCAACGCCCTTGAGCCTGAAAGCAGGCCACTGCCTCCTTCAAAAGGACTTGTGCATGCACTATTTTATTCAGTGCCCTTGACCCTGCAGCAGGCCACTGTCGACCCACGCCTCCACCAGACATTCCTGGAGGCTCACATTCAAGTCAGGCTCTGTCTCTTGTCAGTATACTGCTCCTTTATCTTGGTTCCTGTTACACACAAAGTATTGTTTGTGTCCTCCAAGAGTCTCTTTCTCCAGTGTTGTGGAAGTCCTGTAATTAATTTAAATTTAAATTGGCCTCCAAGTTTAAATTCCCTGGGAATTCTCTGTCCCTTTGCTGGATCCCCCTGTGGTGGTCTTAGAACTTTCTTAACAGTGCGAGAATTTATTTGGTATAATTGTTCTGCAGTTTGTGGGTCATCTGTTTGGTGGCCCTATGTTGTGAATAATGGTGACCTCTTCCAAGGGGGCTTATGTCCCACCCTGAGTGACGCAGGTCTGCTGCAACCAGAGCCCCTGTCCCCACGGCAGGCCACTGCTGACCTGTGCCCCCACAGGAGACACTCAAATACACAAAGGCAAGTCTGGTTCAGTCTCTGTGGGGTGTCTGGATCCTGGTGCACACAAGGCTTTGTTTTGAGCCCTCAGATTGTCTATGGTAGGTATCGGGTTTGATTCTAAACATGATTTTGTCCATCTTATCATCTTGTAGGGGCTTCTCTTTTGCCCTTGGACTTGAGTATCGTGTGTGTGTGTGTGTGTGTGAGAGAGAGAGAGAGAGATCCGACATTCTCCTGTCAATGATTGTTCAGCAGTGATTTGCAATTTTGGAGTTATCACAGGGGAAGATGAGTACACATCCTTCTACTCTGACATCTTGTTTATTCACTCATTATTAGAGAAACACAAATCAAAACCACAATGTGTTATCATCTCACACTGGTAAGAATAGCCATCATCAAAAATCTACAAACAATAAATGTTACAGGGGGTGTGGAGAAAAGGAGCCCTCTTACTCTGTTGGTGGGAATGCAAACTGATACAACCACTATGGAGAGCAGTATGGAGATTCTTTAAAAACTAAGAGTAAAACTGCCATATGATCCAACAACTTCAACTGAGCATATATTACGAGAAAACCACAGTTGAAAAGGACACATGGATCCCAATGTTCAATGCAGCACTTTTTACAGTAGCTAGATCCTGTAACAACCTAGTTGTCAATCTTCAAATGAATGGATAAAGAAGTTGTGCTATACATATGCAATGCAATATTGCTCAGTCATTAAAAAGAAGTCGTTTGAGTCCATTCTAATGAAGTGAATGAACCTAGAACTGATTATACAAAGCAAAGTAAGTCAGAAAGAGAAAAAAAAATGTATGCTAGCACATATATATGGAATCTAGAAAGATGATATTGATAAACTTCTTGGAGGGCATCAGTGGAGATGCAGACACAGAGAACAGACTTGTGGACACAGTCAGGTAAGAGAGAGTGGAACAAATTGAGAGAGCAGCATTGAAACATATACATTAGCATGTATAAATATATGGCCATTGGAATTTGCTTTATGATGCAGAAAGCTCAAACCCAGTGCCTTGTTACCACCTAGAAAAGTAAGATGGGGTGATGGGTGGGAGTAAGGTTCAAGTAGGGGACATATGATTCACATTGATGTATGGCAGAAACCAACACAGTATTGTAAAGGAATTATCCTCCAATTAAAAATAAATAAATTAAAAAAAATAAAACAATGCAACAAGAGGAAACCAACAAATAACAAAGAGAGGAATTCCTATGAGGTTGTCAATTCTTTTATTTGAAGCGAAATTTGCAGACCAGAAAAGACAAGATGTATATAAAATGATAAAAGTGAGGACTTCCTTGGTGTTCCAGTGGTTAAGAATCCACCTGCCAATACAGGGTACATGGGTCCAATCCCTGGTCTGGGAAGATCCCACATGCCATGAAGCAATTAAGCCGATGCACAACAACAGCTCTGTCCATGCTGTTAGACCCCATGCTCCACAATAAGAGAAGTTGCTGCAAAGAGAAGCCTGTGCACTGCAACAAAGTGTAGCCTCCCCTCACTGCAACTAGAGAATGGCTACATTCAGCAAAGAAAACCTAGCACAGTGATAAATGAATAAACAAAATGAAGGAAAAGAAATACCTACAAGCAAGAATACTCTGCCAAACAACACTCTCATTTACATTTGACTGAGAGATCAAAAGCTTTTCAGACAAGCAAAATCTAAGAGAATTCAGCACTATGAAAACAGCTTTGCAACAATTGATTAAGGAACTTCTCTAGGCAAAACACACAAAAAGAGAACAGAAGAGGAAGGGGAGAAAAGACTTACAAAAACAAATCCAAACTATTATTTATTTATTTGCAACTGGAAAGGCAGTTTATTTTTCTTTAAGTCCACATATTTATTCAAAATGGGCAATGATTACATAGGAAATGGAGATCTTGGAAAATCCTAAGATTCTGAGGCATGCCCACAGCATGTCTTCAGTTGTCTGACCTTATTTTTTATTTTTACTTTACAATACTGTATTGGTTTTGCCATACATTGACATGAATCTGCCACAAGTGTACATGAGTGCCCAACTCTGAACCCTCCTCCCACCACCCTCCCCATATCATCTCTCTAGGTCATTCCAGTACACCAGCCCCAAGCATCCTGTATCCTGTATCGAACCTGGGCTACTAATTCATTACTTACATGTTAGTATACATGTTTCAATGCCATTCTCCAAAATCATCCCACCCTCTCCCTCTCTCACAGAGTCCAAAAGACTGTTCTATAAATCTGTGTCTCTTTTGCTGTCTCGCATACAGGGTTATAACTACCATCTTTCTAAATTCCATACATATATGTGTTAGTATACTGTATTGGTGTTTTTCTTTCTGGTTTACTTCACTCTGTATAATCGGCTCCAGTTTCATCCACCTCATTAGAACTGATTCAATGTATTCCTTTTAATGGCTGAGTAATACTCCATTGTGTATATGTACCACAGCTTTCTTATCCATTCATCTGCTGATGGACATCTAGGTTGCTTCCATGTCCTGGCTATCATAAACAGTGCTGTGATGACCATTGGGGTACACATGTCTCTATCAATTCTGGTTCCCTTCATGTGTATGCCCAGCAGTGGGATTGCTGGGTCATAAGGCAGTTGTATTTCCAGTTTTTTAAGGACATAGTGGCTGTACTAGTTTGCATTCCACCAGCAGTGCAAGAGGGTTCCCTTTTCTGCACACCCTCTCCAGCATTTATTGCTTGTAGACTTTTGGATAGCAGCCATTTTGACTGGCATGAAATGGTACCTTTGATTTGCATTTCTCTGATAATGAGTGATGTTAAGCATCTTTTCATGTGTTTGTTAGCCATCCATATGTCTTCTTTGGAGAAATGTCTATTTAGCTCTTTGGCCCATTTTTTTGATTGGGTCATTTATTTTTCTGGAGTTGANAAAAAATGTAAGGATTAGGACTTTCTCATTTGTCAAAAATATATATATAACTAATAGAAACTTCCTTGGTAAGTTGCTAGAGGATATCATGTAAAATTCTTAGGGCAAGATATGATCAGTCTTTCTCATCTTAACCACTCTAACAGGTGAATTTTAATATCTCACTGCGGTTTTAATATGTATGTTCCTAATGACTACTGTTGTTGAACCTACTTTTACGTGCTTATTTGCCATCTGCTTGGATGAGGTATTTAAAAAAATTTTTTTACCTTCTTAAAACTGTTTGTTTTCTTACCTTGAGGTTTGAGCATCTTTATATATTATGGATATATATATTTCTTAGGGCAAGATATGATCAGTCTTTCTCATCTTAACCACTCTAACAGGTGAATTTTAATATCTCACTGCGGTTTTAATATGTATGTTCCTAATGACTACTGTTGTTGAACCTACTTTTACGTGCTTATTTGCCATCTGCTTGGATGAGGTATTTAAAAAAATTTTTTTACCTTCTTAAAACTGTTTGTTTTCTTACCTTGAGGTTTGAGCATCTTTATATATTATGGATATATATATTTTAGCATACATATGAATTGCAAATATTTTGTTTCAATCTGTGGCTTATCTTTTTGTTCTCTTTAAAGGTGTCTTTCAAAGAGGAGGCTGTTTTGTTTGTTTTGATGAAGTCTGATTTATCAGTTTGTTCCTTTTAAAGTTGTGTTTTTGATGTTATATCAAAGAAATCTTTTCCTAAGCAACATGATTTCTGTGATTTCTTCTGAAACTTTATAGTTTTAGATTTTACATTTAATAGGGATCAACTTTTTTTTTTTTGCATATGGATATCCAATTGTCCTAGAATCATTTGTTTAAATAACTATTGTTTTTCAATGATGTTGTCAAAAATCAATGTCTGTGTACTTATGGGTCTATTCCTGGACGCTCTTCTGTTCCATTGTTCTATATGTCATTCTTGATGTCAGTATCAGAGTGTCTTAATTATTATAGCTTTATAATAGGCCATGAAATCAGGCATTGTTAGTTCTGCAACTTTGCTGTTCTCTTTAAGAATTGTTTTCAGTATTCTAGGTTATTTACATAGATATTAGAATAAGACTGTCAATATTTGAAAAAAAAAAAACAGTTTCTGATTGGAATTGTATTGAATCTATAGAACAATTGGAGGGAAAGTGTTGGTGTTTTGTAGTTTTCCATGTATAGGACTTGCAAATAATTTATCAGACTCATTCCTAAGAATCTCATATTTTCATGCTATTGTAAATAGTATTGTTTTTCTAATTTTTATTTCTGATTATTTGTTGCTAGTATATAGAAATACACTTGGTACTTTCATATTGATCTTATACCCTATAACCATCCTGAGCTCATTTATTCACTCTAATATCCTTTTTGTATTATAAATTCCATCAGGTTTTCTACATAAATGATCACATTACATATTAATAAACACAATTTGTTTTTCTCTGTACTGAGTGACTTTTGTGTGTGTGATTGCACTGAGCAGAACTTCTAGCTCAGTGTTGAATAGAAGTGGGAAGAGCAGACATCTGCCTTCTTCCTGATTTTAGGAGTAAAGTGGTATCTTTCTCTCAAAAGACAGTTCTATAGGCTTTTGGTAGATACTCATTATTAGGTTGAGGGAGTTCACTCCTATTCCTACCTTACAGAGACTCTTTATCAGGAATTAATGTTGGATTTTGTCAAATGCTTTCTCTGTATCATTTAAGATAATAGTATAATTTGTCTTTTTTTGAATTTTCATGATAATTATCATCTTAATATGATGAATTACATTGACTTTCAAGTGTTAAACCAACTCTTCACTGCTGGCATAAGCCCCATTTAGCCATAACATATTATCATCTTCATATATTGCTGGATTTTATTTATTAAACTTTTACTTAGAAATTTTATATTTAATTTCATAATAAATATAGGTTGTAGGTTTTTTGTCATGTCTTTATCATGTTTTGGTACAAAAGAATTGTTGACCAGAAGGAATGAATTGAGAAATAATCACTTACCTTCATTTTGGGGGAAAACTTTGCATAGAATTTGTATCATGCTTCCTTGAATGATCAATAGAATTAACCAGTGAAGTCATCTGAAACTGGATTTATCTTTTGGGAAATATTTTTAACTACAAAATGTATTTAATAGATATACAGCTATTCATGTTACATATTTCCTCTTGAGTGAGCTTTGGTGGTTCATATCTTTTAAGCAATTCATCCATTTCTTCTAAGCTGTAAAATTATTGTCAGAAAGTTGTTCACAATATCCTATTATCCTTTCAATATCTGTAGAATTTGCACTGTTGTCATCTCTCTCATTTCTGATCTTTGTACTTTGTGTCTTTTTAATTCCTTATACAGTCTGGCTAGAGGTTTATCAGTTTTTCTGATTGCCCCAAAGAACTGGTTCTTGTTTTATCGGTTTTTGCTTTTATTTTTCAGTTATTTATTTCAGTGATTTCCACTCTGATATTAATCATTTTCTTTCTTTTTTTACTCTGGATTTCATTTAATCTTTTTTTCCTAATTCTTAAGATTGAATCTGAGACCATTGATTTGAGACCTTTCCTCTTTTCTATCATTAGTGTTATGATAAAGATCCTAAATGGGGCTTTCCTAGTAGCTCAGATGGTAAAGAATCTGCCTGCAATGCGGGATAGTCCTGTTCAATCCCTGGGTCAGGAAGACCCCCTGGGGAAGGAAATGGCTACGCACTCCAGTATTCTTGCCTGGAGAATTCCGTGGACAGAGGAGCCTGGCAGACTACGTATAGTCATAAAGTTGCAAAGAGTCAGACAGGGCTATAGTCCATAAGGAAGCAAAGAGTTGGACATAATTGGAGCAACTGAGCACACACGCACAGATTTCATTGTTTTGTGTTTAATTTCCATTCAGCTCAAAACACTTTCTAATTCCTCTTTTGATTTCTTATTTGACCTATAAGCTATTTAAAAATGTTTTATTTCATTTCCAAATAGCGATTTCCTAGAGATTTTTCACAGTTATTAATTTCTAATTCAATTCTATACTGTAGTCAGAGAGCATACTTATGTTGCTTGAATCCTTTTAAACTCATTGAGACATTTTTATGGTCTTGACTATGATCTAGGTAAATGATCCACATGCATTTGAAAGAATATGTATTCTGTTGTTAGGTAAAGTTGATTGTGTTGTTCAAACCTAAATTCTTACTGCTTTTGTTGTGTACTTTTCTATTAATTTTAAAGAGGAATATTGAAATCTCTTACTATAATTTGAATTTATGTATCTCCCTTGTAGTCCCATCAGTTTTTGTTTCACGTATTTGAAGTTCTGTTAGTCTCATAAACGTTTAGGATTGGATGTCTTCCTAATGAATTGGCTTCTTTGTCATCACAGAATTATCTTCTCTATCTCTAGTCATAGCATTTTCTCTGAAACATACTTTGATGCTAATATATAGCCACTTTAGGTTTCTTTTGATTGATGCTAACACAGTACATCTTTTTCCAACCTTTTACTTTTAACCTATATATCTTTGTATTTAAGTGCTTTTCTTGTGTAGATGGCATGTAGTTGTGTCCATTTTGATCCAACCTGACAGTCTCTGCCTCTTAATTGACATGTTTAGATTGCTGACCTGCTGGGTTATTGTGAGCATTAGGATACTGGTAAGGATGAGTGTCAGTTAACTCTTCCTCCAACCCCATGTCTTCAGCCACCTCTGTTACACTTCTTTTAATCATTTACAATTGACTCCTCATCACACTCTCTTTGTAACCCTTATTATAATATATAATATAAAATAATGTACATTTTGTAGTTCCATGTTATCCACTTCCCTGGCTAGTAACTACAAATCCCAGGATTAAAAACACTAATGTATGAATGAACAAGTGAGTGATGTCTTGTGATGACTCTTCTTTAACCTTATAACTCTCTCAAGGTCAATGTGCCCCATCCCAGGCTCTCACTCTCTGTACTCCTCTTCTTCCTATCTGCCCTCAAGAGAGAAGCCCCAGTCCTAGGAAGGCTGGAGACAGGCATGAGATTGCAAGTCCAGTCCTCGGGCACCTGACCCACCTCCAGGGGGTACCCTCCAACCTGCCTTCTCTACTCTTGCCATGAATATAGACATGGGTCCTCTCCCTCCAAGGGCTCAAAGGTGCAGTCCACACCACCAAAGCTGAGCAGCAGCTCTGAGGTAGCCCGCATTGGTTCACTCCATCCTTTGAGTCTGTCCCCTGGCAGGGGCCCATTTGACCATTTCTCTCCTGGCCTCAACACACACACACACACACACACACACACACACACCCCAATACTCAAGTTGAGGAGAATGCCGCAGAGCTTAACTACCCATGTCAACTGCAGCTGGAAAGTAAATGGCTGAGCTTTGGGGTGACTTTGATAGCTCAGTTGGTCAAGAACCTGCCTGCAATGCAAGAGACCCCAGTTAGACTCCAGTCTAACTGTGGTTGTACTAGAAGTTCCGCATAAGCTGACACCTCCAACATACTGTCTGGATGCTCAGTCTCTTTCTCCTGCCCTAGCATGGGGCTAAGGTCTCCACCAGGCTTTTGCAATTGACATAGGAAGTGTTCATATCAGCATCACACATTGCCCTGAATTGGGGAGGTTAGAACAGGAAGTGCATCTCCCACACTGATTGGTCAATAGCCCCATAGACGCTTGTTCTAGGCTAGGCTTGTCCTGGGCTCTGGGACTACAGGGTTGGCTTGCTCACCATGTCTGCTCTTGGGGAGCTCAGTCTGGAAGCTGGTAGATGAGTCAAACAGAAGCCCAGAGAAGGGATGCAACTGCCCTGGGATCCACAGTCGGTAGGGGGCTAGGGTGGAATAGAACCCAGTCATCTCACCAGGACTTACCATGCAGGAGCCACGGCAAGTGTAAGAGTCAGAGGGGGTTTTCTAAAGAAAGATCTCAACTCTTAAGAACTTGGTATGGAGACGAAACCAAAAGGGAAGGGACTTGACCACTGCGTCCCACCCCAGGTCAGGGCACCGCTGGCTGCTCCTACTCAATTCTGTCCTCCAGAAATGCCCTGCCCCAGCTAGGAAATTTTCATTTGAAAGTAACAATAAACCAGTTAAGCGAAAGTGTTAGTCGCTCAGTCATGTCCAGCTCTTTGTGACGCCATGGTGTGTAGCCTGCCAGGCTCCTCTTGTCCATGGGAGTCTCCAGGCAAGAGTACTGGAGTGAGTTGTCATTTCCTTCTCCAGAAAAGCAAAGGTGATATGCCTACGTATCTACATGTGAATCATTGTGTTGTTTACAACAGCAAACATCTGGAAAGATCTGATTGATTTGATTTAAAAGTCCCCTCAGTCCGACTTTCAAAGAGTGCCCAACTCTTTGCGACTCCATGGACCGCATAGTCTATGGAATTCTCCAGGCCAGAATACTGGAGTGGGTCGCCTTTCCCTTCTCGGGGGGGATCTTCTCAACCCAGGGATCAAACCCAGGTCTTCCGCATTGCAGGCAGATTCTTTACCAACTGAGTTATGAGGGGAAACCCAAAAAACCAGTTAAACAACTGTGGAAATTTGCTGACTCGGGAAACTGAGACCCTCAAATGTTGGTCCTGCCAAGTTCCATTTTGCTGACATTTTCTCCTCCACTGTTGCCTTCAACCCTGGTCCCTCACACCCTCACTCCCTGGAGCCGAAATAAAAGTATGAGTGTCTTATGGGAGTTCTCTCAGAGGAGACAAGAGATCCTTCCCCCAGACCCACCCCAGCTGAGAGGACAATGTGGCGGCTTAAGTGTAAGAGTCAGAGGGGGTTTTCTAAAGAAAGATCTCAACTCTTAAGAACTTGGTATGGAGACGAAACCAAAAGGGAAGGGACTTGACCACTGCGTCCCACCCCAGGTCAGGGCACCGCTGGCTGCTCCTACTCAATTCTGTCCTCCAGAAATGCCCTGCCCCAGCTAGGAAATTTTCATTTGAAAGTAACAATAAACCAGTTAAGCGAAAGTGTTAGTCGCTCAGTCATGTCCAGCTCTTTGTGACGCCATGGAGTGTAGCCTGCCAGGCTCCTCTGTCCATGGGAGTCTCCAGGCAAGAGTACTGGAGTGAGTTGTCATTTCCTTCTCCAGAAAAGCAAAGGTGATATGCCTACGTATCTACATGTGAATCATTGTGTTGTTTACAACAGCAAACATCTGGAAAGATCTGATTGATTTGATTTAAAAGTCCCCTCAGTCCGACTTTCAACGAGTGCCCAGTAATTTCATCCAATCAGTGAGGAGGCCTCCCTGCTGCGCCAGTCCCATCTTTCATGTTCTATCTTGTGTCCCAGGCTGCTAAGAAGCTTGGAATCCCCAGTACCCCACCACCCTGGTTCATGACTCCATCCATTTGCCTTGGTTGTGCCCCACTCCGCCTCAGCTGGACTTCTCTTCTTCCATGACATGTTAGATTCCTAGTATAACCCTGAGTGGGCTTCCCAGGTGGCACTAGTGGTAAAGAACCCACCTGCCAATGCAGGAGACTTAAGAGACGCACGTTTCATCCCTGAGTCAGAATGATCCTCTGGAGGAGGGCACTGCAACCCACTCCCGTATTCTTGCCTGGAGAATCCCATGAACAGAGGCGCCTGGTGGGCTACATTCCATAGAGTCCCAAGAGTTGGACACGACTCCATTCTAAAGGAGATCAGCCCTGGGTGTTCTTTGGAAGGAGTGATGCTAAAGCTGAAACTCCAGTACTTTGGCCACCTCATGCGAAGAGCTGAGTCATTGGAAAAGACTCTGATGCTGGGAGGGATTAGGGGCAGGAGGGAAAGGGGACGACCGAGGATGAGATGGCTGGATGGCATCACTGACTCTATGGACGTGAGTCTGAGTGCACTCTGGGAGTTGGTGATGGACAGGGAGGCCTGGAGTGCTGCAATTCATGGGGTCGCAAAGAGTCGGACACGACTGAGCGACTGAACTGAACTGAACTGAAGCCACTCAGCACACAGCACATAACCCTGAGCCGCACATACTTGGGTCATGCATACTGTGGATTCCCTGGAATCTTTTACCCACCACCATCATATCACTTCCAAGACTGTTATAGTTAGATTGCCACCTCTGCCCTGCCCAAATATAGATACACACACACACAGCTTGTGAGTTCCTTGAAAGTATGGACTGAGTCTTAATTAATTTTTCTATTTGCAGCCTCTAGCCCCTGTCTGGTTTAGAGAAGGGACTCGGTAAATATTTGTGGAGTGAATGAACAGAAGTTATTTATGTTGAATACCTCTTGCTGTGTAGGCATTTGCATTTTTACAAAGGACAAAACTGCAAGCCAAAGAAATGACGCTCCAGTGATGGAATTTCAGGCACCAGTGAGCTGGGCCTGGAAGCTTCTTCTATTGTTTAGTGCCTGAGGGAGGGAGAGGCTGTCACAGCAGGTGAAATCTTCCATTCATTGCTTTCCAGAGCAAAATTAGGAAAACAATCACATTGTCTCTTGAAAAGTATGAATGTGTCATGGAAACAAATATGTCTCCCTTCGGCTTTCTGGAAGAGCAAACTTCTCTAGTCCTGTCAGGTTTCTCTGCAGTGGTTGCGCTCAATAGAACACTGCTTCCTTGCCGGGGTCCAGCCCCGGTGGATCCAGGGAAATTCGAAGAGGGGATGGCGTGGGCGAGGAAAACTTATTTATTTATTAATATAAGATTAGATTAGGAAGAAATAGTGTAGTAGGAAAATTAAGTGGAGAAAAGAGGCTGAATAACTTGGTTTACATGGAAAGCCAATAAAGTTCCAGACAAGGAGCTTGCACTAGCTACGTTAGGCCACCGGCATCCTCTTGAATAGTGGGGAGTGCTCCACCTTGGGCTCCCTCTCGTGTGGATCTTAGAAGCCGGGGCAAGTAAGTAGACATGGTGAGCCTCCACGTCCCAGATGGGAATTCAGCCAGAGTAAAGAGAAGACACGGGGGAAACCAGTCCAGTGACTGGCCTGGCCTCTATTGTCCAGAAAGGTCTTTTATACCTTTTTGATTGTACATAGAGATCAATGGGTAATATAAAGTTATGCAGCATCAGCAGCCCTGACTCTTATCAAAATCAGGTTTTTCTCTCTGCATACCTATTTGTATACACAAGTGTTAGGTGATTTACATCATCTTTTGGCCAGAGAGCCAATTAGCATTTTACAGCCTTTTTTTCTGATAAGGGTTTGTCAACCAGAAGACTTATTTATGTTGTTCTTCCCAAAGTCTGGTGCCACTCTCAGAAAGCACTAAAGTTACATTCTTAGATAGCTAGGACACAAGAGGAGTGCAGTGATATATAACAAAGAAAAGTAATTAACTCAAAAGTCTAGTGTTGCTAACATAAAAACTACTACATTCCTATTTCTATATCCCTATTACATTGATTAATATCCTTCAGGTGCCTAAAAGATAAAGAATATGGAGGCCTGGCAGCAGTCATTGAGTCAACAGTGAAAACCCATCACCAATATGATTTTTAGCTCTTTAGAAAGGCTCTGTATCTTTAAGATGCTTTAAGCTTTGTGCCTCTCGTGGTTGGGGGGCTGTAAAAAAATTCACAAGTTGTAAAAAGTCTGGGGGAACCTGCCAGGCAAGTTAGAGAGCCATCAGAGGGCTATGAAACATTCCTTTCATAGGCAGAAGACTGAAGCCCTAAGTTAACTTTTTTCCAGAGAATGTCAGAAAAGTGGAAACCACAGAACAATAAAATCAGGCCGACTCTGGTTTTTGGGGTACATGCTCAGGAAAACTCAGGGGGAACCCCTGAAGCTGGATCACACCTTTGCATTTTGTCAGGCTTCCTTCCTCATGACCTTTGCCATGGGCGGGACTCCTCATGCTGGCTCCCGGCACTTCCTGACATTCCCGTGGCCTATGAGGGGGGATATTCAGCTGACTGTCAGAGAAGGCAATCACACCCTACTCCAGTACTCTTGCCTGGAAAAATCCCATGGACGGAGGAGCCTGGTGGGCTGCAGTCCATGGGGTCGCTAAGAGTTGGACACGACTGGGCGACTTCACTTTCCCTTTTCACTTTGATGCATTGGAGAAGGAAATGGCAACCCACTTGCCTGGAGAGTCCCAGGGACAGGGGAGCCTGGTGGGCTGCCGTCTATAGGGTTGCACAGAGTCGGCCACGACTGAAGCGACTTAGCAACAGCAGCAGCAGCATTCAGCTGACTGTAGGGTTATCTTGGCTCTCTCACCTCACAGTCACTGTCATCCCAGCCCTGGCCACGTGGGAGGATCTGATGTTATGCAGGAGTTGAAGGAGCTGAATTCTGCAGCTCAGACACTTCCACGTGAAGCCCACTGGCCTGGCTGCTTCTCCTGAGCTGACCTGGGCCTCATGCTCACCACTGGGCTCTTCCCTGGTCCTCTGGCTGACCGCCACCCTCTTATGCCCCAGCTCTGGGCAATGACAGTCTCTCTGCCCTCAAGCACCTCCTCTCCAGCCTGCCCTCCACTCTGTCCTGGAGTGATCCTTCACAGCATAAAATTGACCAGGTCCCTCCTGCTGGAATTCCTTCCTAGGCTCTGTGGTGTTCCTGGATCATGATCCAAACCCCTTGGCCCTTCACCAGCCATGCAGAGTAACGGACATTGGCCAAGAACATGCCATGCAAGAAAAAAACCCCTCCCCATTTTTGCAGTGCCTTTTCTCCCTGTCAGCCTTTTACTCACTTCTCAAGACCCAGCCATCAAAACACCCTTCTCTGTGAAATTGATCCTTCGTAACCTTATGTCACCCCCAGTGAGCCCATCTCTGTCTTCACACATGGCCCCTTATTCTTTATCCCCGGGTCTTCCCTCTACTTTACTGTGACCCTTTCCAGGCCTGACTGTGTTCTCAGCATCTGAAAGCAGATGTGTCAGTATGGGTTTATGAAGGGCAGGGACCAATGAATGAATAGACACTATCACTGCATGCAGTCCCCTTCCTTGCTACCGTTATAACAACAGCAGGAGCAGTAACTCTCATCTCTGGAGTGTATCCTACGTGCCAGGCCCCATAGTTGGCCCCTTGCTGCATCCACTCTGGTAACTTCACAACCCCCATGTGAGCTGGCATGATTATTAGGTCGCTTTTACACATGGGACACAGTGAGCTTACAGAGGACAAGGAGCCAGTCACACTGCAAGAGAATGAAGAGGCCAGGATTTGAACTCGGGGATGTCTGGCTGCAACTTCTTCATTTACTGAAGAAGTTACTTGCTGACTACATGCCAGGTGCTGTCCTGTCTGAGGACACAGCAGGGGACGGGGCCCCTGTTGTAGTGTGTAAGGTGGGGAGGGGACAAATGGTAAACAAATCATTTCTAAATAATGTCAGGGCTGGCAAGTGCTCTGCAGAAAAATAAAACAGGGTGGGGCAGAGAGTGATAGGCTGGGATGGGTGACGTTTTAGGGGACATCTGAGAGAGACCTGAATGAAGTGAAGGGACAAGCCCTGGTTACCGCAGAGGGAAGCCTGTTCCTGGCAGTGCACACAGGTTCAGTCGCTTCAGTGATCCAGGCAAGAACACTGGAGTGGGTTGCCATGCCCGCCTCCAGCGGATCTTCCCGACCCAGGGATTGAACCAGCATCTCCTGCGTCTCCTTTGCACTGCAGGTGGATTCTTTATCCACTGAGCAACTTGGGAAGCCCTGTTCCGGGCAGACGGGATAGCCAAGGGCAAAGGCCTTGAAGCCAGAATGAACTTAGCTTGTATGAGCAACAGCAGGAGCTCTGTGTGTCTGGAGCTTGGTGACAGAGGGAGGAAGCAGGGGGACGAGGTCACAGGGTGGTCTGGGGGTGGGTGGGTAGTTGGGCACATGATGAGTGGCATGTGGACTATGCCTGGAGTTCCAGCTTTTCCTCTGAGTGTAAAGGGGTGCCCTGGAGGGCTGAGAGCTGAGGGAGTTTAAAGGTCACCTCTAGCCTCTGGGAGTACCATTGTCAAAGTGGGCAAGGCCAAGGGGAAGCCGGAGACTGGTTGGGAAGACCTAGAAACCCCGTTTCTAGGACTGTTCGCCTGCCAGCCCCACAGCTATCTCCCTGGTCCTGCTGCCTCACCTCCCAGCATGCCCCACATTTGAGCTGATCCTGCAGGCAAACTCTGTGTCCACCCTTTCCCTGAATTGCTCACCCCCCTGAGTCTCCAAGCCTCCCCTGCCTTCTCACTACCCAGTCTGTGTTTTCTTTAAGTGGAGGATAATTACTTTACAATATTGTGATGGGTTTTGCCATACATCAACATGTGTCCCCTCCCTCTTTATCCCCCTCCCACATCCCTCTCCACTCCATTGCTCTAGGTTGTCACAAAGCACCAGCGTTGGGTTCCCTGCATCATACATCAAACTCCCACTGTCACTGACCAATCTTGAGCTGAACCCTCTGGCCACAAGTCACAGGGGGCCTAAGGTTGCCCTGCCCCCTCTTCCCGGGTATCCTTCTCTGGCGTTGGCCTAAGAGCACATTGTGGTTGGCCACTAGATGTACCCCACCATCAGCTCAGCCTTCCTCCAGCAGGTGGGAATGAACTAACCCCCAAAGCTGCCTATGAGGGGTAAAAAAAATCAGAAAGACCTAGGCTTGAATCCTGTCTTTGCTACAAATTTGCTGTGTGATATTAAGCAAGTGTCTAAACCTCTCTGGGCAGCAGTTTCTTTGACTGTAACAAGGAGATAACAAGCTCCAGGGGAATATCCTGAGGATGCAAGACCACACCTTAGGACACCAGCAGCTCCTGGCCACAGAAAGCCTCAATCATTTCTGTTCCCATTTTCCCCACTTCCTTCCTTGACCACCCCTAAGGTCATCCGGGCTTCCCTGGTGGCTTGGACTGTAAAGAAGCTGCCTGCAAGGCCGGAGATCCTGGGTTTAATCCTTGGGTCAGGAAGATCCCCTAGAGAAGGGAGTGGCAACCCACTCCAGTATTCTTGACTAGAAAATTTCATGGACAGAGGAGCCTGGTGGGCTACAGTCCATGGGGTCACAAAGAGTCGGACACGACTGAACCACGAACACAAGGTCATCCAAGAAATCAAGGGTCCCGATCTATCTCCTAGGGCAGCGTTCTGGCCACAACATACCTCCCTGTGCCTCAGTTTCCATCTCAGGAAATGGGGATAGTGCCCATCTCAGGTTGCTGGTGTGGGGACTGACTGACTGGATCTGCATGGACCACTTAGGATGATGCCTGTCTCCCCGTGACCATCTGTGAGCTGTGGTTGACCTATGACCCCACTCTGCCCGTCCTCCCCTCCCCATCTTTCCTCAGTCCCTGAACATTCCAGCAAGGTTAAGGGCCCAAAGTGACTAACACTTTCCATCCCTCTAAGCATCAGGTGCAACGCTCACATTTTGCCAGTGGGGAAGCTGAGGTCCAGGACAGGGAAGACCTTTTCCATCTCAGGAAATGGGGATAGTGCCCATCTCAGGTTGCTGGTGTGGGGACTGACTGACTGGATCTGCATGGACCACTTAGGATGATGCCTGTCTCCCCGTGACCATCTGTGAGCTGTGGTTGACCTATGACCCCACTCTGCCCGTCCTCCCCTCCCCATCTTTCCTCAGTCCCTGAACATTCCAGCAAGGTTAAGGGCCCAAAGTGACTAACACTTTCCATCCCTCTAAGCATCAGGTGCAACACTCACATTTTGCCAGTGGGGAAGCTGAGGTCCAGGACAGGGAAGACCAGGCCAAGGTCACAAAAGGAACAGGAGGCACTGCTTGCAGATTCCTCCTTTGGGATCTCCCCTCCTCTTGGCAGAGCGCCAGAGGCCCCACAGGCAGTTGGTGCTGATTTAGAGTTATCAGAAAGAATGAAGGGATGGAGCCAAAGCAAAAACAACACCCAACTGTGGATGTGACTGGTGATGGAAGCAAAGTCTGATGCTGTCAATAGCAGTATTGCATAGGAACCTGGAATGTCAGGTCCATGAATCAAGCCAAATTGGAAGTGCTCAAACAGGAGATGCAAGAGTGAATATTAACATTTTGGGAATCAGTGACCTAAAATGGACTGGGAGGGGTGAATTTAACTCAGGTGACCATTATATCTACTACTGCGGGCAGGGATCCCTTAGAAGAAATGGGTTAGCCATCATAGTCAACAGAAGAGTCCAAAATGCAGTACTTGGATGAAATCTCAAAAACGACAGAATGATCTCTGTTCATCTCCAAGGCAAACCATTCAATATCACAGTAATCCAAGTCTATGCCCCAATCACTAATGCTGAAGAAGCTGAAGTTGAATGGTTCTATGAAGACCTACAAGACCTTTTAGAACTAACACCCAAAAAATATGTCCTTTTCATTATAGGGGACTGGAATGCAAAAGTAGGAAGTCAAGAAACACCTGGAGTAACAGGCAAATTTGGCCTTGGAATACAGAATGAAGCAGGGCAAAGGCTAACAGAGTTTTGCCAACAGAACATACTGGTCATAGCAAACACTCTCTTCCAACAACACAAGAGAAGACTCTACACATGGACATCACCAGATGGCCAACACTGAAATCAGATTGATTATATTCTTTGCAGCTAAAGATAGAGAAGCTCTATGCAGTCAGCAAACACAAGACTGGGAGCTGACTGTGGCTCAGATCATGAACTCCTTATTGCCAAATTCAGACTTAAATTGAAGAAAGTGGGGAAAACCACTAGACCATTCAGGTATGACCTAAATCAAATCCCTTATGATTATACAGTGGAAGTGAGAAATAGATTTAAGGGATTAGATGTGATAGACAGAGTGCCTGATGAACTATGGACAGAGGTTTCTGACATTGTACAGGAGACAGGGATCAAGATCATCCCCAAGGAAAAGAAATGCACAAAAGCAGAATGGTTGTCTGAGGAGGTCTTACAAATAGCTGTGAAAAGAAGAGATGTAAAAGGCAAAGGAGAAGAGGAAAGATATACCCATTTGAATGCAGAGATCCAAAGAATATCAAGGAGAGATAAGAAAGCCTTCCTCAGTGATCAGTGCTATCCCTTATGATTATACAGTGGAAGTGAGAAATAGATTTAAGGGACTAGATCTGATAGATAGAGTGCCTGATGGACTATAGATGGAGGTTCATGACATTGTACAGGAGACCAGGGATGAAGACCATCCCCATGGAAAAGAAATGCAAAAAACAAAAAGAGAGAGAGAGAGAGAGAGGCCTACACTACCAGAATTACTTTACCTAAAGATACTGTGTTTTTTCTATTATGGAAATTATTCCTGTACCTATATCCAAGATACTAGGGTTTATTTGGTTTGTTAGGGTTTTTTGCATAGTATGCAATATACTCTGTGTTTATTTTCTGTATTACTGAATCATATCCTTATGCTCTTGACTTGTTAATCCAGAACTGAAAAAGTATTAGAGATAGAATCACTATAGACTATTTTTTGTCACATTTATTAATGTGTCACATTTATTAATACTTCTATCACATATACTATCTAAATCTAACAGATAAATTCCAAATAGAAGTTTCAATATTGAATGAGCTATAAAACCATGTAATAACATCTACAAGTTCATTTGGAAATAAATGGCTAGATTGGAGTTTCAACCTGGGTTAATAATTGGTGTAGGTGTATTGACCTTTGTACTTATTCATGTGGATTGTTATTTGCTATGTCACTGGACAGCCTGATTCAGCATCACACAAGGGTATCTGGAGAGAGAGGTGTGAGGACCAGAACTACAGGGTGATACACGTTCTCATTCTCACTCTGTTTCTATAATAATATTAAGTCTAAAATATGTTTTAACAAACTTATGGCTCCCAAAGAGGGGAGAGGATACATTAGGAACTTAAATATATATGTATATATATGTATACATATATATGTATGTATAACTGAATTACTTTGCTGTCCACCTGAAAGTAACACATCACTGTAAATCAACCATACTTCAATTTTTTAATGTTTAAAAAAATATGTTTTAAGCCATTCCAGCTCCTTCTTTAAATGCTAATCAATTAACTATTTGTTCTACAGACAAAGTATTCTAGCAAAAGCATCATTTTCTTATTCCTTTTCAGGCTTTGTATTCATAATAACTTCATTGAGTTTATTGTCTACCATGACCCAAGAATATAACTTATCTTTACAATAAGAAACAGTCACCACTACCACTCCCACCTCACTTCCTCTTTATCATTTTATTGGCAAAATCTACCAACCTTCCATGACTGGATTGAACTTGTAACTGTGGTTCCTAGAAGGCAACCACAATCAAGATGTATATATGATTAATAACCCAGAGCTAGCTTGAGATCATACGGTGGATGGTTACTAAAATGCCTGTGAACAAGCTGTGTAATTCAAGAGATTAGTCCCTCCAGCTTTATCCTTGCCCTTAGATTCAGTTCAAAATAACAAAGAACAGGGGCTTCCCTGGCAGTCCAGTGGTTAAGACTCTGCACTTCCAGTGCAGGTCGTACGGGTTCCAGCCTTGGTTGGGGAACTAAGATCTCTCATTGTGACCAAAAAATAAAAATAAAAAAGAACAGGATGGGAACAATACATGCAAAGCATGTCTGCCATTCTAGTAAAGTTCCAGTCTCCCGCCTCTGATGAAACACATAGTAAAAAGGGCAAAATCACTTCACTATCCAGTTAGGAAATCAAAAACTGGAAGACAAGGACACTGCCAGATGAAGACCAAGACAAGGGACCATCAACCAGAAGCTCAACCCAGAGATAAACAAGGCCATGAAAAGTATTTGAAAGACAGTTGAGAAACCCACGAGTCAGGAGATGAAACAAAGATGAGAGAATCTGAGCTGTCAGCTACCAAAGCAAGTCACCAGTTTAAAGAAGCAAATGCGGTGCCAAGAAAGGCAAGCTGGGTTTCTGGGATTCAGACAAGCAGACATCTGGACTTCATGAATTTAGAGAGTGAGGCAATGGCTGTAATAGCTGATAGATCCAGAAGCAAGGAGGGTGCCTACTCGTCATCTTTCATACTTTTCATACAGACTGGAGCAGAAAAGAGCCAAAAGGTGGGTGCAGCAATGTCAGTAAAAGGACACAGAGTTCTGTGGTTCGGCATGTTCACATTATAACTGGGTGAGGTAGAAGAGCTAAAATTATGAGGGGGAGGCAGAATCTGAAGCTTCATTTATCACAATATTCATACAACAGAAACCTCTTATCCAGATAACAGGACTAGACCAACAAGTTGGTCAGTAAACTGAGAAAGAGAGTTAGACCAAAAGGTTATTTTGAAAAATGATATGTAATAAAACTTTTATACCATACATAATTCCTTTTGACTAAAAACATAAGAACACATTTATTCAATAAGATTTGGTTTAGAATCAAACTTTTCATTAGCATATGGATTCAGAGATGGGAAGTCTCCTTTGTCTTTTTATAATTGATAATATATTATCTATAATGTCCAGCTTTAACATCCTTTAAGTGAACCAAGAATTTAAAGCCACTTTCAGATTTTTATGACCCTCCAACCCCCAACTTTTATAATTGTTTTTCCCACACCTAATTTTGCAGTGATAATATTTTGGCGACTCAATTTTTAGGGGATTTTTGGACGGTTTATTTTTAAACTAGTTTCTATACAAAGCATTCAACAACAATCTTCTCTATGGTACTCTGGTCACTGGATATGTAATATCTAATTAAACTATGAAAGTGTAATAAGAAAACAACTAACACAATCAGGTGTGAAATCAAGCACAGCTTACTTTGGATAAGTAACTCAGCAAGAGCACAGTCAATTGACTGAGTTAATTTAATGACCCATTGGTTGAGACTATAATTTCATAATATAATTTCTAAATTTAAAATGTGGTTTTTTTTTTTTTTCACATTTGACAATGATAGTTTCTTAAAAGCTCAGAAAGGGACTTCCCTGGTGGTCCAGTGGTTGGGAACCTGTCTTCCAATGCAAGCGGCCAGCATTTAGTCCCTGGTTGGGGAACTCAGATCCCACCAGGATGCACTGGCTGCAGTCAAAAACTTTAAAGAAAAGGAAAAAAAAAAAGGCTCAGAAAGATAGAAACAGCTTGCAAATCAACATGGAGGATTAGTTATTCCTGGGAAAGTATTTCTGATATTTATTGGATTACATGACCCCAGTTTTTTTTTGTTGTTGTTATTAAACTTTTTATTTGTATTGAAGTATAACTAACAATGTTGTGATAGTGTTATATGACCACAATGTTGACAAACACTGAGAGTAGGCTTAGAGTGATAGAAAGATTAGGCGAGACATCACAAGTTTTACTTATCTAAAGGATGGAGAATAAAATCAGTAAAGAGATGCAATCATGAATATTCTCCTGACCCGATAAAGCTGTAATCACATAGAACCCCAGCTCTCACCATTTGAGCAATGCAGTAAGTGAAACTCAATTGTCTCCCCCCCAAATTGAGCTTAGATATAAGCTTTATTTACTTATTTATGGATACATGGCTGAAGCAGTTCTGCTAATGTCTAGATGTGTGCTGGGAATAACTTCATCTGAGCCAGGTGCAACTCATCAAAATAAAATATTTCAAAGATATGTTACAGAACAGTGTATAGAAGCACAGGCACGTCCCTTCACTCTCTAGGTTAACATAGCCTGGAGCAGTGTTAACTTCACTGAGCACAGAGCTGCTGGAAATAAAGATCAGTTAGACAGCTATCTCTGGTGGTCATGATAATGGTTCTTACACCAGTCAAATGTTTATTGTGTGTAACTGTTCATTAGGGGAAAAAAGAGCTTCACAGTCAGATCACTTGGAAAACACTAGGTTAAACTAAGTTCAACAGTTTTCTTTGCAGCAAGGCTTTAATATTAGTCCTTAAGGGGAGGCTGTAGCTAGCAATGTTCTAATTTCAACTCAAGGGTTTTCTGTTTCAGTTTACTCATTTCCCAAGATCATCTTGTAGAACTGACAGGATTCTACAGAACATCATTTGGAAAATGCTACAACTGATATCTGTGTTTTTTGTCTGTGCTGGCTCTGAACTCTGGGAACATAGCTTCTTTAACTTCTTTTTGGGGTTTACATTTCATCTTCATGTGTGATCTTTTAAACCTTTGTCTCAAGACCTGCCTGCACATTTTAAGAACCAAAGGAACATCACAGAGTCAAATATTATTTCTGGGACTTCTCTGATGTTCCAGGTTAAGATTCCACAGTTCCAGTGCAGCAGGCTATCCCTGGTCAGGGAACTAAGATCTCACATACCATACAGCACAGTCAAAACAAAACAAAACCAAAACTAGAGTCAAATATTATTTCTGTCTTTGGTTATTTTTAAATCAGGTAAAAACTTATAAACATAGAGCAGTTAAATTATAATACATGGTAGTAATAGTATTGGTGAGCTTCCCTGGTGGCGCACACAGTAAAGAATAAGCCTGCAATGGGGGAGATGTGGGTTTGATCCCTGGGTTGGCAAGATTCCCCTGAAGGTGGGCATGGCAACCCACTCCAGTATTGTTGCCTAAAGAATCCCCATGGACAGAGGAGCCTGGCAGGCTACAGTCCATGGGGTTACAAAGAGTCGGACTCAACTGAGGGACTAAGCACAATAGTATTGATAGTAACAATGAAACCTATGAATTACTGGATTTTTGCTATGTCTCATATGTTGTGCAAGCTTCTTGTAAGTGTGATTGCATATGAGTTCCCAAGCACTAGTAGATATCATTCCAATTTTTATATGAAGCTCAGCAATGTTAAATCCCCTGTCCAAAGGCACACAACTAGTACATGGCAGAGGTGGAACTGAAATGCAGGACTTTTGACTCAAAAACATGATCTTTTTCTTGTTACCTCACCCATATGCCACCCTGTGTATGAATGTTAGTACTGTAATAATTAAGGAAGAGGGAACTGACAAGAGCCAGATCTTCCAAGAGAAGCTCAGGAAGGATTATGACTGAGGCTAATGGTGAAAGTATGTTGTTTTTACATAAATAAAGGGGAAAAAATCATTCCAAGTAAAGAGAACAATGCAAGCAAATTGTATTGGGGACTGAAATAGTTAAGAAATGCATCAATGCATTACCTTACAATGATTTTCTTTATAACCTGTGTGTATCACTCAGTTGTGTCTGACTCTGCAACCCATGAACGTAGCCCTCCAGGCTCCTCTGTCCATGGAACTCTCCAGGCAAGAATACTGGAGTGGGTAGCCATTCCCTTCTCCAGAAGATCTTCCCAACCCAGGGATCAAACCCAGGTCTTCCACACTGCAGGTAGACTGTTTACTGTCTGAGCTACCAGGGAACCTAATTATAAACAATTAAGTCAAAATATATTACAATGCACTGAAGGCTGCAAAAATAAGACTGCAGAGATTAGGAGAGTCTGCCATGATTACACACCCTTGTCCTAGGGGAGACATGTGCATACAAAGAATGACCAATGGCCTCCAGACAGACTTGCTTCTGGCTGGCCAGCCTGGCTTGAGATCCCTGAGAAAGGGTCTACATTCAAGAGAACATGGTAAGAGAGGCCAGAGCAGCCCCCTCAAAGAATCTGGGAAAGATGGTGTAGAGAATGGCTGGCTGATTCTCCTCCAAGGTAGAAGAAAGTGTTTTAACCATTTGCATTCTTTTTTCTTTCCATCCTCTCTTGCATTCCTGGAGAGAGAGAGCACAAAACAAAGAAAGTAGTAAAGTAAATTGGTTTTGTAAAATTATCTTCCTCTGCTAGGTAGAATCACTTTGGGGATGACAAGTATGTCCAGGAATTCAATGAACATTCAAATAGCAGTGTTCATACAAACGTGGTCACTGAGTCATTGGTGAATGTGTCCCATTTAGTGGCACTGGATGGTGTGAACAAAATATTGATTTAAGAACTGGCCTACAAGAGTTTTCCAAACATGATAAGAATTACCTAAAAGTCAAAACTTTTCCCAGGTCACTCTCCAGAGCATTCTAATACAGTGGTTCCTGTAATACACCTAGAATTTTGTTTTAATAGCTTCTCTGGGTGATTGCATCATCAGAGGAGTTTGGGGAGCACTGCTGTAATCCTGATTGCTCAAAGTGTGGTCCCCCTGGACACTGGTGTTATTCAAGAGCTTGTTAGAAATGCAGAATCTCAGGGTCTACCCCACATCTGCTAAATCAGAATCTGCATGTTAGAAGACGTTCAGGTGATTCTTACATACCTAAGAGTAGAGAGGAACTGCGTTCTTCAACTTTAATATGCAAATAAATCACCTGGGATTTTCTAAATAACTCCTAATTTGGTAGGTCTGCACTCTGACCTACTGTGTAGTCAAGATTCAGCAAGTATCATACTGTATCACTTCTGTGCAGAATCTAAAAAAAAAAAAGAGTTTGTTTACAGTTGTTTACAGAAACAGACTCACAGACTTAGAGAATGAATTTAAGGTTACTAGGGGAAGAATGTGAGGTTGGGATAGACCGGGAGTTTGGGATTGACATGACACACTGCTATATTCAAAATAGGTAACCATCAAGGACCTACTCTATAGCACAGGGAACTCTGCTCAGTATTCTGTAATAACCTAAATGGGAAAAGAATTTGAAAAAGGATACATGTATCTGTATAACTGAATCACTTTGCTGTAGACATGAAACAATCACAATATTGTTAATCAACTATACACCAATATGAAATAACATTTTAAAAAAATTCAGCACTTCTAGGTCTAATAATGTTGCTGGTCTGTGGACTATACTTTGGGGAGTAAGGATCTAGACTAAAGATCAGCATGAGGATGAATAGTGTTAAGTAGACAAATGATGACTTGACTGCACATAGGTTAACAAGGAACCAGTCTCAAGGTTAAATGTGCTAGATTAGTCACATGAGTGACTAGAATTTTGTAGTAATAGCTTCTCTGAGTGATTGCATCATCAGAGAAGTTTGAGGACCACTGCTCTAATCCTGATTGCTCAAAGTGTGGTCCCCCGGGCACTGGTGTCATTCAAGAGCTTGTTAGAAATGCAGAATCTCTCCTTTAAAAATTGCAAATAGAACTGCCTTATGATCCAGCGATCCCACTGCTGGGCATACACGCCGAGGAAACCAGAATTGAAAGAGACACGTGTACCCCAATGTTCATTGCGGCACTGTTTATAATAGCCAGGACATGGAAGCAACCTAGATGTCCATCAGCAGATGAATGGATAAGAAAGCGTGGTACATATACACAATGGAGTATTACTCAGCTATTAAAAAGAATACATTTTGAATCAGTTCTAATGAGGTGGATGACGCTGGAGCCGATTATACAGAGTGAAGTAAGCCAGAAAGAAAAACACCAATACAGTATACTTACACATATATATGGAATTTAGAATCCCCCCCCCACCATTTCTCCATGATGATTGCATGGTTAACTTCCCTGCATTATTTATCCTCCTGGTAACAAAGCTTCTGACCATGAAGTATATCACTAGAACGGGTCCTCCTTGCTCAGTATGTTACCATACTGCATAATATGTCTAAAGAATCTGTTAACTTATTGCTATCATACTATTTGGTTACATTAATTTGGTAAAAGAGTATGGTTAGTCTCACATACATGACTATATGAGTTTCTGAACTTTCAAATTATTTAATTTGTTTGGTAAGGATATACTTGTTCTGCCAAATCTTCAAACTAAGTCTTCACTTGAGGGAATATCAGATGCAAAAAAAACTGTATTCTTTCTATAACCTATCTTGTAATGTTAACTGGTTTTAACAAATGATCTTAAAACTTATTTTTCAGAAAGTGTTATATACATAAAATAATACATCACAGTTATCAGAGAATAAGAACTGAAAATATATGTGTTCTAAAATCCACACTTTAGTACTAAGTGATTCATTCTGAAAACTAGTCATTTTAGCCATGAATCAATAATCTGTGTTTAATTAAAAAATAAAGTACCCAAAATAAAATTATAGTGTAGATACATGAAAAATAAAAATAAAGCAAACAGTATTTCTCACTTTGGGGGTTTGAAAAAGGCAGGGACATACATGTTGCAAATGAAAAACCTGCCATATGAATAAAAACAAGAAATCAATGCCTATATAAATATAATTGCTACTGGGTAAGAAATGAACCCAGTAAAGAATGACAGGCTTTCAGCATTTCATTACTTTAATGGCCATTCCAAGTCCCTCAGTTTACCCAAACTCATGTCCATCAAGTCGGTGATGCCGTCCAGCCATCTCATCCTCTGTTCCCTTAAAGATCCTATATCTTAAACAAGTCACATTTGGGAATGGCTTTAACTTATGAGTTTTTGAGGGGAACACAATTCAGTCTATTATGGACCTAGTTCCAATATCATTTGTTGAGTGTATTGATAATATTTAACATTAACAAGCATTACCATCATTTTCATCATTGTCATCAATTATTTTACAAATGTATATTAACTTCTGTGCCAAGCAAGGTGTTAATCAAGAAAATATTCCATATTTATATGGATTCATAGATGATGAGGGGCTTTCAGGTATCTTTTCTTATGCAGTCCTCACAATTACCCACTCTAATATTAAGAAGTCAAAATTATTATCTTCATGTTAAAAGTGCCAAACAGACAGGGAGAAGTTGACCTGTTTAAGATCGAGATATAGTAAGTAGTGAGTCCAAGACTGGAACTCAAGTTTTTGTCTCCTTGTCCATCATTTTTTTTCCAAAATATTACTCAATTAAATTTAAAATGGCCCCTGCTTTGGAAAAATTCCAGTCACAGTAGTAAGGCAAACAATCTTGGGTTGGTTGTGAAGTGTTGGAAGAATGGAAAAGTTTGAATTGGACTCCATGGTCATAAGCAGGTTCCTGTTGGCTGACCATCTTCAGATTATAGTCCCGGGGAGAAAATATAGTCTTATGGAGAGAAGTGAAGAACAGTGTTGGGTTTGTGGTAAGTACTCAGACAATACATATTGAATGAATAAATCCTGAGTAAATCCAAGAAGATCCAGTAACTGGCCCACAGTGAGTCCTCAATATTGTTGAATGAGTGAATAATTAAGTGGTAGAGTTATTTATTTCCAAGGGTATGTGTACTTAAGAGAAACAGAAAACATTTCAGAAACTACCTTGCCAGCCAAACCTTTCCAGACTCAGCTCAACAAGCTTCCTAAGATTCTCTAGCCCCTCCTCATCTGTATATCCCTAACACATCAATCTCATGGT
The DNA here is from genome assembly GCA_006408695.1 of Aepyceros melampus. Lineage (NCBI taxonomy): Eukaryota > Metazoa > Chordata > Mammalia > Artiodactyla > Bovidae > Aepyceros > Aepyceros melampus. The sequence goes on along the minus strand of SJXQ01009198.1, from coordinate 45,622 downwards.
CTCCCTAACTTAACTCCTGAGCTTAAATCTCAGCCTCCCTCCATTAGACTGTGAACTCTCAAAGAGTCATTCCTGCTTATCTACCACACTGCCTTGCACTTAATAGGCACATATTAAACATGTGGAATTGAATCGAAGTGTGTTTATAACCCCTATTCACAGTAGCCAAGACATGGAAGCAACATAAATGTCCATTGACAGAGGAACAATAAGGAAGATACACAGTAGAATACTACTCAGCCATACAAAATGAAATATTGCCATTTGCAGCAACACAGGTGGACCTAGAGACTGTCATACAGAGTGAGGCAAGTCAGAAAGAGAAAGATAAACACCATATGGTGTCACATGTGGAATCTAAAATATGACATAAATGACCTTATTTATAAAACAGACACAGGCTCACAGACATAGAGAACTGATTTGTGGTTACCGAGGGGAAGCGGAAGTGGGGAAAGGAAGGACTAGGAGTTTAAGACTAACAGATGCAAACTATTACATATATAGAAAGGATAAACAATAAGACCCTAGTATAAGGGATTGGAAGCAACCTAGATGTCCATCAACAGATTAACAGATAAAGAAGCTGTGGTACATATATACAATGGAATACTACTTAGCCATAAAAATGAACACATTTGAGTTAGTCCTAATGAGGTAGATGAACTTAGAGCCTATTATACAAAGTGAAGTAAGTCAGAAAGAGAAAAACAAATGTCGTATGCTAACACATATATATGGAATCTAGAAAGATGGTACTGTAGAACCTAACTGCTGAGCAGCAGTGGAGACACAGACATAGAGAATAGACATGGACACAGCTGTGGGGGAGCAAGGAGAGGGTGGGATGTATGGAGAGGGAAACATGCAAACATATGTTACCATATGTAAAATAGATATCTAATGGGAATTTGCTGCATGACTCATGGAACTCAAACTGGGGCTCGGCAACAATCTAGAGAGGTGGGATGGGGAGAGAGATGGGAGGGATGTTCAAGTGGGAGGGGACATAGGTAAACCTATGGCTGATTGATATTAATGTTTGGTAGAAACCAACACAATACTCTAAAGCAATTATCTTTCAATTAAAAATAAATTAAAACAAACAAAACAATTTCAAAAAATAAGATCCTAGCATAGGGAGCTTTATTCAGTATCCTGTGATAAACCATAATGGAAAAGAATATGAAAAAGAATACACATATCTGAATCATTTTGCTGTATACAAAAACTAATACAACATGGTAAATCAACTAAATTTCAATAAAAAATAAAATAAATACATAAAAATAAAAACTTTGTTAACATGTGCTTATAACCCACACTCAAAAGTAGGAGCTCCCTCTGAGATGCCTGGAAAGTTAAGGCTTTCTCTCACACTTGTATCCTCTGGTCTTACCAGCTCTAGTAGATGTATAGTGAATGTTTTTTAAGTTCAGACAAGACATCTGGAGTGGAAAAGTAATTCTCTCCAGCTTCTGTTTTGGAGCTAAAAGGCAATTAGACTTTCCTAAACACTAAGCAAAACAAAACTTTATTGGTGTCAGAATTTTTCAAGAATTTTCCACCCTACTACACAAGTTCTTTTCTGAAATATTCTCACAAAGACTGCATAAATTGCTTAGGTTTTTTCAGCACTAAGGAATGGACAAACTTTTTTTCCACTCAAAGTTTCACAGAAACTATATTTTTCTATTTCAGATGTTCAATGATATCAAAAACACTGGGAGGCTTTTGGGGGAGAATGTTGGGATAATGAGGTGATTAGAGCTTCAGTTACATATGCAACAGCAAATGTAAACAAGAATTTGCAAAAAGATTTCTCAATCTAGAGAGACGTTTTCCTACCCAAACACCTTGCCAAACAGGAGCCAGGCTTTGTCGGGGATAAATTAGAAATGATCAGGAAAGCTTTAGGGGGCAGGTGCTGATTGAAATGGAAATTTCACACAACAAAATTGATTATACCTGAAAAATTTAAGATGCTAAGAAGAATATGAAAGACAAGTAAGACTAGGTTTCAGAGTTTTCTATTGAATGTTTCTCTTTATGTGTTTTTTGTAGAGTAGGGCTCCTCAAACTAGAAAATTACCTCACAGCAGCTCCATACAGTGGGCCTCAGAGGCTATCCATTTAAGACAGGCAAGTGCCATGAAGTGAGCCAGGTCAGTTTCACCACCTAAGCTGATACATCACTTTCCACCATCAAGGAAGGCAAAAAGCTATCTCGGACTTCTCAGGCAGTAAAGTGGGAGGATACTAAGATCAAACATCCCACACCTGACCCAATTCCTATGCTCATGTTCTTTATGAATCTGCCTTCCCCTTTCCTTTATTTGGTTGGGAGATAAGTGCAAAAAAAAAAAAAAACAGACAAGAAGCAGAATAAAGCATTTATCCAAAATCTTACATTGGAAACCTAGATTTGGTGTGACTTTTTTTTACTGGAATTTGATCACAACATATTTCAGTGATATAATGCCTTTTAAAATCTAAGTAAAATGGATAAACAGGTTCCTACAGTATAGAACAGAGAACTATATGTGATATTGTAGAGACCAGCCTGAGCAGCCTGAGGTTATAAAAATTGTTTCTAGCCCTGATTTGTTCCCTAGCCTGTAATCAGTCTACCATGAGAGGCGCCACTAGGGACATAGATATGAGAACAGTGTCTTCTGACTTCTTCGGGAGCATTCCAGGGAACAAGGAGAAAGGTTAAAAATTTATTAGGGGCTCTAAAGAAACAGACCTGCACCCACGGGCTCTTTGTTAATCTTAAATCAGGGCTATTGTCTTAAGAGGTGCAGCCTGAGGTTGTAAAAATTGTTTCTAGCCCTGATTTGTTCCCTAGCCTGTAATCAGTCTACCATGAGAGGCGCCACTAGGGACATAGGTATGAGAACAGTGTCTTCTGACTTCTTCGGGAGCATTCCAGGGAACAAGGAGAAAGGTTAAAAATTTATTAGGGGCTCTAAAGAAACAGACCTGCACCCACGGGCTCTTTGTTAATCTTAAATCAGGGCTATTGTCTTAAGAGGGAAAAAAAAAAAAAAACACAGAGGGGGATCATACTCGCATCTTAAGAATACAGCCCCCAGGAGTCAAGCTAAAAGTTGATTGCCTCGGGCCATTCAACTAAAGCAGCATAATTGTAGGTTAGTTAGCTATTTAGGCCTAATAACGAATGAACCTATCCCCGAAAAGGCCAAAGTTTGTGAACCAATCAAAACACTCCATCTCAACTGCACCTGTTTATGATTTTTTGCTTATAAACTGCTCTGTAACAATTGTTCAGGGTTCATCTCCTCGGGTGGAGATTGAACCCCGGCGCGTCGGCTTAATAAATCCTCTTGCTAATTGCATCGAGTCCGAGTCTCGGTGATCTTGGTGACGACGGGTCCTGGGCAAAGACCGGGAGGTCTAACAATATCCTATGATAAACCAGGCTTCTCTGGTGGTTCAGATGGTAAGGAATCTGCTTGTAATGAGGGATACCTGGGTTTGATCCCTGGGTCGGGAAGATCCCTAGAGAAGGGACTGGCTACCCACTCCAATATTCTTGCCTGGAGAACTCCATGGACAGAGGAGCCTAGCCGGCTACAGTCCATGGAGTCGCAGAGTGGAAAATGACTGAGCAACTAACACTTTCATTTTTTCATGCTAAATGATAATGGAAAAGAATGTTTAAAAAGAGAATGTATATATATATAACTGAATCATGAAACACTTTCCTGTATCACAGAAATTAACACAACATTGTAAATCAACTATAAATCAGTTTTAAAAATAAAATAAAAATCTAAGTAGATTATCACTGAACTAGAAACAAAGAAATTTTAGTGACTAAAATCCTTTCACATTATTATTATATTTTTAGAGAGATTTGTGATAATAAGTTGCTACTTGAGATGGAAATTTTAAGATGTAGATGCAGAGAGTCATGAACAGAATCATTTTTGGAACATTGCCATCCATAGCAACTTCAATTGGGGAAAATCAATGGTATATGGTTGTAGTCATCACACTATCCAAAAAAGAAAATGTGTAATGTTTGGCTCATATGTGTGCAGTGATGCTAAACATCTCTTCTTTCAAAATACGTGTTAAAGCAATGGTTCTCAGTAACCAGTCACAGAAGGTGATCTGTGGGAGAAGCTGGAGGTGGAGATTTGATGTAGCTGGGGAGGTTTCTACACTAAACACTCCCTACCCATATGTGCCAGAATCAGAGGCAAAGGTATCTGTAATTTTAAAAACTTCCTAGATGATTCCATTATCCTCCAACTCTTATTAGAACAAACAAGCAAACACACACACAAAACAGTCTCACTGTTTTAAGTAAACAGTGCTGCTTTTATGACAAGTCAAAGGAGAAAAATGTAACCTATTGCAGTCATATAATTGAGTGTTTTAGAACTGGAAAAAAACTTGAGATCACAATGTCCTGTTTCCTCATTTTACAGATAAAGAAACTGGGCATTAGAGAGGTTTGATTACTTAGAGAAGATACGTGTGTGTGCGCGCGCGCGTGCGTGCGCTCAGCTGCACACTCCAACTCTTTGCAACCCCATGGACTGTAGCTCACCAGGCTCCTCTGTCCATGGGATTTTCCAGGCAAGAATACTGAAGTGCATTGCCATTTCCTTCCTACTTCAGGGAATCTTCCCAACCCAGGGATGGAACCAGTGTCTCCTGCATTGGCGGGCATATTCTTTATCACTGCAACACCTGGGAGGTCCCTTAGAGAGCATATGGTTAAGCAATTAAAAGAAGTTTTCTCTAACAAATAGAAAGCACACAAATATTGAGTGCTTACTCTGTGGTAGATATTCCGCTGTATATATTGTTCTAATCCTCACATCAACTTCAAGAGACAAATACCATTTTTTCTATTTTACAGATTGGGTAGAAAAGGACAAAGACATGGAGAGGTGAAGTGATCTTTCCAACATCACATCAATAGTATTAGTAGAGTTGGGATTTGAATTCTAACCCTGAGTCTGCACACCTGGGGCACTAGGTTGCACTCTTTTGCTGAGCTGTCTACCAGTTTCTGCAAGTGCAACAGTGGGGGAAACTGTCTTTTCATGGAACTAACATAAATAATTTTTTGAAGACATCTCTAGTCTTTCCCATTATATTGTTTTCCTCTATTTCTTTGCACTGATCACTGAGGACGGCTTTCTTATCTCTGTTTGCTATTCTTTGGAACTCTGCATTCAAATGGGTATATCTTTTTTTTTTTTCCTTTGCCTTTCCCTTCTCTTCTTTTCACAGCTATTTGTAAGGCTTCCTCAGACAAACATTTTGCCTTTTCACATTTCGTTTTCTCGGGGATGGTCCTCATCCCTGCCTCTTGTGCAATGTCATGAACCTCCATCCATAGTTCTTCAAACAATCTCTCTATCAGATCTAGTCCCTTGAATCTATTTGTCACTTCCACTGTATTATTGTAAGGCATTTTATTTAGGTCATAATTGAATGGTCTAGTGGCTTTCCCTACTTTCTTCAATTAAGTCTGAATTTGACAATAAGGAGTAAGTTCATGATGTAAGCCACAGTCAGCTCCTGGTCTTGTTTTTGCTGACTGTATAAAGCCTCTCCATTTTGGGCTGCAAAGAATATAATCAATCTGATTTTGGTATTGACCATCTGGTGATGTCCCTGTATAGAGTCTTCTCTTGTGTTGTTGGAAGAGGGTGTTTGCTACGATCAGTGCCTTCTCTTGGCAAATCTCTATTAGCCTTTGCCCTGCTTCATTCTATATTCCAAGGCCAAATTTGAATGTTACTCCAGGTAGTTCTTGACTTCCTACTTTTGCATTCCATTCCTCTATAATGAAAAGGACATCATTTTGAAGGGGTGTTAGTCTAAAAGGTCTTATAGGTCTGCATAGAACTATTCAACTCCAGCTTCTTCAGCATTACTGGTCAGGGCATAGACTTGAATTACTGAGATATTGAATGGTTTGCCTTGGAAATGAACAGAGATCATTCTCTAGTTTTTGAAATTGCACCCAAGTACTGCATTTTGGACTCTTCTGTTGACTATGATGGCTACTCCATTTCTTCTAAGGGACTCTTGCCCAAGTAATAGATATAATGGTCATCTGAGTTATATTCACCCATTCATGTCCATTTTAGTTCACTGATTTCTAAAATGTTGACATTCACTCTTGTCATCTTCTGTTTGATCACTTTAAATTTGCCTTGATTCATGGACCTAACATTCCAGGTTCCTGGAAGATGCACAGCTGGAATCAAGATTGCCTGGAGAAATATCAATAACCTCAGATATGCAGATGACACCACCCTTATGGCAGAAAGTGAAGAGGAACTAAAAAGCCTCTTGATGAAAGTGAAAGAAGAGAGTGAAAAAGTTGGCTCAAAGCTCAACATTCAGAAAACGAAGATCATGTCATCTGTTCCCATCACTTCATGGGAAATAGATGGCGAAACAGTGAAAACAGGGTCAGACTTTATTTTGGGGGGCTCTAAAATCACTTCAGTTGGTGATTGCAACCATGAAATTAAAAGACACTTACTCCTTGGAAGGAAAGTTATGACCAATCTAGATAGCATAGTCAAAAGCAGAGATATTGCTTTGCCAACAAACGTCTGTCTAGTCAAGGCTATGGTTTTTCCAGTGGTCGTGTATGGATATGAGAGACTGTGAAGAAAGCTGAGCGCTGAAGAATTGATGCTTTTGAACTGTGGTGTTGGAGAAGACTCTTGAGAGTCCTTTGGACTGCAAGGAGATCCAACCTGTCCATCCTAAAGGAAATCAGTCCTGGGTGTTCATTGGAAGGACTGATGCTGAAGCTGAAACTCCAATACTTTGGCCACCTCATGTGAAGAGTTGACTCATTGGAAAAGACCCTGATGCTTGGAGGATTGGGAACAGGAGGAGAAGGGGATGACAGAGGATGAGATGGCTGGATGGCATCACTAACTCGATGGACATGAGTTTGAGTGAACTCCAGGAGTTGTTGATGGACAGGGAGGCCTGGCATGCTGCAATTCATGGGGGTCACAGAGAATTGGACACAACTGAGCAACTGAACTGACTGATTGATGCAATAGTGCTTTTTACAGCATCAGACTTGACTTCCTTCATGCAAAGATGGGCATATTAAATAACAAAAATGGTATGGACCTAACAGAGGCAGAAGATATTAAGAAGATGTTGCAAGAATACACATAAGAACTACACAAAAAAGATCTTCATGATCCAGATAACCACAATGATGTGATCACTCACTTGGAGCCAGACATACTGGAATGTGAAGTCTAGTGGACCATAGGAAGCATCACTAGGAACAAAGCTAGTGGAGGTAATGGAATTCCAGATGAGCTACTTCAAATCCTAAAAGATGATGCTGTGAAAGTGCTGCACTCAACATGCCAGCAAATTTGGAAAACTCAGCTTGGCCACAGGACTGGAAAAGGTCAATTTTCGTTCCAATTCCAAATAAAGGCAATGCCAAAGAATGTTCAAACTACTATACAATTGCACTCATCTCACACACTAGCAAAGTAATGCTCAAAATTCTCCATTTCAGGCTTGAACAGTACATAAACTGTGAACTTCCAGATGTTCAACCTGGATTTAGAAAAGGCAGAGGAACCAGATATCTAACTGTCAACATTCATTGGATCATCAAAAAAGCAAGAGAGTTCCAGAAAAACATCTACTTCTGCTTTATTGACTATGCCAACGTCTTTGACTGTGTGGATCACAATAAACTGTGGAAAATTCTTAAAGATATGGGAATACCATACCACCTGACATGGCTCCTGAGAAATCTGTGTGCAGGTCAGGAAGCAACAGTTAGAACTGAACATGGAACAACAGACTGGTTCCAAATAGGAAAAGGAGTACAGAAAGGCTGTATATTGTCACCCTGATTATTTACTCATATGCAGAATACATCATCCAAAATGCTGGGCTGGATGAAGTACAAGCAGAATCAAGATTGCAGGGAGAAATATCAGTCACCTCAGATATGCAGATGACACCACACTTATGGCAGAAAGTGAAGAGGAACTAAAAAGCCTCTTGATGAAAGTGAAGGAGGAGGGTGAAAAAGCTGGTTTAAAGCTCAACATTCAAAATACAAAGATCATAGCATCCTGGCCCATCACTTCATGACAAAGAGATGGGGAAACAGTGGAAACAGTGAGAGACTTATTTTGGGGGCTCCAAAATCATTGCAGATGATGACTGTTGCCATGAAATTAAAAGATGCTTGCTCCTTGGAAGAAAAGTTATGACCAACCTAGACAGAATATTATAAAGCAGAGACATTATTTTGCCAACAAAGGTCCATCTAGTCAAGGCTATGGTTTTTCCAGTAGTCATGTATAGATGTGAGAGTTGGACTATAAAGACAGCTCAGCACCAAAGAATTGATGCTTTTGAACTGTAGTGTTGGAGAAGACTCTTGGGAGTCCCTTGGACTGCAAGGAGATCCAACGAGTCCATCCTAAAGGAAACCAGTCCTGAATATTCATTGGAAGGACTGATGCTGAAGCTAAAACTCCAATACTTTGGCCACCTCATGTGAAGAGTTGACTCATTTGAAAAAACCCTGGTGCTGGGAAAGATTGAAGGTGGGAGGAGAAGGGGAAAATAGATGATGAGATGGTTGGACGGCATCACCAACTCAATGGACATGAGTTTGAATAAACCCCAGAGTTGGTGATGGACAGGGAGGCCTGGCTTGCTGCAGTCCATGGGGTTACAAAGGGTCAGACATGACTCAGTGATTGAACTGAATCAAACATAAATAATTAAAAGCTAAATTAATTATTAAATGTACACTTTCAAATTCTGATAAGTATCATAAAGGAAAGGAATAGCATTATAAGAAGGAACACCTTTATTTATCTTTTAACTTTTTATTTTATACTAGGATATAGCTGATAAACAATGTATAGTTTGAAGTGGAAGACAAAGGGATTCAGCCATACATATACATGTACCATTCTCCCCCAAACTCCCTCCCATCCAGGCTGCCACATATCACTGAGCAGAGGGGAACCCCTTAATTTATGAGGTAAAGGAAGAGAATTGACATCTAAGCTGAGGCCAAGAAGGGGACATTCATATGAAGATAGTCTACGGCACAGGAAATAGTACATGCTGACACCCTAAGAAAGAAGAGTTCAGCCTCTCAAGGGAAAAAAGAAGGCCACTGTGACTCGAACATGGGTAATATTGAGGAATATACTAGCAAGATGGGAGAGGTAGGTGAGAGGCACCAGATCGTGCAGAGACTTGTAGGCTATTTATTTTCAGTGGGTGGAGGGAGAGGAAGTGGTAAGCAGAGAGTCCACGTGTTTCTCCCTGGATGTGTATACCGCTTGTATATTCCCCCTCATTTTTCTCCTGTTTGTTGTCATTCTTTGACAGGCTTCCCAGGTGGCACTAGTGATAAAGAACCTGCCTGCTCATGCAGGAGACATAAGAGAATGGGTTTGATCCCTGGGTGAAGAAGATCCCCTGGAGGAGGGTATAGCAATCCACTCCAGTATTCTTGCCTGGAGAAGCCCATGGACGAAGGAGCCTGGCAGACTATGGTCCACAGGGTCTCAAAGAGTCGGACACGACTGAGTGAGCACACATACATTCATTAACTCTTTTTCATTACCCCTCCTTCTTTATATATAGTCTTCCTTTCCATGAAACTACAGCAATTAGTCACACAATGACTTCAACATTCATAAGACTATCCACGTAGGACTCTAGATTTTTTAATGCCACCATCTCTAATATATGCTGTCCTATTCCACCCAGGCACCCACTGTAGTTATATCCTAGGCCCTTTGTTTTATCAGCAGAAATGCATCCACCTTCAAAATCTCAATTTCAAGCATTTCATTCTCCAGTCACCACTTGCAACCCTTCTAGCTCACTTGTTCAATGTTCCACTGATAAAATTCTTGAACCTTATTAGACCTCCATTCTTGAACCTTATTAAGATTCCACCCCACCAGTTTTCACCGTCAATCCATCTTCTTTGTCCCTCTCTCCCTAAAGGTAAGTTCCAATAGAAAATGAGATCCCTGGTTGATTTCAACAGTTGACATGGGTAACCAAACAGCTGAACTTTGATGGAGAAAACCACACTGAAAACTTGACTGACTTTACACAACATTCATGGCCGCAATTGCCCTCCAATGCCAGCAGCCTGACTGAATTTCCCCATTTCTTTTCCAGTCTCCAAAATGATTATTTCAAATCTTTTCCTTCCTCCTCAAGTCTCTCCCATTCCCCTCATTTGGTTACCTCACTTCATGTTTCATGGAGCAAATACAAGCCTTCCTACAGGAAGTCACTCATCTTCTATCATCAAATTTATAAACCTCCTTGCATCAGCACCAACTTTCTACTCTTTCCTTCTTCTTGAAATGGAAAATGTGTCTTTCCTCCTACTTGAGTTCAAACCTTGCTTTGGTGGGTCCTATCTCTGTGGCCTTCTCAAGGTTTTCAGTCTGTCATCAACCCCTCTCTCTCCGATATCATCAGGTCTCTATTTCTACCCAGCTGTGTCCATCAGCCTAAAAATACACCCTAGTATTTATTTTTAAAAGAAAAGAAACAAACCTTCATCACTGACCCAAGTTTGCATCTCATCTCCATTTCTCTACTTCTCCTCACAGCAGAACCTCTCAAAAGCACCCATTTCCTCAGCAACTGTTCACTTCTCCATCTCCTACATTCTATCTTCTCACCCTACAAACCTACAGATTTTCTGTCAGAGTTAGGATTACCATGCTGTCAAATCTAGTGGCCAGTTCTCTACTCTTCCTTCCTGTAGCATCTGACAAGCTTAAGCACTCCTAACTGGAAACACTAGGGATGTTGTGAGTCAGCAAGCACAGTGGTTTATATTTCCAGGGTAAAAAGTAGTTCATCTGGGCTCTTAAGTATGAACTGTGTCTTCTCAACCTAAAGCATTTCCCTTTCCTCCTACATTTCCCTGGGTCCTATCTAGTTATACCTATTCTTCAGCCCTTCCTTAATACTATAGTATAAAAGACAAATGTAAGAGGCAATATTGCTTCTCACAGTTTTTAATAGGAATGGAAACCTCCAGTTAAAAATATAGAAATGTGAAAAAATAGAATTCAGTCATCCACCAGCTAGAAGAACTATTAATATAAGATGCAGTGCCAAGGTATACATTCCAGCAGGCCTTTGTGTAACCACCAAACCTACAAATTGCCCTGTTGTATATAAGACCTCAGAAGGAAAAAAATGTCTGGTAACATTAATGACCAAAATACTGGCATTTTGGTCAGCACTTTGGTCACCTGATGTGAACAGCCAACTTATTGGAAAAGTCGCTGATGCTGGGAAAGATTGAGGGCAGAAGAAGAGGACTTCAGAGGATGAGATGGCTAGATGGCATCACTAATGCAATGAACATGAAATTGGATAAACTTTGGGAGATGGTGAGGGACAGAGAGCCCTGGCATACTGCAGTCCATGGGGTCACAAAGAGTCAGACACTACTGGGTGACTGATCAACAACATTAATGAGCTACAAGCAATGGTGCTGGATGAGATAAGCACCATGCAGCGACTCTGTCTGGAGAAGGAAATGGTTACCCACTCCAGTATTCTTGCCTGAGAATTCCCTGGACAGAAGAGCCTGGTAGGCTACAGTCCATGGGGTCAAAAAGAGTTGGACATGACTCAGCAACTAACACTTTCACTTTTTCAGTGATTCTGTGTATGAAAAGTTACTATTGTCTTCCAAGGATGACCTGGCTCCTTCTTCCATGATCCTGGAATCTGCCTTGCAAACACCAGTGGCTACAAATAGATACATAATCTAAAGTGCACATTCAATACATGATTTGAAAAGCACATCATTATTTCAAAAAGTTTAAAAAGAGAAAAACCAGAATAACTTTGTGTGAGTAAATCTGCACAACACATTGATTGTTAAAAGGGAATAAAGCTGATTATCACTCACACAGTCTCTGAACGTTGAATTCTAATTCCTACAGTAAACAACACTTCTTCAAATTGGCTTCTGACAATTGACTCAGTTGGAAGAATTCATCTTAACACCAAAGGCATAAAATGGCTCTTCACTGAATGGATAGCATTTTAGCCTCAGTCAAAATAATTAATTGAGATCTTACAGATACAACACCACAAGGAGAGACACACTGGAAATCCAGCCACAAAGACTCTGATTAAAATATGAATTTCTTATTGTGACTGGTTTTCTATTTATGACAATACATTGTGCCGGGGTCCAGCCCCGGTGGATCCAGGGAATTCGAAGGGGAGATGGCGTCGGCAAGGAAAAACTTATTTATTTAGAAATATAAGAATAGATTAGGAAGAAATAGTATAGTAGGAAAATTAAGATGGAGAAAAGAAGGCTGAATAACTTGGTTTACGTGGAAAGCCAATAAAGTTCCAGACAAGGAGCTTGCACCATCTACGTTAGGCCACCGGCGTCCGTTTGAATATCGGAGAGTGCCCCGCCCTGGGCTCTCTCTCTTACGGATCTTAGCAGCCGGGACAGGTAAGTAGACATGGCGAGCCTCCATGCCCCAGATGGGAATTCAGCCAGAAATTAGAGAAAATAGGAGACACGGGGGAAGCCCAGCATCAGTGCAAGACTCTCCGAGAGGGAAGGGAAGGGGAAAAGGGGGGCCATTTATTTTTCAAACTCAGCTTATATACCCTAAGTTGTACATAATGGAATATGCAGAGTTATACAGGGGCAGCAGTCCTGACCCTCATTGAGACAAGGCTTTCTTTTTTGCATACTCTCCCGTTACAAAAGGTCTCAGGTGGTTTACATTATCTTCTGGCCAAGAGGCCTGTTAACATTTCTATGGCTCTCTTCTGATGAGGTTTTGTTAATCAGAAGACTCATTTGTGTTAATCTTTCCAAAGTCTGAATGCCATTCTCAGAAAACACTAAATAAAAATATAGCAATTTTTAATAAAAGGAAGTACAGTGATTTATAGCAAAAGAAAAGGTAGTTTACTACAAGTTTAGTATTGCTAACATCAAAACTACTATATATCCTTTTCCATATCCCATTTACATTGATTACATCTTCCTGGGTGCCTGATAGATAAAAAATAAGCAGGTCTGGCAGCAATCATTGAGTGAAATCCTGTCACCAATATAAATTTGAAAAGGCTCTGAAACTTTAAGATACTTTAAGGCTTTTGTGCCCCTCATGGTTGGGAGGTTGTGAGTAATTTACAAGCTTGTAGAAGGTCAGGCGAACTTGTTAGGCAGGATGGAGCTTTATCAAAGGGGGGTTGGGCTGAAACACTCCTTTCAAATGCAGAGGGCCAAAGCCCTGAATTAACTTTTTCCAGAGAAAGTCAGAAAATAATGGGAAAACAGATTCTTATTTTTTGGGGTACATGTTCAGGAAAAACCAGGGAGAAATCCGATGACTCAAATTGCCCTGCCATCTGAGTTTGCCACGTGACCCTGTCACAGGTGGAATTCCTCACTCTGGCTCCTGACAACATTGGAACATTTGAAGATCAGGGAGCATTTCAGTCTGGAGCATTTGTTGAGGTGTCTCTTTTCAAGTGACTAAAACTTATCATGGTAAATACAAAATTGATTTTTTTAGTTTGCATTTTCAAAGGAAATAATTGAAGTCACTTTTATGCTACTTGCATGTAAATTCAACTCTTTTAACCTGAAGCCAGCAACTTTAGAAATATAATTAATTTTCAAGCTCAAAGTAAGATGATAAAAGCAAGCACTCTGCATGATTTGTTAGCATAGCTAATCCTTACCTCTCTAGGCACTTGTTTTCTAGTTTATGAATTTAGAACATTTTCAGTTGCTTTCCTAACTTGTTTTCTGCTTCCTTTGAGGCTCTGCATTGTTTATTAGCAACAAATTCAGAGTAATCAAGGGTAACTAAGGAGGTAGAAGGAGATTTTCCTGTGTTTTCTGGTAATAATTTCATTGGGATTAAAGATTGGCTGGTGGCTTTTCATTCACATGTATCCATATTTTTCCCATATCAGCATTGATCTTGGCCAAAAATGAGTGATAAATGACTGTAGCCAAGAAGAGCTTGGCTCTTATAAGTTAAATATACATTCACCAGATGATCCGGCAACCCAGCAACTAGGCATTTGCCCAAGAAAAATGAACAACATAGGTCCACACAAACACCTGTAGATACATGTTTAGAGTAGCCCCAGCAATTATCACTAAAAACTTGCAAAAACACAAATGCCCATCAGTGGGTAGATGGATAAATAAGTTGTCTATAGAATACAACAGCATTAAAAAGGAAGGAACTGCTGATATGTGTAACATCGTGGATGAGACTTGAACAATACATATTGTATGGTTCTATTTAAATGACATTTCTCTTATTTCAAAGATTTTTTTATGTGGACCATTTTTAAAAGTCTTTATTGAATTTGTTACAATATTCCTTCTGTTGTATGTTTTGGTTTCTTGGTTGGGAGGCATAAGGGATCTTAGCTTTCTAACCAGGGACTGAACCTACAACCTCTGCATTGGAAGGCAAAGTCTCAACCGCTGGACCACCAGGGAAGTCCCTAAATAACACTTTGAAAGAGGCAAAACTATAATACGGACCAAAATAGATCAGTGGTTGAAAGGGCTGAGAGTGGCTAAAGTAGAATGACTCGAAAGGGACATGAGGAATCCTTTTGTGGGGATGGAAAATTCTATGCCTTGATGTCCATGGTGCTTACACAACACAGGGTACATTTGTCAAAATTCATCAAAACTACACACATGAAAAGGGTGAATTTTTTAAAAAATGGTATGTATACTGTGTATGAATTACATATCAGTCAACTCACTTTATTTCTAAAACTTCATAACGCTGTCACTGACCTCGAGGAGTCTACAGATGGTGGAAAAGACAAGTCCAGTGAAAGGTCAATTCATGATAACCAAGTAGATATATTTAGGGTTATTTTTTATGAAAGTACAGTTGATATATAACATTATATAAATTACAGGTATACAATAGTGATTCATAATTTTTAAATGTTATACTCCATTTATAGTTATATAAAATATATGCTATATTCCCCATGTTGTACAATATATCCTTGTAGCCTATTTCATACATAATAGTTTGTTCTTCTTAATCCCTACCCATGCATTGCCTCTCCCATTCCCCTCTCCCCACTGGTGATAATTAGTTTGTTCTCTGTATCTGTGAGTCTGCTTCTTTCCTATTATATTCACTAGCTTATATATTTTTTAGATTCCACACATCAGTGATATTATACAGTATTTGTCTTTCTCTGTATGACTTATTGCCAATGTCCATTGGCTCATAGAAAAAGCAAGAGAATTTCAGAAAAACATCTACTTCTGCTTTATATGCCAAAGACTTTGACTATGTAGATCACAACAAACTGTGAAAAATTCTTAAAGATATGGGCATATCAAACCATCTGACCTGCTTCCTGAGAAATCTATTTGCAGATCAAGAAGCAACAGTTAGAACCGGACATGGAACAATGGACTGGTTCCAAATTGGGAAAGGAATACATCAAGGCTATATATTGTCACCCTGCTTATTTAACTCATATGCAGGGTACATCGTGTGAAATGCTGGGCTGGATGAAGTACAAGCAGAATCAAGAGGACAGGGAGAAATATCAATCACCTCAGTCATGCAGATGACACCACACTTATGGCAGAAAGTGAAGAGGAACTAAACAGCCTCTTGATGAAAGTGAAAGAGGGGACTGAAAAAGCTGGTTTAAAGCTCAACATTCAAAATACAAAGACCATAGCATCCTGTCCCATCACTTCATGGTGAATAGATGGAGAAACAATGGAAACAGTGAGAGACTTTATTTTCTTGGGCTCCAAAATCACTGCAGATGGTGACTGCAGATAAGAAAGTAAAATAAACTTGCTCCTTGGAAGAAAAACTATGACCAACCTAGGCAGCATATTAAAAAGCAGAGACATTACTTTGCTGACAAAGGTCCATCTAGTCAAAGCTATGGCTTTTCTAGTAGTCATGTATGGATGTGAGAGTTGGACCATAAAGAAAGCTGAGTGCTGAAGAATTGTGCTTTTGAATTGCAATGTTGAAGAAGACTCGTTAGAGTTCTCTGGACAGCACAGAGATCCAACCAGTCCATCCTAAATGATATCAGTCCTGAATATTCACTGGAAGGACTGATGCTAAAACTGAAGCTCCAACACTTTGGCCACCTGATGCAAAGAACTGACTCCTTAGAAAAGACCCTGATGCTGGGAAAGATTGAAGGCAGGAGGAGAAGGGGACAACAGAGGATGAGAAGTTAAATGGCATCACAGACTCGATGGACATGAGTTTGAGCAAGCTCCAGATGTTGGTGATGAGCAGGGAAACCTGGCAAGCTGCACTGTATAGGGTCACAAAGAGTCAGACAACTGAGCAACTAAACTGATATGACTTATTACCAAGCACATCTTTTTTAAAAACTAGTAGGAGAGCTTACATGATGTGTAGTATAATAACTTCCCCTCACGTGATTCCTCACGGGTTTAATTATGAGTCAAATGGAATGTAGGAATAATCACATACAAAGTCACATTTTCTGAGATAGTTCTAACTGTGTCACTTCAATACACAGGAAATTATTTTTG
Organism: Aepyceros melampus; assembly: GCA_006408695.1. Lineage (NCBI taxonomy): Eukaryota > Metazoa > Chordata > Mammalia > Artiodactyla > Bovidae > Aepyceros > Aepyceros melampus. The sequence continues at coordinate 28,971 of SJXQ01009198.1, read as the reverse complement.
AAGTTTGCAAGAGTAAAAGGGATTAAATTTCCTAAAGTAGTCAGTGAAATCTAATCAAATTATAAAGAGTCAAAATAGTCTTTAGCATCAGGGAGAATTACTCTGTGGAAACAAAGAGTACTTTTTTATAGGTTATTCTCTTATGATGTGTGATTTTATCACATATGATGCAGTCAACTTATTACTTATTGTAAGAACTACAATCTACTTATCACCTGTAAAAAAAGATCAAAATTATTATTTTGGACAGATAAATCCCAATATTTAACTGGGTTATAGATGAGGCTCCACACTAAGCGATGAATTGAGTTATGCAGACTCTGCTCTTGCTTCCCTGATGTGAACTGTCTTGGTTTGCCGGCATGCTGCACGGTGGAGGTTCAGGCTGATGACTGAACACAGAATTTCAGCTCTCAAGGCGCTGCCCAGGGATATCATTTTACAGTTACTGCCAAGCAATCCTTCCACAAAATTAGGCAAGGAAGACAGTCTATAAGACTTGCCTCAGCACAGGGTTTTTCAAATCTTTGAACTAGACTCACAGTAAGAAATACAGTTTCCATCATGCATTTGACAGAAATCATGACATGTTTCTCAAGACACTGATTTTTCCTTTGCGCTCTTCTATTTTTCTCCTTTTAAAATGTTGGTTTCCCCTCAGTGAATTAATTGTATTATCCAACTACCTTAAAATGTGATGTCCTCAAGGACATGAAACTTACTATTTACCTAAAGATTAAATAACCCAAATTACCGCAGATCATTAAGGAGTATTTCACCTTGGCAGCATTCATGGTTAGCACCCCTCCCATTCCCATGAGCCTGAACTACTTTGACTGAGTTCCACTTTGGCTGAATACCATAAGCCCATATGAAAATGAAACCTACCATTAATTACTGAGAATGTTGTCAAATAATTTGTTCATTATGCTACAGAGTATTTCCTCTATGAGGGTCACGGGTAGGAAAAAAGTCTTTATGGCTTCAATGTCAGAAATAATGATGATTATCCTAGGTGATTGGCTTATTTTCCCCTCCTCATATTTCCAGTTAGAACTCTTATTTTCCACTCACAGGCTGTCTCTATAACACATATGTAGGATTTTGTGGCTAGAATTTGGGCACTTAACCTTATTACTAATTCCCTTATACTTTCCTATCCTTTCTGTTTTCCTTTGCCTCATATTTTTTACTGGTCTTATATTTCTTTTAATCTATTATGTATATCTTCATATGGCACTTTAGGGGCATCCCAGGTGGCACAGTGGTAAAGAATCTGCCTGCTAATGCAGGAGATACAAGAGACATGGGTTCTATACCCAGATTGGGATGATCCCCTGGAGGAGTAAATAGCAACCCACTCCAGTATTCTTGCCTTGGAAATCCCATAGACAGAGGAGCCTGCTGGGCTACAGTCCATAGGGTCGCAAAGAATCAGACACACAGAGCATGCGCCAACACACACACATGCCACTTTAAAACTTGCGAAGCAAAACAAAGGGGAAAAGGAGAAAGCAAAGTAGGAAGGAAGACATAAAGATTAGCTTCCATAAATGACAACAAAACTAAGACATTTAAGCCTTCATTTCACACCTTCTCAAACTGAAATTAACAAGAAGGTACAAATTCAGAACACTTTGCTTTATCTGTATCAAAAACAATAATTAAAAGAGAAATCATTTTGCTGATATTTTAAAGCTAATAAAAAAAATGGTTTCAGAGTTTTATCTAAAACTAAAGTATCCCAAATACAATGATAAACACTTCCAGGATCAGTCAGAAATAACTTAAAACAAAGACTGCCTTCTGTAATGGTATACAACTTGCCATAATACTAGAGACTGCAGTATTTTCTTTACAGTCAAACAGAACAGCATTGAAACTCTACATGGCAGGCACCTAAATTGAAAGAAGTTTCTCCTGAGAGAAGCAAATAACATGAATTTTACTAGTGACCAAGGTGACTGTGGCTTCCAATACATTTCTAAATAATAAAATAAGGCAGGATATTAAAGGACAGATAAAATCAACTACAAAAATGCATATGTGGCTCCATTTATTTAAGACCTCCCTGAAGTAGTTCAAAACCAAGGAAATTACTTGGCAATATCAACAATGGAGTAGAATTAATTTTCTGATAATATTATAGAAAATCAAATCAAACTTAGCCTTGGTTTTAGCACCCAGCCTAAAAGGTGGACTTATTAAATCTATATTATAATAGTTGAGCAGTGAAATATTAATATCCATCCCATAATTTTTCAAGTAATTTTTGTGATCTGTTTGTACTGTATTTGTACCATTAAGGATACTGGGATATAAGTGAGGAATGATAATCCTACAGGCAGTCCTCAGTTTTCAATTTCAGTGGGGAATTGGTTCCATGACCCCTCAACATGCCAAAATCCAAAGCTGCTCAAGTTCCTCAGACAAAATGGCATATTATTTGCATACAACCTAAGAGCATCCTCTGGTATTCTTTTTTTTTTTATTAATTTTTATTTTTAGTTTGTTTTGCTTTACAATATCTCCTGATTGTAAATAGTTGTGAAAGTGAAAGTGAAGTTCCTCAGTTGTGTCCGACTCTTTGCGACCCCATGGACTGCAGCCTACCAGGCTCCTCCGTCCATGGGATTTTCTAGGCAAGAGTACTGGAGTGAGTTGCCATTGAGTTGTGAATACTATATAAATAGTATTCAGCACAAGGCATATTTAAGTTTTATTTTGGGGGGCTTTCTTAACTTTCTTTTAAAATTTCAATCCATGGTTGATTGAATCCCTGGATGAATAATCCTGGAGGCAGAGGTCTGTCTGCATTTTCTTTAATGGCCCACCGATCCTGATGCTTCCTTGATTTCTCTTATCTATCCCACTCTACCCAGCTCTCATTACCTCTATATGGTGATATCATACAGAGAAGTAAGGACAGGCAGTTGGGAACAAAAGTAATCTTAAGAAGCAATTTAAGGATGAAAAGATTTCTAAATACAACATTTAATTTAAGTATAAATTTCAATCAACAGTAATAGGAAAAAAATGGTTGATGGAAGGATCATAATTATGCTACACAATAGCAGATTAATTAGTTGAGCACTTTCTTTCAATGTATAATGAACAGTCTCCATGTGGCTAAGTTTTAAGTTATGTCAAGAAATTAACTTTGAGCCATCATGCGATAGCTAAACAATAACTTTGTGGGAAGAAAAGATAAAACAAGAAGAGATGGCTTCTGCTTTCTAGTAGCACTCACTTTTGGGAATTGTACCTCTAAGCTTCTCTGGTTTCCTTGAAGATCTTCCAGTCTCCTCTGATTTTCTCCTCTCTGTCTCCATTGGCTTTGATCCTCTTTCAGCCTCCTCGATTCAACCTCTAAAAGACTTAGCACTAAGTCTTGGGTGTCTTCTCTGCATAACCCATCCTCCACCCTGAATCATCTCAGTCACTCAGACTTCTACACACCATCTACATGCTAATGTCTCCCAAAGGTATATTCTAGACTCAGTCATTCCTTTGCCCTTTGACTTGCTGTCTGTGTGTGTTCTAGTCACTCAGTCCGTGTCTGACTCTTTGCAACTCCATGGATTGTAGCCCATGAGGATCCCCCATCCATGGAGTTCTCCAGGCAAGAATACTGGAGTGGGTTGCCATTCCTTTCTCCCGACCCAGGGATCAAACCCGGGTCTCCTGAATTGCAGGCAGACTCTTTACCCTCTGAACCATCAGGAAAGCTGGTTTGACTTGCATAGTCCCCCATTCAGTAAATATTGAGTTACTGAGTGCCCATGATATACAAGGCATTAACCAGGGTCTGAAAATATGGTGATGAGTGGAACAAAGTCTCTGTTTTCATGAAGCTTATCTTCTAGTGAAGAAACAGGCCATAAATACAATATACAAGTAAAATATGTATGTATTAGAAGCAATAACTAAGGAGAAAAACTAATCAGGATCCAGGGAAAGAGAATTAAAGTTGAAGGCAGAAACCCTTCTGCGTAGAGAGGCCAGGGAAGAAGCTCTGAAGAATTGAAATTTGATCAGAGAGCTGAATGGAGTAGGAATAAGAGACAGGCAAAGATTCTACGGAAAGAGATTTTTGAGGCAGAAATTAGAGTGAGTGCAAAGGCCCTGCTGCAAGAATGACATGGTGAGTTTCCACAAACAGTAAGAAGACAACTGTGCCTGAAGCAGTGAATGAGAAGAAGAAAGGAAGAAAATGGGATCGGAGAGGCAAGCAGAAGACCAAACAAGACCTTGACAGCCATTATAAAAACTTTAGATTTTATTCTAACCAAAATGAGAAGCCAGTGGAGGGTTTCAAGCAAGGGAATGATATGGTCTGATCTAGTGTTCTGCTTAATGTCTCTACTTAAATGTCTTAAAGCATCTCAAACTTAACATATTTACAACAGTATTCTTCATCTTCCCACCACCAAAATAAAATAAAATTATCCTATATCTTTTCTATTTTCCCCCCAATTTAGTAAATGATATCACAAATACCCAATTATTCAACCAAAATCTTGTAGGTCATCCTAGATTCATCTCTCTCTTTATCTCACACATCCACTCCATACAAAGGAAAAGAAATAAGATGGGACTTCCCTGGCAGCCCAGTGCTTAAGACTTCACTTTGCAATGCAAGGGGTGTGGGTTCAATCCCTGGTCAGGGATCTAAGATCTCACATGCCTTGTGGCCAAAAAAACAAAACATAAAACAGAAGCAAACTGTAACAAATTCAATAAAGACTTTAAAGATGGTCCACATCAAAATAAAAAAAAAAGAAAGAAAGAAAGTCTATACTTTCTATCTGCTTCTCTGTATCCACCAACTTTGACCATGTTCATCTCACCTCAATTACAACCCAGGGGCCAGATCTTTTACAATTTTGATTTTCCATCAATGGCTTCCCCATGCTCTAAAAGTCAAATTCATCCCCCTTGCTGTGAGCTAAATGGCCTTGCAGGACTGGGTGCATGGCTAGCCCTTTGACATTTCACTCCACTTTTTCCAAACTTCCTGAGCTCCAACCACACTGACCTAATAGGGTGTTTGCATACTGTTGTCCACTATTCACTCACAGCTGCTCTGTCTCCCTTCAGCCCTAGCTGACATGTCCCCTCCTCAGAGAAGACTTACCTCCCTACCCAGTGTAGAGCTGTACTCCCTGTTGTAACCTATCGCAGCATCCTCTCCTTGTATTTCACCACACCGTGAGTTTCTGAAAAGCAGGAATCATGTCAGTCTTATTCACAGTTATGAACACAGTCCCAGAACTGGACTGGGGCAGACCAGGCACTCAGTACATTTATGTTGACTGAAGGATTGGTTTGTACTGATACCTCCTTGTGTCATGTGAAAATACCTGCAAACATACAACACTACCTCTATTTTTTAAAAAAAAAAAGACATTTTTCTAAAATGACAGCTGTAAAAAAAAAAAGAAAGAAATTTAAGGAATTAAATCATATTACTCATTTGATTTTTATACAGACTTGGTTATATACTTCCACAGGAAAAAAAATTTTATTCTAAGAAATAATAATTAAAAGTAGAATTAATATCATGGCAATCTTGGAAAACCACACATTCCATTCATCAAATATTATTTGAATGAAAGATGTAACATTTTTTAATCCCTTCTGGGTCCTGGATACTGTCCTTGGTCCATTCTGATCTTGCCTCACTTAATCCTCACAACCATCCTAAGTCTTAGAAACCATGGTGTCTAATTAATGGATGAGAATACTGAAGCTCAGAATCCTTCAGTGACCTGCCTAAGACTATACTAATTAGGACAGGAATGATATTCATACTCAGCTGCCTGTTATGTTGTAGGGACCATCTGAAAATAGATATTTTTTTTCTGATCACAATATTAAAAATAAACTGATAGATGCCAATGCCCTTGAAATAAATCTTAAAATATTGGACCAAGAACTGTCTTTCCTTGAACTTGCATCATGGAAGAAGAAGAAACATATTCTTTGGGTCTGTGTCAAGTGCAGTGTGCAACTCATAAGAGGTCAATAGCTGCTGATTAAAGGATTCCTTAGAGTTATATGTTTCTCTATCCCAAGGTAAACACTCTTTTCATAAAAACTTATAATCCTATTTTATCCTTCCTTGTGTGGGTTATCTTGATTATTAGTTTCTTTAATAGTAGCGTAGAGCTTTTTAGTGATAGCTATTACTTACCCTGAGCATCTTTTGTAAGATTTTCAATGGAAAATATACTTCTCTCTTCAAATTAGTCTATCTATTGGCACTTCAGTTCAGTTCAGTTCAGTCGCTCAGTCGTGTCCAACTCTTTGCGACCCCATGAATTGCAGCATGCCAGGCCTCCCTGTCCATCACCAACTCCCGGAGTTCACCCAAACTCATGTCTATCAAGTTGGTGATGCCATCCAGCCATCTCATCCTCTGTCATCCCCTTCTCTTCCTGCCCCCAATCCCTCCCAGCATCAGAGTCTTTTCCAGTGAGTCAACTTTTTGCATGAGTTGGCCAAAGTACTGGAGTTTCAGCTTCAGCATCATTCCTTCCAAAGAAATCCCAGGGCTGATCTCCAGAATGGACTGGTTGGATCTCCTTGCGTCCAAGGGACTCTCAAGAGTCTTCTCCAACACCACAGTTCAGAAGCATCAATTCTTCAGCGCTCAGCCTTCTTCACAGTCCAACTCTTACATCCATACATGACCACTGGAAAAACCATAGCCTTGACTAGACGGACCTTTGTTGGCAAAGTAATGTCTCTGCTTTGAATATGCTGTCTAGGTTGGTCATAACTTTCCTTCCAAGGAGTAAGCATCTTTTAATTTCGTGGCTGCAATCACCATCTTAGCATATGATAAACAAAATCTACTGTCTTCTTGAAGCTGAGTTTCTGTGCCCTGATCCATTTCAGTGAGCTCACATATATATATAGAGTATGTGCATCTGGCTGCCTAAGATGGTATTTCCACACTCTGATAAAAAGATAAATCATCAATAAACAGTAATGAATTAAGAATTCCATCTTTTCATCCCCTCTCAGTTCAGGAAACATAGTAAACAATTAAATATAATTTTTTGAATGAATGAGTAAATGTATAAATGAGCAAATAAGTGAAAGTGAGTAGAAGGAAGAGGTATGTGTATATTATTTTGGCCACATCTCTCGACATGAGTGATCTTAATTACATGACCAAAGATTGAAATTGCACCCCCTACAGTAGAAGGGCAGAGTCTTAACCACGGGACTTGCAAAATGTCCCTGAGGTATATATGTACTTTGCTTTAAATATCAAACACTTCTGTTCATCTGAAGACTACTCATTTTTTAGGAAGTTGCTCCTTTTTCCAATTCTTGACATTTTATCATATAATGCTTAAACCATTTTTATTTTAACTTCACACCTACTGTAACAGCTCAATTTGTTTATTATAGAAAGTAAGAAAATACATATATGTAAAAGGAAGAAAAATAAAATGATTAATAATGTTCCTTTCCTTGCCTACATCCCCAAGTAATCAATGAATTAAAAGACAGCACATACAGAAGAAGAAGGAGGTGACAGAGGATGAGATGGTTGGATAGAATCACCAACTTGATGGAAATGAGTTTGAGAAAACTCCCAGATAGTAAATGACAGGGAAGCCTGGTGTGCTGCAGTCCATGGGGTCCCAAAGAGTCGAACATTACTTAGCGACTGTACAACAACATAGAGAATTAAAAAAGAATGGCAGATGTATAGAACAGTCTTTTGAACTCTGTGGGAGAAGGTGAGGGTGAGATGATATGAGAGAATAGCACTGAAACATGTATATTATCATATGTGAAACAGATCGCCAGTCCAGGTTTGATGCATGAGACAGGGTGTTCAGGGCTGGTGCACAGGGATGACCCTGAGGGATGGGATGGGGAGGGAAGTGGAAGGGGAGTTCAGGATGGGGAACACATGTACACCCATGGCTGATTCATGTCAATGTATGGGGAAAAAAACTACAATATTGTAAAGTAATTAGCCTCCAATTAAAATAAATAAATTTTAAAAAAAGAAAAAAAGAATGGCAAGTTATTTCTTATCTCAAAGTACAATGCTAAACATACTATAAATGATTAAAATGCCCATTATATTTTCCCTTTTGAACCCTTACTTGTTTTTAGTACTATTTGCTAACCCTTATTGAAAATATTTGCAGTGATCTATTTAGCATATACCATGCATTGAGACAGGTTTTTTTGCAAACATTGTACTATGTGATCTTCATAAGGACCTCTAAAATAGGTAACACTGTCAAGCCTTTTTTTAAGGATGAGGAAGTGGGACTTTCCTGGTGGTCTAAGGGTTAAGAATTTGCCTTCCAATGCAGGAGATGAGGGTTGGATTCCTGGTCCAGGAACTAAGATCCATATGCCTTAGGACAACTAAGCCTAGAGCTGCAACTAGAGAAAGCCTGAGCAGCAACAGAGACCTAGCACAGCCATAAATTTTCAAAAAATTTAAAACAAAGATGAGGAAGCAAAAGCTTAGGAAAGCAAATAATGTTGCACAGGTAGCAGTTCTGATGTGGAGCAGAGCTGGGCTTCTAGCCTAGGCTAGTCTGACTCCAAAGGCTACACTATGTCCACATAGGACTTGGTTACCTATATTGGATGAAATACATGATATTTCCAATAGTCAACCATTTTAGACACAGAAAAATAGAAATCCTATATGATTCTGATATAAGTAAGATTAGCAATCTCTGGCATCAAGCCCTGAGATAAATAGGCATCAAATTATCAGATTAAAGAGTTAAAAGCAGATGTCAGAGGTAAGTCAGCTATACTTCAATTAAAAAAAAATTTGATTTAAGAACAAAACCCCCAAAATAAATAAATTTCTTAAAAAGGCAGGACTTGCCTGGTGATCCAGTAGATAAGAAGCCTCTTGCCAATACAGGGGACACGGGTTCAGTCCCTGGTCCAGGAAGATCCCACACTGCAGAGCAATAAGCCCTTGGGTCACAATGACTGAGCCTGTGTTCTAGAGCCCAAGAACCGCAACTCCTGAGCCCATGTGCCACAACTACTGAAGCCTGCTTCCAAACTGACTAGCAGTGAGACCCTGAGAAAATCATCTTCACTGTAGCTTTATTTTCTTGTTGATGAAAAAAAAAAAGTATTGCCTTGCCCTGCACAGTTCATAGGGATTTGTGAGGAGCAAAAGGAGTGTATACAACTGTAAAGGATATAAAACTTAAAATGATTATTGTAAACAATACTTCCACACATGAAAATCCAACAAATCACATTCCCAAGTTTCAAATATGGAGGAGCAGCATTATAAACTAGAGTGTGTGTGTGGTTAGTCACTCAGTCATGTCCAACTTTTCAGAACTTCATGGACTATAGTCCACCAGGCTCTTCTATTCATGAGATTCTCCAGGCAAGAATACTGGAGTGTGTAGCCATTTCCTTCTCCAGGGCATCTTCCCAGCCCAGGGATCAAACCAGGGTCTCCTGCATTGCAGGTGGATTCTTTACCATCTGAGCCACGAAGGAAGCCCATAAACTAGAATAGAGGCCCTAAAGAGCCCTCCACAGTGATGGTAACTCAGCTTTTTATGACAATGTCAAGTCCAAAGCCAATCCTTCAGAATCCTATGAGTGATTAGTGATTCTGCCTTGACCTAAGAGCAACAGCCTGCCCTAAATGTTAAACAGATGTTTCAAAATGTGTACATATAAGTTCAACCTGATTTATAAAAACTCATCACCATTCTTGGGAAAAAAACTTCAAAGCTGCATAAGAAATAATTATTGCTGTACTATCTGAAAACTCTAACTGAAATTTCAATAGTCCAAAGTCTTCTGAGCAGCCTACATAAATTTGATAAATTTATGATATAAATATCATAAATATGGTTTTGAATAAAATATAAAAGAAATATTATATTCACTGGCAAAGTATCAAATTCCAAGAACATATGCCTAAGATATCTTTATCAAGGTCTTACAAGAACTCTGAGGTGCTCTTAAATATTAATGTTCTTTCCTACACACCTTTACTAGAAATGGCAGTTCATTTCCAGTCTCAGCATGAAGAGATTCTCTCCTTTGGAAATGTTTTTCCAGTGTGATTTATAGTCTAGATTTGTCATCCCTTGCTATCTTTTTTAGCTTCTGAGGTTATAAGAGTGAATATATTTTCTAAACTGAAAAGCAATGGACAAATGGAAGGACGCTTTATGACCACTTCCTGAGATAGTCATAAAAGACCTCTTCTTTCTGCATCCCTCATCACAGCAAGAATTTTAAGGAAAACTTAATTAACACATCACTTTAACAAAGATTTATATGTTCCCTTGCTGCTGCCAAAGAAAGAAGAGGCCTTCAACAACTAGTATTAGGCTTATAAAACTAAAGCATTTGTATAGCATGTTGATTTAATGTTAAATCTGGTTCAAAACTGGCCTATCACTCTTCTCAGTAAATAAGATAAGCCTCAAGGCTCCTGCATATCTTTCTTTTTTCATTCTCAACCTTAGCCTATCTTTTACCCCCATGGTTTTTCAGAATCATTTCCATTCTATGAAAATCTCCAGAACAATGCTTGGCTTCTACCTTAGCCAATGACCTGATCTCCTTCAGTTCCTTCCATGGAAATTTCTCTCCAAATCCCACCCACTTTTCTGTGAATATTTTTCTAAGGGAACCTCTAATGAAGGTAAGAATCACTTCTTTTCCAAGGTGGATTCTTCCACCTGGGATCCCATTCTTTCCCATACACCTGTCTTATTGCTCTTTACTTCACGTGTCCCCTCCCCATGGAACAGAAGTCTTCCTTGTCTCTCAGGAAGAAATAAATATAAACCAGAAGCAAACAAACAAAATACTCATTCCCACTTCATTCCTCCTTTACATTACCCTTCCATGTTATGTCTTCTTTGACACTAAGCCTTTAATAGAGTTGTCTATATGTATTTCCTGAACATCTTAGTTATGTGCTCTTAACCCTGTAATATGGTCTCTATTTACAACTTCTCATGAATCTTCTAAAACTTTTCTTTCAAAGGACAGGCTACCACTACCCCTACTAGACATACTTTATAGAACTCTCAGAGCCATCTTTTTATATATCAGGGTATACTTGTTTTACAATGTTGTGTTAGTTTCTACTCTACCATGCAATGACTCAGCGGATGAATACATATATCCTTCCCTCTTGGAAGTCCCTCCCATCACCCCATCCTACCTATCAAGGAACAAAACTGAGTCATTTGTAGAGATGTGGATGGATGTACAGTCTGTCATACAGAGTGGAGTGGGTCAGAAAGAGAAAAATATTGTATATTAACACATGTATACAAAATCTAGAAAGGTGATACAGATGAACCTATTTGCAGGGCAGAAAAAAAGACACAGATCTAGAGAATGGATGTGCAGAATAGGGGACCAGATTTAGGAACAGAGTTGGGGGGTGGGAAGAGTAGTGGAATGAATTGGGAGGGATTGACATGTATGGTTTTTCCTGTGGTCATGTATGGATGTGAGAGTTGGACTGTGAAGAAGGCTGAGCACTGAAGAATTGATGCTTTTGAACTGTGGTGTTGGAGAAGACTCTTGAGAGTCCCTTGGACTGCAAGGAGATCCAACCAGTCCATTCTGAAGGAGATCAGCCCTGGGATTTCTTTGGAAAGAATGATGCTGAAGCTGAAACTCCAGTACTTTGGCCACCTATGCGAAGAGTTGACTCATTGGAAAAGACTCTGATGCTGGGAGGGATTGGGGGCAGGAAGAGAAGGGGATGACAGAGGATGAGATGGCTGGATGGCATCACTGACTCGATGGATGTGAGTCTGAGTGAACTCCAGGAGTTGGTGATGGACATGGAGGCCTGGCATGCTGCGATTCATGGGGTCACAAATAGTCAGACACGACTGAGCAACTGAACTGAACTGAACTGAACTGACGTGTATATACGACAATGTGTAAAATGGATACCTGGTGGGAACCTGCTGTATAGCACAAGGAGCTCAGCTGAGTGCTCTATGATGATCTCAGAGCCATCTTTACTTCTTCCCTCTCCTTCCCACAGCCCCTAACGAATTGGTATATTTTGTCAATTCTTTCTCCATGCTGCTTCTTATATCCACAGTTTCCTGTTTACCCTTATAGGAATAGCTGAGGCCTAATTTTAGTCCTTCACTCTGTCTAACAGGTCCCCCTAACCCTGCCTCCAACTCCATCCTCTTCTTAAGAGGAAGTGCACTTGGTCCCGTAATCAGACCCAAGCTCTCCCTCAGCCTCACCACCTCCTAATCCATCCTACTCTATATTAGCACCCTCACTTCTTCCTAGCCTTCCTGCCTTATGCTTTTGCTTACACTGTACCCCTAGACTGGAAACTCCTTTCAAATCTGACTGTGGAAATACACATAGATTTACTGGTTACCTCCTCCATGAAGCCCTCCTTTAAATGCTTAGCAACTAATACGACCAAAAAAAAAAAAAAAAAGGAACACTAAGATATAAGTAACAGCATAATGTTAGTTTATTTGTGCATTTGTATATGAGCTATAAATATACTGGACAGAAATTGGCCATGACATTACCAGTTTTAAAGTATGATGATCTGGAGATATGCTATGGAACTTTGGGCAGCTTGTTTTCTTTCGTATATTCTAAATTGCTCAAAATACCTAATGTTTATTGCATGTTTCTTGTATACTTGTATACTAAGCTCTTTCCATGCATTAATTATGGTAAGTATTGTGTTGGCCAAAAAGTTCATTTGGGTTTTCAAACTTTTTGCCAATCCAATATTACTATAATCCTCCTATTACTGACTCAGATCTTGCGGCGACACTGCTCCTTTCTCCTGGCTCCTGGTGTGCACAAGGTTTTGTTTGTGCCCTCCTAGAGTCTGTTTCCCAAGTTCTGTGGAAGTTCTGTAATCAAATCCCACTGGCTCCCAAAGTCAAATTCTGTGGGGTTCTCATCTGCTCAGCAGCTCTATGGTGGGACTAATGGCAACCTCCTCCAAGAGGGCTTATGTCACATGCTGAGTGACCCAGGTCTGCTGCAGCCAGAGCCCCTGTCCCTGCAGCAGGCAACTGCTGACACATGGCTCCTCAGGAGACACTCAAACATTCAAAGCAGGTCTGGCTCAGTCTCTGTGGGGCCTCTGGGTCCTGGTGCACCAAAGATTTTGCTTGAGCACTCTGATGGTGGTCAATACAAAAATCAGATTGATTATACTTTTTGCAGACAAAGATGGAAAATCTCTACACAGTCAGCAAGAACAAGACCAGGAGCTTTGGCTCAGATTATGAACACCTTATTGCAAAATTCAGACTTAAACAGAAGAAAGTAGGGAAAACTACTAGACCATACAGGTATGACCTAAATCAAATGCCTTAAGAGTCTACAGTGGAAGTGACAAATAGATTTAAGGGATTAGATCTGTTAGAGAGAGTGCCTGAAGAACTATGGACAGAGGTTCATGACACTGTAAAGGAGGCAATGATCAAAATCATCACCAAGAGAAAGAAATGCAAAAGACAAAATGGCTGTTTGAAGAGGCCTTACAAATAGCTGAGAAAAGAAGAAAAGCTACAGGCAAAGGAGAAAAGGAAAGATATACCCATTTGAATGCAGAGTTCCAAACAATAGCAAGGAGAGATAAGAAAGCCTTCCTAAGTGATCAATGCAAAAAAATAGAGGAAAACAATAGAAGGGGAAAGACTAGAGATCTCTTTTAGAAAATTAGAGATACCAAGGAACATTTCAGGCAAAGATGGGCACAATTAAGGACAGAAACAGTATGGACTTAACAGAAGCAGAATATATTAAGAAAAGGTGGCAAGGACACACGGAAGAACTATCCAAAAAAGATATTAATGACCCAGATAACCACAATGGTGTGATCATCAACCTAGAGCCAGACATCCTGGAGTCCAAAGTTAAGTGAGCCTTAGGAAGTATTCTTGCTTGGAGAATCCCATGGATGGAGGAGCCTGGTGGGCTACAGTCCATGGGGTCGCAAAGAGTCGGACACGACTGAGCGACTTCACTTTCACTTTCACTTTCAGGAAGTGTCACTATGAACAAAGCTAGTGGAGGTGATGGAATTCCACATGCGCGATTTCAAATCCTAAAAGATGATGCTGAGAAAGTGCTGAACTCAATATGCCAGCAAATTTGGAAAACTCAGCAATGGCCACAGGACTGGAAAAGGTCAGTTTTCATTTCAACCCCAAAGAAAGGCAGTGCCAAAGAATGTTCAAACTATGGCACAATTGCACTTATCTCACACGCTAGCAAAGTAATGCTCAAAATTCTCCAAGTGAGACTTCGCGTGAACCGAGGACTTCCAGATGTAAAAGCTGGATTTAGAAAAGGCAGAGGAACCAGAGGTCAAATTGCCAATATCTGCTGGATCACATTGATCAGAAAGATCAATATCTTTCTGGAACAGAGTTCCAGAAAAACATATACTTTTGCTTTATTGACTATGCTAAAGCCTTTGACTGTGTAGATCACAACAAGCTCTGGAAAACTGTTCAAGAGATGGGAATACCAGACCACCTTACCTGCCTCCTGAGAAATGTGTATGCAGGTCAAGAAGCAACAGTTATAACCAGAAATGGGACAACAGACTGGTTTGAAACTGGGAAAGGAATATGTCAAGGCTGTATATTGTCACTCTGTTTATTTAACTTATATGCAGAGTACATCATGCAATTGCCAGGCTGGATGAAGCACAGCTGGAATAAAGATTACAGGGAGAAATATCAATAACCCAGATATGCAAATGAAAACACCCTTATGGCAGAAAGTGAAGAACTAAAGAGCCTCCTGATGAAAGTGAAAGAGGAGAGTTAAAAAGCTGGCTTAAAACTCAACATTCAAAAAATATCGATCATGGCATCTGGTCCCATCACTTCATGGCAAATAGATGGGGAAACAATGACAAACTTTACTTTTCAGGGCTCCAAAATCACTGCAGATGGTGACTGCAGCCATGAAATTAAAAGATGCCTGCTCCTTGGAAGAAAAGCTATGACCAATGTAGACAGTATATGAAAAGGCAGAGACATTACTTTGCCGACAAAGGTCCTTCTAGTCAAAACAATGGTTTTTCCAGTAGTCATGTATGGATGTGAAAGTTGGACCATAAAGAAAGCTAAGCACCAAAGAATTGATGCTTTTGAACTGTGGTGTTGGAGAAGACTCTTGCGAGTCCCTTGGACTGCAAGCAGATCAAACCAGTCTATCCTAAAGGAAATCAGTCCTGAATATTCATTGGAAGGACTGATGCTGAAGCTGAAACTCCAATACTTTGGCCACCTCATGCGAAGAACTGACTCACTGGAAAAGACCCTGAAGCTGGGAAAGATTGAAGGCAGGAGGAGGAGGGGACGACAGAGGATGAGATGGTTGAATGGCATTGCTGACTCAATGGACATGAGTTTGAGCATCTCCAGGAGTTGGTGATAGACAGGGAAGCCTGGTGTGCTGCAGTCCATGGAGTCGCAAAGAATTGGACATGACTGAGTGACTGAACTGAACTGAACTCCTATTGATGACATCACTGGGATTGAAGCCACTTGCCAAGTCATAGGGCTAACAAGTATGGTCTGGCTTGAGTCTGCCCTGGTAAGAAGTATTTTCATAGTTAGAAAAATATGTTTTGAATGAACTTTTTTCCTTCTATCTCTACCTTCTGCCCCGCTCCACCCTGCAACACCACCAAATTTCAACTCATCTATTTCCTTTAGAAACACTTATCTCAGCCAGGTGTTAAGGAGAAAAGCAATCTGATAAGAAATTTTGCACAGATTTGTAAATTAGCAACTGCCATCCTGAAGTAATTGCATCTTAAAAAGGATTGTTGTTAACATAAGTGAATCCCTAATTAATGGAATTGCTGCTGCTATGACTGAGAGAGCATACTAGTGACATTGTCTGAAAAGCCAGAGGAGTGTCTTAGGAAAAAGGATTTTTCTCCATATTCCTTAAAGCACAAAGGCTGTCTTATGCACAAAGTCGCCCTTTGTCTCTTAAACCTATCCTCCTTACTATACAGGTTTGGTTCAGAGCACCAATAATCCCCACCTTGAGGACTGAATATATCCTCAATTATACTGTTTTGGTGCTTCAGAGGCCATTAAAATCCAGGCTGAGAACCAAAGGTCTCAGGTGTGCCCAAGGCTGATCTAGTTGAAATGTTCAGCTTAGCCTGGCAAGAGCACCACAGTGCAACAAATCCATAACTGAAGCAATAGGTGTCCTTATATTATGGCATTTATTTTAGTTGTGTGTAACTTTCACCAAAAAAAAAAAACTTTCCAGGATATGTGTCTAGTCTAACCTCTTTTCCATCTCTCATATTTCAGAAGTTGAGCTTCATGGCTGAGAATTTTACTTGTACTATGTTGCATAATGATGATTTTATTTTTCTGTTGTTGGAGTTTAGTTGCTTTACAATGCTCTGTTAGTTTCTGCTGTACTACAAAGTAAATCAGTTATATATATACATATATCCCCTCCTTCCCTCATGGACCTCCCTCCTTGCCACCCACTCTCACCCCACTCCATCCCACCCATCTAGGTCATCACAGAGCACAAGCTGACCTTCCTATGCTGTACAGCAGCTTCTCACTAGCTATCTATTTTACACACTCCTAGAAGTGAAAAAGGAGAAATTACAACTGACACCACAGAAATACAAAGGATCATAAAAGGCTACTACAAACAACTATAAGACCATAAAATGGATACCTGGAAGAAATGGACAAATTCTTGGAAAGGAACAACTTTCCAAGACTGAGCCAGAAAGAATTAAAAATATAAACAGATCAATTACAAGTAGTTAAATTGAGACTGTAATTTAAAATCTTCCAACAAACAAAAGTCCAGGACTAGGTGGCTTCACAGTCAAATTCTATCAAACATTTAGAGAAGCTCTAGTACCTATCCTCCTCAATTTTCTTGAAGAGATCTCTAGTCTTTCCCATTCTATTGTTTTCCTCTATTTCTTTGCATTGATCACTTAGGAAGGTTTTCTTATCTCTCCTTGCTATTCTTTGGAACTTTGCATTCAGATGGGTATATCTTTCCTTTTCTCCTTTGCCTTTTAATTCTTTTCTTTTCTCAGCTATTCGTAAGGCCTACTCAGACAACCTTTTTGCCTTTTTGCATTTCTTTTTCTTAGGAATGATTTTGATCATTGTCTCCTATGCAATGTTACAAACCTCTGTCATAGTTCTTTAGGCACCCTGTCTATAAGATCTAATCCCTTTAATCTGTGTGTCACTTCCACTGTATAGGGGCTTCCCTGGTGGCTCAGATGGTAGAGCATCTGCTTGCAATGCTGGAGACCCGAGTTTGATCCCTGGGTCAGAAAAATCCCTTGGAGAAGGAAATGGCAACTCACTCCAGTACCCTTGCCTGGAAAATCCCATGGATGGAGGAGCTTGGTAGGCTACAGTCCATGGGGTTGCAAAGAGTCAGACACGACTGAGTGACTTCACTTTCTTTCTTTTCACTGTATAATCATAAGGCATTTGATTTAGATCATACCTGAATGGCCTAGTGGTTTTCCATACATATTTAAGTCTGAATTTTGCAATAAGGAGTTCATGATTTGAGCCACAGTCAGCTTCCAGTCTTGTTTTTGCTGACTGTATAGAGCTTCTCCACCTTTGTCTGCAAAGAATATAATCAATCTTATTTCAGTATTGACCATCTAGTGATGTCCATGTGTATTGTATTGTTGGAAGAGGGCATTTGCTATGACCATGCTTTCTCTTGGCAAAATTCTGTTAGCTTTTGCCTTCATTTTGTACTCCAAGGCCAAATTTGCCGTTACTCCAGGTGTTTCTTGACTTCCTATTTTTGCATTCCAGTCCCCTCTGATGAAAAGGACATCTTTTAGGGGTGTTAGTTCTAGAAGATCTTATAGGTCTTCATAGAATCATTCAACTTCAATTTCTTCAGAATTGCTGGTTGGGGCATAGACTTGGATTACTGTGATATTGAATGGTTTGCCTTGGAAATGAACTGAGATCATTCTGTCATTTTTGAGATTGCACCCAATTACTGCATTTCTGACTCTTTTGTCGACTAATAATCCTTCTCAAATTATTCCAAAAAACTACAAGGGGGAGGGGGGGGATCACTCCAAAATTCATTCAAGAGGCTTCCATCACCCTGATACCAAGATCAAACAAAGATATTACAAAAAAAGAAAATTACAGACCAATGTTACTGACAAACATGGGCACAAAAATCCTCAACAAAATATTTGGAATCATAATCCGGCAACACGTTAAAAGGAACAAAGAGATTTTGAATCAAGGATTCTGTTTGATATTTACTACTTTAAAAGAATCCTTGAGATTCCTATGACATATTCTTTCTGCATTTGTAGGAATCTGAAAGTCTGTCAAATATTGATCATGGTCAAGTTCCTAAGAGAAATCCAATGAACTGAGTGCACTGAGGTCAATCACAGGACAAGCTGTTTGCTCCTTGAGGAAATGACTGGGGCTGACACAATGTTGTAAGGTAATTTCCAGAAGAAAAGTGTTTAATGAAATGAAGGATCAAAAGTGATGCAAAGGAGTCTAATTCAGTAGAAGGATACCCAGTAATAACTTTTTGAATGGATGGGTGGATAAATGGATCATCAATCGGTAGATTTTTAAAAGGATCTTTGAAGGAAACAACGATCATAGAATATAATCTGGGGGTAGGGGAAATGAAATTGTAGAAAAAATGAAATAAGTAGCATTTCTTATTCCCTCTGAAAGTTTTGGAGATAGTTTCATTGTTTTAGTGTATTCACAGAGTTAAGCAAAAAAGCAAGTGCTTTACTATGACAGTCATCTTCTTCAAGGCAGGACTAACCTCAGTGGGAAGAGAAGAACGACCAGAGGAGGCAAAGCCAAGAGAGGATCTCAGTCATTCCAAGTTTTCATATATCCAGTGGAGTCCAGAAGGTGCCAGAAAACCTTTAATGGAGAAGTAAATGGAACCCACAGTGTTAAATACCCACCAGAGAAAGGAGCACCACACCAGGCGGGGGGGGCAGATGAGTGAAGACATTGATTGCACTGAGGTTGCCCAGAAATTTTGAATATCCAGTACAGGTTCTCTCCTGGCTTCCTGCTTGAAGCTTACTTTATTCAATGGTTTCTGTTATTTAAAACTTTGAAAGACATTTGCAGTGAGAGTAGCTGCGGCAGAGACGTGAGCTATGCATCAAGTATCCTTGGCTCCCCCACGTCTCCCACACTCCTGCCGTTAGAAGCGGGCACAGCACTCGGTCTAGACCATAGGCTGCGGGCAGAAGCGGCTTTCATCACTGCCAGGAAGAAGCACTGACGAGCCAGCCAGTGATCCTCTGATGCTCCTCCCCTGACACGTGGACCGAGAGGACTACAGGTTCCAGACGCTACAGATACCAGATGGCAGATTCTCCATCAGCCTCACCTCGGGGGAGATCCCCTGAAGAAGACAATGGCAACCCACTTCTACCCACTCCAGTATTCTTGCCTGGAGAAGTCTATGGGCAGAGGAGCCTAGCAGGCTACAATCCATCTGGTCACAAAGATTTGGACGCAACTGAGTGACTGACACTGAACACTCTGAGCTCAAATTTCAATTCTTTTCCATACAAGCTGGGTGACCTTAGGCATAGGGCTTAACATTTCTGGGCTTCAGCTCCCTCAACTGTAAAATAAATATAATAATAGTACCTACCTCAGTGATTTGTTTAGAGAGAGTAAGCACTCATTAAATGCTATCTATGATTAATAATCTTTACAATAATAAAAAAGCCACATAATACATTCCTTTGATTTCTCTCTCCATATTTTTTTAAAAGAAATGAAGGTAAAGCTGAACTTTAATATATAACTCATAAGTATTATAATTTACACTATCACTTGTGTGTCTTTTGCCTTGTTATGGCTTACATCTCTATACTCAGAACCAACTCTCTGCTTAAAAAAAAATCTATCCGAACCACACTTTAAAAATAGAATTATTTTAACTGGCCTTGATTTTTCTTTTCTAAAAGGAGTATATCTTTCCAGAAGAAAATAAGAATCAGTGATAGTGATTGACTATGCCATTTAATGACTATTTCCAGAAGATTACGATATATAAAAGATTTCACTAAGAAGGAAGGAGGCAGTTTCAAATAAGGCTTTGACTCTGAAATGAAACTTCCAAACATTCATAAAATTTGGTGCTCAACAGTGTCAGACTTTATTTTTCTGGGCTCCAAAATCACTGCAGATGGTGACTGCAGCCATGAAATTAAAAGACACTTACTCCTTGAAAGAAAAGTTATGACCAACCTAGATAGCATATTCAAAAGCAGATATATTACTTTGCCGACTAAGGTCCGTCTAGTCAAGGCTATGGTTTTTCCAGTGGTCATGTATGGATGTGAGCGTTGAACTGTAAAGAAGGCTGAGCGCCGAAGAATTGATGCTTTTGAACTGTGGTATTGGAGAAGACTCTTAAGAGTCCCTTGGACTGCAAGGAGATCCAACCAATCCATCCTGAAGGAGACAGGCCCTGGGATTTCTTTGGAAGGAATGATGCTGAAGCTGAAGCTCCAGTACTTTGGCCACCTCATGTGATGAGTTGACTCATTGGAAAAGACTTTGATGCTGGAAGGGATTGGGGGCAGGAGAAGAAGGGGACGACCGAGGATGAGATGGTTGGATGGCATCACTGACTCCATGGGCGTGGGTCTGGGTGAACTCCAGGAGTTGGTGATGGACAGGCAGGCCTGGCGTGCTGCGATTCATGGGGTCGCAAAGAGTCAGACATGACTGAGCGACTGAACTGAACTGAACTTAATATAACAACTCGTACATAAAATTTATCAAACATTTTAGTGTGAATAAAGCAATTGAAGTGAAAAAAATAAGGGGGATACCCAAAGTTATGTATTACCTAGATGTTACCCTAAACATTATTTCAATTCTTATTGTCATGGTCGTCCCAATGCCTATGTAACTTTGTTTTCACATACAAAGAGTTTGAAAATTTTGCTTCCATAACTGTAGAAAGTTGAGAAATCACATCAAGACTATGTTTCCTGAGGAAACTCTAAATGTAAAATGATACTGACGAACCCTGAAGCACCCATTTAAGGTGGGTATAAAGACTCAGCTGTTCCCTCCACCCCCAGTGTCTCTCTATTTCCTGCCTTCCAGCGAGCCC
This sequence comes from Aepyceros melampus, assembly GCA_006408695.1. NCBI lineage: Eukaryota > Metazoa > Chordata > Mammalia > Artiodactyla > Bovidae > Aepyceros > Aepyceros melampus. The sequence goes on along the minus strand of SJXQ01009198.1, from coordinate 7,758 downwards.
CCCCTTACACCAGCTGAAGCCTTTTGCTTCTTCCTACTTCCCACTCATGCCCAGAAGGAGGTGGTCACTCCTTTCACTGTGTCCCCTTTATAGGTGTGTTATCACCTTTCCCTCCATGTTCATCTGCATCTCTCTCTCCCAATCATGAAAATAGGGTTTGTGTCTTCTTCACCCAGGAGTCCCCCAAACCTAGGAAGTCTCTCAAATGATAAAGGAACATTATAGAAATTGCTGTCCAAATAGTCGAATATCTAGATAAGCACTTAGGCTGTATAAGCAATGGTACGGATTCATTTTATTTAAGCAGATATTTTAATAAAATAGTCAGGACCTTCTGTTCTAATGAATTATGTGTGCTGCTCCTCCACTAAATTGTGAGGTGCTAGAGGACAGGAAGTTTGTGTCATTTACCCTTGGGAGCCCTTGCATCATCAACAAAAGGCTTTAAAGGCAATGAGTACTGCTTGCTGAAATTAATTTAAATCCTTACAAAAGGCATAAGCGCTGGGTGACTCATTCAGCAACAGAGAAGTTAGATCCTCATTGTGTCATGTGATTCTAATATTTATTACTGATACAGCCAGTATGTTTTCATTAATTGGCCCAGTCCTTCATTACACTATGATTTGAAACCTAAGTGTAAGAGGTGTTCAGTTAAGCCCAGTTCAGTTCAGTTCAGTTCAGTCGCTCAGTCATGTCTGACTCTTTGCGACCCCATGAACCGCAGCACGCCAGGCCTCCCTGTCCATCACCAACTCCCAGGGTCAACCCAAACCCATGTCCATCGAGTCGAGGATGCCATCCAACCATCTCATCCTCTGTCATCTCCTCTCCTCCTGCCTTCAGTCTTTCTCAGCATCAGGGTCTTTTCACATGAGTAAGCTCTTCACATCAGGTGGCCAAAGTATTGGAGTTTCAGCTTCAACATCAGTCCTTCCAATGAACACCCAGGACTGATCTCCTTTAGGATGGACTGGTTGGATCTCCTTGCAGTCCAAGGGACTCTCAAAAATCTTCTCCAACACCACAGTTCAAAAGCATCAATTCTTCGGCGCTCAGCCTTCTTCACAGTCCAACTCTCACAACCATACATGACCACTGGAAAAACCATAGCCTTGACTAGATGGACCTTTGTTGGCAAAGTAACGTCTCTGCTTTTTAATATGCTATCTAGGTTGGTCATAATGGCTGCAGTCACCATCTGCAGTGATTTTGGAGCCCCCAAAATAAAGTCAGCCACTGTTTCCACTGTTTCTCCTTCCATTTCCCATGAAGTGATGGGACTGGATGCCATGATCTTCATTTTCTGAATGTTGAGCTTTAAGCCAACTTTTTTACTCTCCTCTTTCACTTTCATCAAGAGGCTCTTTAGTTCCTCTTCACTTCTGCCATAAGGGTAGTATCATCTGCATATCTGAGGTTATTGATGTTTTTCCCAGAAATCTTGATTCCAGCTTGTGCTTCTTCCAGCCCAGCATTTCTCATGATGTACTCTGCATAGAAGTTAAATAAGCAGGGTGACAATATACAGCTTTGACGTACTCCTTTTTCTATTTGGAAACAGTCTGTTGTTCCATGTCTAGTTCTAACTGTTGCTTCCTGACCTGCATATAGGTTTCTCAAGAGGCAGGTCAGGTGGTCTGGTATTCCCATCTCTTTCAGAATTTTCCACAGTTTATTGTGATTCACACAGTCAAAGGCTTTGGCATAGTCAATAAAGCAGAAATACATGTTTTTCTGGACCTCTCTTGCCCTTTCAATGATCCAGCAGATGTTGGCAATTTGTTCTCTTGTTCCTCTGCCTTTTCTAAAATGAGCTTGAAGACCTGGAAGTTCATGGTTAACGTATTGCTGAAGCCTGGCTTGGAGTATTTTAAGCATTACTTTACTAGTGAAAAGTTGTTGTTGATCCATGAAAAGATACTGAGCTTCTTGGCCTCCAGAGAAGAATTCAGTCCAGGACCAAAGACAAGGCTTGGTTGCTCAGAGCTTTTGTGTAATAAACTTCTATTAAAGTATAAAGAAGATAGAGAAAGCTTCTGACATAGGCATCAGGAGGGGGCAGAAAGAGCACCCCTCTGCTAGTCTTCAGCTGGATGTTATATAGTTACTAGCCATCTGTTAATGAAAGAAAGGAATGTCTTAAAACTCAAAATGGCACCAGGCCCCTAATCCATAAAATGTATTTTGGGATAATCTTGGCACCAGTCGATTCACCCTGGGCCATAAAATGATTGACTTGAATCTTGTAGAAGGGCAGATTACCATACAAATAGTTTCATTTACATAGATTAGGGGAACAATATCTGAGTATAACATAATGGTTTGTCAAGTAGGTTCTGAGCCATAGGTGGAACAGACTTGAAGACAGAGTCTGGGGTAAATGCATAGTATATTAACATAGCTTAAGACAAACATTTCCATAAGAAAAATGCATTGGTTAATTCAAGGTTTGAGAACAGTTAACTTCTCGTGAAATCGGGTGTCATTATGGCAACACAGTATTTTAAGAGAAACCTCCTTTTAAATTTGTATAGAGAAGGAAAATATATTGCTAGTTTGTTTCCTTCTGCCGTGTAAGAGAGATAAAAATGTCTGACACTTGCAGCCTATTTCCTCCATTTGGAAACCCTGGCCTTCCTGCCTGTTACCCTCTCATTCATGTGTGAGATGACTGCAATTGTGAGTAGTTTGAGCATTCTTTGGCATTGCCTCTCTTTGGGATTGGAATGAAAACTGACCTTTTCCAGTCCTGTGGCCACTGCTGAGTTTTCCAAATTTGCTGGCATATTGAGTGCAGCACTTTCACAGCATCATCTTCCAGAATTTGAAATAGCTCAACTGGAATTCCATCACCTCCACTAGCTTTGTTCATAGTGATGCTTCCTAAGGCCCACTTGACTTCACATTCCAGGATGTCTGACTCTAGGTGAGTGATCACACCACCGTGATTATCTGGGTCATGAAGATCTTTTTTGTACAGTTCTTCTGTGTATTTTTGCCACTTCTTCTTACTATCTTCTGCTTCTGTTAGGTCCTTGCAATTTCTGTCCTTTATTGTGCCATCTTTGCATGAAATGTTCCCTTCGTATCTCTAATTTTCTTGAAGAGATCTCTAGTCTTTCCCATTCTGTTGTTTTCCTCTATTTTTTGCATTGATCGCTGAAGAAGGCTTTCTTATCTCTCCTTGCTATTCTTTGGAACTCTGCATTCAGATGCTTATATCTTTCTTTTTCTCGTTTGCTTTTCACTTCCCGTCTTTTCACAGCAATTTGTAAGGCCTCCTCAGACAGCCATTATGCTTTTTTGCATTTCTTTTTCTTGAGTTGGTCTTGATTCCTGTCTCCTGTACAATGTCATGAACCTCCATCCATAGTTCATCATAGTTCTACCCGTAGTTCATCAGGCACTCTATCAGATCTAGTCCCCTAAATCTATTTCTCACTTCCACTGTATAGTCATAAGGGATTTGATTTGGGTCTTACCTGAATGGTCTAGTGGTTTTTCAGTTAAGCCCAACACATCATCAAAGTGTCATCAAAACTGCAACAACCTGTCTAGGAAGCCAGTTAACTATAATCCTACAGACTGTTTTGAAACTATGTAAATGTCCTGTTTAAATTCCCATTACAAACACAGTCTTCCTTTTCAAGGAACAGTCTTGACAACTAAACAGCAAAGCAGGAAGATCTTGAGTTATACAAACAGTGGTTCACAATGAACGAAAAGATTGCTTCATGCTTTGAGAAGATATGGGCTTATTCAACTCTTATGAGGCCAGGAATCACATGGTATGGTCTTAGCAGGGCAATGAGGAAATACAGAGCAACAGCCTACTGTCATGTCAAAAAGATCTTGAGTTCTTTACTTGCATTTACTGAATGCTGTTAGGGGTATATGTAGACTGAAGTAAAACTCCATTAAAACCCCTCCTTTTTATCCACCCTTTCTCCTAACACTTCCTTCACAAACCACAGCAGTCCTTGCTTTAAACGCTTTGGGGAATATTTCTTGTTCATCTGAGAATCAACGACTCTAGCTGGAGAAATCCCATAACTATGCCACAGCTCTCTCCCATAACAAAGTTGAAGTCTAAGCAACTGGAAGCACACCTTCCACCCCCACTACCTTTATCACCACCACCATCACTAACACCCTCCAGCATCTAAATCTCTGGGAAGTATCATTTGTCTGCTGCTCCCAAGGTTTCTCGTGTGATCATTGGAATAAACATCTTCCTTGTCTTCATTGCTTTAGGGCTGAGAGAAAGGTGGAGACTCTGTGTTAATAATTTTTGTGTCCTCTCTTTTATTTAAGGTTAGATTTAGTACAGTAAGTTGGAAGTTCCAAATATGTGGTGAGCATAGAAAGCTGGTTTGACATTCAAAGAGGGAAAATAAGATACTGATCTGCAATCTACAAGCTACAGTGACCAACATTTATTTGATCAAAATGTTCAAATGAGGAAGTTATTAAAAAGTATCCAGACTCAATATTAAAATTTAGAAGGAAAAAGAAACATGTATGTGAGCTATGTTCCCTGTATCTCTTGAGCATGGATGTTGAGACCTTGTTTAGATATTCCAGCAGAGGACCAGAGTCATCCAAATATCTTTAACCAAAGAATTCTCTCTCTCTCTCTCCCACTGTCTTTTTGCCTCTCTCTCTTTCTCATAATAAGGATTTCCAAAACATTTGCCATTTTCTAGGCACTATTCTTGGCACATTAGTATATTAAATAATCTAATTTTCACAACAACACTATGAGAAACTACTAGTAACATCCCCATTTTTCCATGACAAAAATGAGGCATCAACAAATAGAGTAACTGATCCAAGTGGAACAGCCAGGACTCAAGCCTAGGTAATCTAATTCCAGAATTCAAGCTTTTAGGCATTACAATATCCTGCCTCCTAATTAATGGTACAGCCTTGGGAAGGATGCACATGAACAAGGAACATAAATATTTAAGGAGCAGGAAGATGAGGAAAAGGCCAGACTTGCTATAGAAGCCAAAGGAAACACAGCATCAAGGAGGAAATTTCAAACTATGTCAATGTCCAGAAAAGTCAAGTCAGTGAAGGCCTGGAAAAGTGTGCATTGGATTTGGTGATCAAAGACTCACTGGTGACCTAAACCAGGCCAGTTCTCAAGAGTAGAAGAGCATTAGCCAGTGTCCACTGTGTTGCAGTGTGGGGAGGTTTTAGCCACATGGGAAAGGAATAAAGGAGAAATGATGTGTCTTCTTGAGATAGAAAGTTGTCGTGGCCAAGACACAACCTCCCTCTTCTTCCTTTTTCCTTCTCTTCTCCATTCTTAATCCATTTCTAAGGAAGAAAAGGGGCTTCCTAGGTGGCTCAGTGCTAAAGAATCCTCCTCCAGTGCAGGAGATGCAGGTTTGATCCCTGGGTAGGGAAGATCTCCCAAAAGATGAGGATGGGCAGATGATGGTGTGGACATGATAAGCCAGAGAGAGCATGAGTGAAATTCTTAGGTCACATGACCAGACTGCGACCCAGGTACTGTTCCAGTCTTTTAGGAACCACTGGGACTTGTAAAGATCACCAGCAGGGTGTGATAGAAGTTTCATTTAACCCAACCAAAAAACAGAAATTGAGAAAAGTAATTATCTCTGGGATCATTGTAAATATTAATCTAAGTATGTGTGTGTGTATGCTAAGTCACTTCAGTGGTGACTGACTGCAATCCCATGGACTGTAGCCCACCAGACTCCTCAGTCCATGGGATTCCCAGTCAAGAATACTAGAGTAGGTTGCCATGCCATCCTCCAGGGGATCTTCCCAACCCAGGGATTGAACTTGAACTTGTGGTTCTTATGTCACCTGTGTTGGCAGGCGGGTTCTTTACCACTGGCACCACCTGGGAAACCCCAACCCAAGTATGAACTGAGCTAAGTTGCTTCAGTCGTGTCCAACTCTTCACAACCCTATGGACTATAGCCCACCAGGATCCTCTGTCCATGAGGGTACTCCAGGCAAGAATACTAGAGTGTGTTGCCATTTTCTCCTCAGGGGATCTTCCCAAAATAGGGATTGAACCCAGGTCTCATAAGTCTCCTGCATTGGCAGGCAGGTTCTTTACCACTAGTACTATCTGGGAAGTCCCTAAGTATAGCAGTGGCCAAAATATCACCATGTTTCCCATTGTACCAACATTGTACTCCCCTACTTCAAAATCAGTTTCCATAGTTATGTGGATATGAGATAAACTCACTCTGGAAGCTCTCTACACCAAAGGTGCTCCATAGTTGCATGGATATAAGATAAACTCACTAGGCAGAGCCTGACACTGAAGCTGTCAAGAGAGAGGAAAACATCAAGTTCAGCATCTGTGGTATTCTTTCTGGCTCATCTTGACAGTTTGGCAGAAAGAAAGCTTAAACTGTTGCATATAATTATTGATAATGTCAGCCTGTAGACCATTATGTGCTACAAATAAACAGTAATAGAAACTTCAAGTAAAAGCATTATTTGTAGCTGTATTATATCTAACAATGTAACATAAGGAAAAGCTTTGTCAATTGCAGAACATTTAACTGACTCTGCCCTTGAAATAGCAATACACAAAACTCCATCAGCATGCCTCAGATACAGGCAGAGTTCACCAAGAGTTACAAAGCAGAAAGAAAAACTGGAGTCGGGGAGAGAGGTCCCTATTCTCTGATTTCAGGGGAGCACTGAAAACATCTGAATGGCAACAACATAGAATAAAGAAAATGAAAGCGACCCTTCTACTCCTTGTTTAAATGACCTCCTAAATTTCTGAGCGTTAAAACAAATAAGCTGCTCACCACAGCAAAGTGTTTAAATGTTTACTTTTTCTATCTTTAAATTTTGAAAGATGTCAAGTCAGAGCTATAAATGAAGTGATACATTTCAATTAAGCTTGATTTCCCAGATTAACTAGATTTTTTTGTACATAAAGTCACTCTGTGCGATTCAAATGCATAATAATTACTTAGTGTTTGGACTGAGATGCTAACTCTGGGTTAGAACCTGAGTTTATAAACCCAACACTAAAAGTTCAAAACTAGTCTGTCTCCCTTTAGCTTCCATCAGCTGATGTGTCCTCAACAAACAAAGAGAAGTGGGGCCAGAAAGCTTAACACAACCAATGCAATTATTCCAAGTGCAATTCAGTGGATGTTCTCTGTGGAGCGTGGATCAGATACCATGGAGATCTCTGTATATAAAAAGCAGATTAAGGACTTCTCTGGAGGTCCAGTGGCTGAGACTGTGCTCCCAATGCAGGGGGCCCAGGTTCAATCCGTGGTCAGGGAACTAGATCCCATATTTTGCAGCTGAGTACGTATGCCCTAACAAAGATCAAAGATCCTGCATGCCGCAACTAAGACCTAGTGCAGCCAAAATAATCAAATAATTAATTATTTTAAAAAGCAAAGCATGGTCATTTTAAACCGTATTACCCTATATCCAAAATACAGAGCGTCCTTACTGATGATGATTATAAATCCAAGCTCTTGGAGATCAGTTTCTCAGACTAGAAAATTTTCTCCTTAACAAGGAAAATATCTTTTGATATTTTATTGAATCTTCTCCCCTCACACATATAATTATTGGCCTATGTCAAGTGGGCCTTAGAAAGCATCACTACGAACAAAGCTAGTGGAGGTGATGGAATTCCTGTGGAGCTATTTCAAATCCTGAAAGATGATGCTGTGAAAGTGCTGCACTCAATATGCCAGCAAATTTGGAAAACTCAGCAGTGGCCACGGG
>SJXQ01009197.1:136343-287856 GCA_006408695.1 Aepyceros melampus | reverse complement strand
TTACCGACTTGGGGAGTTCCTCTTTCTGTATCCTATCATTTTGCCTTTTCATACTGTTCATAGTTATCCAAAAATGTGTGTTGAATAAATACCTGAGAGAATGGGTTGAGTCAAGCTATATTATATTGTGTCTCATGGAGGGGTATTGTAGAAACCTAAGTACACCCAGTGGCTTTCTGGTCAGCAATGCCAGGTAAGTATGTTAATAAATATTCCAACCAGAGGTTGAAAACTGGGGATCCTAGGCTATGTAGAGCCTGGTAGAAATGTTTAGTTTGGTCTGCACAAGTTTTTTTTGAGAAAAACTTGAACTACATGCAAACATTTCAAAATCTGGAGTTTTCATGTAAAAGTCTGAATTTCTGGCTTTCCCTTTTTTCAGGAAGCTCTGGCATTACTGGGCCCACATTTGCTTGAAGCACTAACCAGCTGGAGTTGAATAGGGGCTGCCTCATTTTGATAGGCACTAGTTCTTTGATTCATTATTGTTACCACCTAGTGGCCCTCACTTATTTAATTACCTGCCTGGCTCATAGAAGCATATCCCTCATTGAGTTTGCTATTCTTGGTCTAAGCTTCCTTTATTAGAAATGGTTGGATCCAACTAATTAGGTAGCATGATAAAAATCCCTGAACTGTTGGCATGAAAAACCACACCATCAATTTCTCTAATTCTTAGGAAATTACCTTAAAAATGCAGAATTCTTTCATCTTATCCTTTCACTTTAGAGATGAAAGAGCCGAGGGCCAGAGTAGGTATTAACTTGCCTCAGCTCACAAAGCTAGTTCTTTGACTCTTGGCTGGTGTGCTTAGAAACATCAACAAAAATATTTAGGGATATGTATTCTTTCATAGATTTGCTATTTTAATTTTCATCTTCCTAAATCTGGAAGAACTAATTTAAATACAGTAATTGCTTTTCTAAGTCTCAATTTAATCTCATAGTTTTTTTCCTTGTCTTGTTTGGGAAACTTAGTGTCAGTTTTCTAGAAGGGGTGGTGTAAATAGTAGTAACAACCTAATTCAATGTGTGAAAGTGTGAATTATTAATACTAGGCTAATAATTTCCTCTTGTAAAGGCTACTGATTTCTTTTTTTTTTTTTTTGAGCTTGTGAATTTTGATTCCAGTTTTATTTTTAGCTTTTTAAAAATTACGGTAGGAAATGTCCCTGGAGGTCCAGTAGTTAAGATTCTGTGATTCCAATGCACGGGGCATGGGTTTGATCCCTGGTCAGGGAACTAAGATCTGAGGTGCTGTATGGTGTGGCTAGAAAAAGAAAATTTAAAAAACTATGGTAAAACACTCAAACACAGGGCTTCCCTCGTGGTTCAGCAGTAAAGAATCTGCCTGCAATGCAAGAGGTGCACAAGACGAGGGTTCAGTCCTTGGGTTGGGAAAATTCCTTAGAGGAGGGCATGGCAACCCACTCCAGTATTCTTGCCTGGAGAATTCCAGGAACAGAGGAAACTGGCTGCTACAGTCCATTGGGTCCCAGAGAATTGGAAACAACTGAAGTGACTGAGCATACATGCATGCACACATACACAATGATGAAACCTGTCACCATAGCTGTGCCCATTCTACTCGTGGCTGATCCATGTCGATATGTAGCAAAACAAATACAGTATTGTAAAGCAAAACAAACTAAAAAAATAAAAATTAATTAAAAAAAAATAAAGTGGACAATTCTGTGGCATGAGTGCATTCTCAATGCTGTGCAACTATCAATGCTGTCTAGTTTCAGAAGTTTCTCATTAGCCCAGATGGAAACCCTGTGTCTGATTAGTGTACGCTCAGTTGCTTCAGTCATTGTCCAACTCTTTGTGACCCCATGGATTACAGCCTGCCTGGCTCCCCTGTCCATGGGATTCTCCAGGCAAAATACTGGAGTGGGTTGCCATGCCCTCGTCCAGGGGATCTTACCAACCCAGGGATCGAACCCATTTCTCTTATATCTCCTGCTTGCAGGCAGACTCTTTATCACTGAGCCACCGGGGAAGCATATCTGATTAGTTGTCTTTCCCTATTCCTGCCTACCCTCAGTCCCCGGCAAGTACTGCTAATCTGCTTTCTTTGTCTATGGATTTACCTGTTCTGAACTTTTCATATATTAGTAAATGGAATCATACAATGCATGACCTTTTGTGTTTGGCTTCTTTCACTCAGCATAATGTTTTCAGTGTTCATCTGTGTTGTATCATGTATCAGTACTTTATTGTTTTGTAGTTAAATGACATTCCATTGTATGGATATACCACATTTTGTTTATCCATTCATCCATTGATGGATATTTGGGTTGTTTCCAGCTTCTGGCTATTGTGAATAAGGCTGCTATGAATGCTTGTGTATAAGTATTTTTATTCCAGTTTTTAAAATTTGTATTTAAGGATCTGCTTATCATTTCTGAAAGGCTGCTTGCCTATTGTGAATGAAGTTAAAAAAGGAGTTGGCAGGCCAACCGGGTATCAATTTCTATTGACTTCTCTTCTGCATCTCTGGGTCTGGCTTGAAATTGCAGTTATATTTACAGGCTACAAACAGCTCATTTTCAGTAGGCATCTACCTGGAAAACACTGGGTGCTTTAAACAAGTTTACAAAGAAGAAATCAAACTAACCAAATGGTGTGGCAATTATTAGCTATTAAATGTTATGGGGAAAGTATGGATCTTATTCAGAAGGTAATCTACTGAAGAACAGTTTAGCTTTGACTCAAGGTATGTTTGTTGAGCTTTTTACTTTCTTTCAACAACATTTAACAAATACATATTGAGTGCCTCTGAGCCTGCATGAATGGAGCTTAGAGTATAGTGAAGAAATATAGATATTAATTAAGTAAATACACACATGTAATCACAGACAATCCTCAATGAAAATGTGTAAGGAGTATATAATGGGGCTATCTGCTCCCTTCTGGGGACTATGAGATAGCCTTGCTGAGGAAGTGACTTTTGCCCCAAAAGACAGGCAAATAAGTATTGAGGGTTAACAGTTATTGCCCTAAATGCTCTGGCTTTAAGGATTACTAAGTGGCTTCTGATTGGGCTTCCCTGGTGGCACTAGTGTTAAAGAATCTGCCTGCCAGTGCAGAAGACATAAGAGACGTGGGTTTGATCCCTGGGTTGGAGGGCATGGCAAGCAACTCCAGTATTCTTGCCTGGAGAATCCCATGGACAGAGGAGCCTGGCAGGCTATAGTCCAAGGTGTCACAAAGAGTTGGACACAGCTGAAGCAACTTAGCATGTGCACACAAGTGGTCTCTGTCCACAAGAAGTTTTGTCTTTTTGAGCTAGTTAAGTAAAATCCCTGCTGACTCATTCAGTAGTCACCTATTTGGCTGGATCCCATTTATTTTCCCAGAGGTTTTTAGGGGTCTCTCAGGAATAGGCTCAGAGAGGGTGGAGTAATTTTGACAGGAAAGTTCTCGAATTGTTCAACTGTGATTCAGGTCTACGTTCTGATAGGCTCACTGACAAACAAAGGATCCAGCATGAAGTAGTGAAATCAACAAAGAGGTGACTAGTTGATTTCAGCACTTTTTCTTGGGCAATTGTCATTCTATTACCTTTAACAATGAACAGCTGCTTTCTTCTTGGAAGAAAGCTGTGATAAACCTGCTGCTGCTGCTAAGTCACTTCAGTCATGTGCGACTCTATGCGACCCCATAGACGTCAGCCACCAAGCTCCCCCGTCCCTGGGATTCTCCAGGCAAGAACACTGGAGGGGGCTGCCATTTCCTTCTCCAGTGCATGAAAGTGATAAACCTAGATAGCGTATTAAAAATCAGAGACATCACTTTGCTGACAAAGGTTTGTATAATCAGAGCTATGGTTTTTCCAGTAGTCATGTATGGATGTGAGAGTTGGACCATAAAGAAGGCTGAGTGTTGAAGAATTGATGCTTTCAAATTGTGGTGCTGGAGAATACTTTTGAGAGTCCCTTGGACTGCAAGGAGATCAAACCAGTCAGTCCTAAAGGAAATCAACCCTGAATATTCATTGGAAAGACAATGCTGAAGCTGAAGCTCCAGTACTTTGGCCACCTGATGTGAAGAGCTGATTCATTGGAAAAGACCCTGATAATGGGAAAGATTAAGGACAGGAGGAGAAGGGGGCAACAGAGGTTGAGATGGTTAGATAAATAGCATCACTGATTCAATGGACATGAATTTGAGCAAACTCCTAGAGATAGTGAAGGCCTTGTGTGCTGCAGTCCATGGAGTTGCAAAGAGTCAGATATGACTTAGGGACTAAACAACAACAACAGTGAACCCTCTGCAGCCTCTGCATAGATGGAGCCCACACCCTTATTCAATGATCTCCTTCTCAAAGTCAAGCCAAGGTTGATAGGGCAGTGTGTGCGGTGCACATAGAAATAAGTATTGGGTGGTTCAGAGAAGTCCTGATCAGTCAAGATACATTATCTTTGCAATGAAGCCTCATGCTGTGCAGTGTTCTGAGCAGAATAATGAGAAATGACTAGAATAATGAGAAACATAGGCTATTTGGTCAATAAGGAAATGGAGCCAATTAGAATGTCAGATAATGCCAGTTTGCATTGTTTGAAATAGATCTGGGATCTGGGGTGAAGTATACTATTCTCATGGAATAGTGCCTTTCTTTGGAGTGCGTGCATGCTTAGTTGATCAGTTGTGTCCAACTCTTTGCAATCCCATAGACTGTTGTCCTCCAGGCTCCTCTGTCCATGGGATTTCCCAGGCAAGAATACTGGAGTGGGTTGCAATTTCGTACTCCAGGAGATCTTCCCCACCCAGGGATTGAACCCATGTCTCCTTTGTCTTCTGCATTGGCAAGTAGATTCTTTACCATTGCACCACCTGGGAAGTCCTCCCTTTCTTTGGAGATAATTTCCTAAATGATTTTTACATCTATCAACATCTGCTCTGCACTTTAGATCTTCCCCAGCTACTGAAATGTGAGGGCTCCTTTCATAGGAATGGAGATAAGAGGAATATGAGAAAGGGTATTGCTGACTTGTATTATTTTGGATATCAGGATGCACTTTTATTTAAGGATTTATTTTAGATTTCAGAAGGATGTCTTCTGTAAAGTTCATTCAAATGCAGTGACAGATCACCTGATTTGGGGAAATCTTAATTTAGAGGATGAAGAAATTTAAGCAATTATTTGATGTATGAAAGGTCTCAGTGAGATTTCTCTAAGTGGCAAGTCCTCATGTTCATAGTAAATATGGTTAAGTTAATAGTGATGTGTCTTACACCTTCTTAGGAATTCCTTTACTGAGAATGAGGTTACTGAGAATAAATTGCTATGGACATGCTCCCATTGTAGAATGTGACTGTAATTCTAGCAAAAGTGTTGCTCATTCCTGGAATGAGAGCCTCCAAAGAAGTGAGGTATTGTGTGTGGAAGGCTTAGTAGTGCTTTTGAGAAGAGCAGGGATTAGGGAAAGGGAGAGTGAAAGCAGAGAGAGAAGGAAAAGAGTAATGTGAGGGATGAGTAAGATGGAGAGTCACGTGACATTACCTTTGTCATCAGTCAGTTACCTGGAGATTTTGGGGCCTGACAATTTGGGCTAGTGAGAAAAACCGTTCTCTGAAGCCTGTGCCTGTTAAAGCTGCTCTTTTTGATTCGATGGTTCTAGCATCTCTGTGGTCTCACCCTATTTGAGATGACTGGAGCTATTTCAACAAAAACACTCTATTCTACGCTGGGGAGTAGTGAGGAGCATAAAGGGGAATCAGAAAGAGCACACATCTTGCTCAAGAAGGCATTAGAGAAACAAGATCTGGAGAGAGAGAGGGCAAGTGAATAACAGAATTAACACAGACAAAATACAAAATCATTGCATACAAAGAGAAACTGGAAGAAGATAACAGAGGTGATTGATATTATGGTGATAGAATTGGAAGTCTCTTTCATTTTGTCCAGAGATTTTGTGGCATGATTATATCATGTTTTTCATTTTAAGAGAAAGTAATTCATTCCAGTAGGATGTGTCTGTGTGTGTGTACTTGTAGTCAGATGTTCTGAATTCAGCCTCAGTTCTGTTACAAACTACTCAGAGTTTGGGTTAATTATTCAACCCTTCTTGCCTTGACTTCTCTATGTTGAGAACTGAAACCCATATAAGTTCCTGTTCCTGTGTTTAACAACACCACCGCATGCATGCTAAGTCACTTCAGTCGTGTCTGACTCTGTGTGACACTATAGACTGTAGCCCGCCAGGCTCTTGTGTCCGTGGGATTCCCCAGGCAAGAATACTGGAGTGAGTTGTCATGCCCTCCTCCAGGGGATCTTTCCAACCCAAGGATTGAACATACATCTTTTAAGTCTACCTCATTGGCAGGTGGGTTCTTTACCACTATCACCACCTTGAAAACCCCTTAACAACACTAGGACTGGGCATATTTTCTTGTCCTCATGATATAAAATACTGAGAACAAGCAAAAATAACTTAAGCACATGCTTCAGGAAATAATAGTTCCTAGAAGCTACAACTATTAACTATCAATAAAATAACTACTTACTTAGATTACCAGCTTGCTCATAATGTCTTGTTCAAAACCCTTCTTTTGTTGTGTCCACCAGGCCAAAGCTTAAATTATGCGCCAAACTTGGCTCTATCTCAGCCACCTTGCAAAACTCACCTTAAAATCATCCAGGTAAGACTCTAAAATGCTATAAAGATCCTTGACAACTTCTAAGTTACTATTAAAACTGTCAAGGTGGTGTTCTGTCCTCCTGAAGTGAGTCTGATAAATGGCTTTACTTGATAAAAGATTTTTCTGGGAGTTTTTCGAGGACTTGAAAATATGTAAAAGAAGATTGTTGGACACTATACTCTTGAAAATTCCTTTTATCTCACATTCTCAGATTCATGTTGGTGACATTTTCTCTTGGCTCTCTTTCATCCATAGATTCGGCCACTTCTACAAAAATTTTTAAAGGTTTTACTGTTTCCTTTTACCCTCTTTAACTTGAAAGCACAGTTAAAGCTGGACATTTCAGAGGAACACTCACTGGGAGGTTTTAGTTGCAATTAAGAAGGAGAGATGAATGGTGGTGACAGTTGTAGAACAATGTGAATGTATTAATGCCACAGAACTGTTCACTTAAAAATGGCTAAAATGATAAATTTTGTGTTGTGTGTGTTTTATTGTAAGAGAGAGCGAAAAAAAGAAAAAGACACTTAAGGCAACTCCCTCCTTGCAATCTTTGTACAGGCACCATAGGATCCCAGGAAAAGTCTGCAGGAAATGCTGTCTCCTTCTAGATTAAATGACATACACGAAGGCACAGTGGCTGTTAGGGAGTAAGGAAGTGCTCAGTGTTTCCAGCCTTTCTTCTCCTTCTCCTGCTACAGGGTAGAGTAGGGCAGTCAACTCTTCACTTCCTTTTTAAAGTAACTGGATTTCACACCTGAATTTCAATACCCAGAACCTGGTTCAGGAAGGCCTTCGTTCCATATTTCTCTCTATTCTGACTGCATTTTAANGATGCTGAGCCTCTGAAAGCGTGAAGCATGATACAGAGGGGCTGGTGGAGGATGGGAGTGGGGAGCCGACCTCACCAGGTGGAGGGGGTGCCCCTGTATGGAGCCCCGGGTCCTCAAGTTATAGCCTATGTCTTCCCTGCACAGTAGAGCAGGTTTCATTCTTGCTTCTCAGTGTAACCCAGACAGCCTTGTGCTTTCTTTGTATCTAGTGTCAACCCACTTCCCCGCTCGAGGTCAGTGACTGCCTTCCCCCAGTCATCCTTTGGGGCAGATGTAGGGGACAAAGACTGTGAACCAGAGCTCGCGTGTCCCCTGCCCCACAGGGGTGTCTACAGAGTGGAGCACACAGAGGCTTCTGTCCACGGCTCTCACAGTGACCGTCTAGTGTGGGTCAAGCCCTGTGGTAGGAGTTCCACGAATACTCACTGCACGATCATTTGGAGCTTGGAATACGCCTGAGCGAGGAAGATGGCAATTTCCTTGTGGCCTTCATGCACCTCTTCACTACGAGCAATGCCCAGGGCCCTTGGCTGTCTTTCTGCACGCTAACCTCCTTTCTAGACTCAGCTGGCCTCTGCTCTTTCTATAGTTCTGGGTGCCCAGGGCTCTGGATTCTGGGGCTCATCTCTCAGCTTGTGAGTGGCTTGAATGGCAAAGGGGAATAATACTGGGAGGTCTTTTGTGTGTGACTTCTAGGAGACTGCCCCTGAACCCCTCATTCTCAGAGATCCTGCTCCCTGCACCCCTACCCACTCTCACGCCTGCTCCCAGTCTTTGGGACTGCAAAGGCTACGAAGCATCAGCCCTCAGCATGAATTTTCACCCTGATTTATCGGAAAAAAAAAAAAAAAAACAAAACTTTTACCTTGCTCTAAGACCAGGCAGGGTGTGTGAAGAATGAACCTTGAAGTCTGTTGGAAAAAATAAAAGAAAAACAATTTAAGGAAAAAAAAAGGAAACTTTCTTTCTGTTAAAAAACCTGTCATTAATTATGTGATGCTGGGTTTGAGGTAGAGAAGCCCTGATTTGCAGAATTTTTCTATTTTGCTCTTTTTGTTGTTGTTGTTCTCTCTCTTAATCGTTTCCTTTAGAAATTATGAGGTTAAAATTTTTATAAAATTAGAACTCAAGAAGATAACTTTCATGAAATTGTGGATTTGGAACACTCAAGTTTGCTTTGTTAATCTTTTGGCTTATCACAGAGTCCCCCCTTTGTCACAGGATGAAGGATATGTTTTTCTATACAGGAAAGAGGGCTGAGGTTCAGAGGACATAAATATTTAAAAAATGATATTTACCTTTACAAATTCTATTTGTGTCGTTTAATCACCTGACTGTTGGGTTTGAACGATGTGACATCAAGAATTTCAGGTACAATTGGGATAAAATAGAGCATCAGTTCTAGTAATAGAGCATGATGGCACATGGAACACTCAAGTTTGCTTTGTTAATCTTTTGGCTTATCACAGAGTCCCCCCTTTGTCACAGGATGAAGGATATGTTTTTCTATACAGGAAAGAGGGCTGAGGTTCAGAGGACATAAATATTTAAAAAATGATATTTACCTTTACAAATTCTATTTGTGTCGTTTAATCACCTGACTGTTGGGTTTGAACGATGTGACATCAAGAATTTCAGGTACAATTGGGATAAAATAGAGCATCAGTTCTAGTAATAGAGCATGATGGCACAATGGAAGTGTAAAGAAATGAGAATCAGAAAATTTGAATGAGAAACTTAAATGTCAACACGCATCCACAGTTCACCCATGAGTTAGACTATTACTGGGGAATATTACCTGGCTATTAAAATGATATCTACAGGGACTTCCCTGGTGGTCCAGTGGTGAAGAGTCCCCCTTCTAGTGCAGGGGGTGTGAGTTCGATCCCTGGTCGGGGGGCTAAGATCCCACCCTGCCCGCGTAACTAGAGAAGACTGCCCGCCACAGTGGAAGATCCCGCGTGACACAATCGAGACCTGCCACAGCCAAAACAAATAACAATAATAAATAAAATGATGGCTACAGACGTTAAGGAATATGGGCAAAGGTGAAGGTCAGAGTACTAAGTAACAAAAGTAAAATGCAAGCTTGTATATACAGCGTATATGAAATGGTAAAATCAAGACAAAACAAGGACCACCACCACCAGCAAACACGCAAAAAATGAGAGCAGGAGGGACAGAATAAAAATTGCTAAAATGTGAATCAGTCTTATTTATATTCGGATGTTGGTAGGTTGGGTGACGTCTTTCTACTTTTTAAATTTTCCACGAGAAAGTGAACAGAAGTAGATTTTGCTTCATTTTATGTTATTCCTCTCAAAATATGCATATAATTTATTAAAAAGCAGAAAAAAAGGATGAAAGGAGGGGAGAAAGGAGAAAAAGAGAAGAGATTAGAAGAGAAAGAGAAGGCTTGAGAGCGTCTCCTGACTCTTAGTTATTTTCCATGACCTTGGAGAAGTCACATACCCTCTCTCAGACTCCAGGATCCTCATTTGTAAAGGGAGGAGGGTGGTAAAGAGTGACTAAAGACTTGATGGAAATAAAGACTGAAATGTACACTATACACCCTATGTCACTGGACTGTATTCCTAACCTTCAGGACAAGACAGGCATAGAAAATGATGCTGTTTGTATGAGAGCAGCGTGGAGGCTGGGAGAACTGGGGACCCAGCATCTCTCCCCAGTAGTGGCTGACTCAAGGCACCCTGATTGAGAAGCTCTGGCTTATTGTGAACTTTGCTGCTTGACAAGTTGTCTGTCTCCCCTGTCTCTGCCTTATCAGTATATCTCAAGCCTTTCTTTTTAAATACACAGAATTGCTAGGTTCCCCATTTAGAAATGGTCCCTGGGATGCCAACTCTCACCTGGAAACAGCAACCAAATTATAGCATTTAAGTCAAACAGCATTCAGAGCCACCCAAGAGGAGCTAGCAAGAGGTAAGAAAATCAAATCCCGCGGATTGTGTGTCTCAAAATGTCATTAAGTGGAAACATTGTGAATCAATATACTGTGACATCTCTACAGCATCATTTGCCACAGAGCAGAGTTCATCTTTAGGAAGGTCTTCCCAGGTGGCGCTAGTGGTAAAGAACCCGCCCGCCAATGCAGGAGATGTGAGAGACTCGGGGTCCATCCCAGGGTCGGGAAGATCCCCTGGAGGAAGGGCATGGCAACCCACTCCAGTATTCTTGCCTGGAGAATCCCATGGACAGAGGAGCATATCATAGAAGGTCTTAGGTTCTAAATAAACAAAAGGGACCACATTGTGGGGTGGTTTCCTGTTCTATAATAGCATTTCAGAAATGTAGATTGTATTTCTTCCTTCTAGAACCTTCCTGCACCTTGTGCAATCAGACATGCCTTTTTACACCTGACAACTGTGTGGTGTGGGAGTGCTTTCAAAGCATTTTCAGGATGAAAATGAAAGAACATTGCCACAGTCACAGGGTATTTTTTCACATGGCAAAAGTGAATCCTGGAACAGATAATCGACATGCCCAAGGTCCAAGGCCCACCTTTGTGCTGGGTCTTCTAACTCTGACCTCCCCGGGCTCACACCCATGCTTCACAAAAATGATTTGGAACCTCCCGGTTCAAATCCGGGGAGATCCGTCACACGTGGCTATTGATTATTCAGCGACAGTTGATGCTGCGTTTGATATTCAATTTGCTCATCCAATTTTATTGGATGTTCTCACCAACCATGGAGAAAATCATCCCTTTGAAGAAGAGAGGGGATGGGGGCCGTTGGTCTGACACTGCACAGATTGGTCCAGGGTGATGAGAGTCTGTGAAACTGGCCTGCCTGCAGAGTAGTGGGTGGGGACAGATTCCTCCCACACCCCAGTTCATTGCTGCTTCTCTTCTCTTTCTGTTATGTCCATTTTACAAAAGAGAGCAATGTGGCCAAGGGATGTTACCTACCCGTCACAAGTCAGTGGTAAAGGGAATGATAATATATAATAATAATAATGGCTAATACTTACATAGGTTGTATGCTTAAAATGCTATATGCCTGGCATAGCTCATAATGCTTTACATAATTTAACCCCTTTAATCTTCACAGAAGGTAGGTCTAGTGTTATCCCTACGGGCCTTCCTGGTGGCTCAGGTGGTAAAGAATCTGCCTGCAATGCAGGAGACCCTGGTTGAATCCCTGGGTCGTGAAGATCCCCTGGAGAAGGGATAGGCTACCCACTGCAGTGTTCTTGGGCTTTCCTGGTAGCTCAGACAGTAAAGAATCCACCTAAATGCATGAGACCTGGGTTGGGAAGATCCCCTGGAGAAGGGATAGGCTCCCTACTCCAGTATTCTTGCCTGGAGAATCCCATGGACAGAGGAGCCTGGCGGGCTACAGTCCATGGGTTCATAAGGAGTCAGACATGACTGAGCAACTTTCAATTTATCCCTAATTTACAGCTAAGAAAACTAAGAGCAGTTAAGTGACTTGCCCAAACTCTTGCGAGATAAATGGGAGAGAACTGGTGTTCACACCTATGCAGTCAGGCTCTTGAGAGAGGAAGAAAGAAGTGCTCTTTGTGACAGGCTCACATCTGCCAGCAAATCAATAAATGGCATCAGGCTCCCTCCTCCTCTCCTGATGCTGCTGCAGACATCACTAGCGGATCACGGCACTCTCTCCATCTGAGGCCAGCTGAGGCATCAGAATCCGTCTCATGACAGTGCTTCACCACTGACCTCTAATAATTCATCCATTAGCCCGTGACATGGACGCCTATTTGTCGTTGTGGGTTCATTTTATAGACACTGATTAATTCACAGTGCTGTTTTTAAAAATAAATATGAGTGATTGGGATTGACATATACGAACTACTATATATAAAGTAGTTAATTAATAAGGACCTACTGGATAGCACAGGGAACTCAAAACTCTGTAATGGCCTGTATGAAAAAGAATCTAAAACAGAGTGGACATACGTGTATGTATAACTGATCCATGTTGCAGTACATCCGAAACTAACACAACATTGTAAATCAACTATTGCTAATTGCTAAGTCACTTCAGTCGTGTCCGACTCTGTGTGACCCCATAGACGGCAGCCCACCAGGCTCCCCCGTCCCTGGGATTCTCCAGGCAAGAACACTGGAGTGGGTTGCCATTTCCTTCTCCAATGCATGAAAGCGAAAGGTGAAAGTGAAGTCGCTCAGTCAGGTCCGACTTAGCGACCCCATGGACTGAAGCCTACCAGGCTCCTCCATCCATGGGATTTTCCAGGCAAGAGTACTGGAGTGGGGTGCCATCAACTATACCCACCATAAAAATCAAAAACCAAAATGAAAACCAAAAAAGCAAGAAAAAATGTGTGTGTGTATGTGTGTGTCTATATAGACACCTGGCTTTGTGAAATGGATGAAATTGAACTTGATCCAATTTGCATTTACTGAACATCTTTTATGAGTCAGGAAAGCACTCTTGTTTGACACTGAGGTTCAAAGCAAAGGATAAACCGTTACATCTTTAAGGTCTTGGGGAGAAATTCTACATAAAGAAATTGTGATGTAAATTCTTTTGAAAATTAAAGATCCTCTTGTAAACCCCTTTAACTTAATCTGGTTTGTACAGTCTGGCCCTGAGTTTTCATAGACTAAGACATGCTTGCATGTGCCTTTAAAGGCATTTTAGTATTCTCCTACAGTTTTTTTTTTTTTTTCCAGTGCCTCGCCAATATTTGCTAGCAGGGCATTTATTTTCAAAGCTTTTGCTTTACACACAGTTCCATTCACTCGACAGCATTCTATTTGTCCTACTCTGGTGGGTAATATATTTACGAAGGTCCGACACAGAGCAGGGACACGTGAAGAATGCTTGATTCCTACTGTGCAAAAGAAATGGCCTGAATGCTGTTTTTCAGTATTAGAATTACCCTTGGTACTTGAAGAACAGGGCTGTTAGGATCCTGAGAGGGAGCTCAGTGTTGCAGACACACAGAAGAGAGAATTTCCCAGCAAGAGGAATGACCTCTCAGATGTATTAACTAAACTGCTGAGGGCTGTACGAATGTATTGATAGGATGATACATCTGTCATGATTGGATGGATAGGATGTAAAGGTGAAACACCTGTGTGGCTGCCGAAACCACCCAGCTTTTAGGATGTGGGTTGTGTGCAGTCAGATTGGGATTTAAAGATTCAAGCTGCCTGAGATGGTTGCTTGTTCCAGAAAATATTTCTGTTTCTAGGTCAGCGTTAAGGTGATGCAGATGACCCGGATTTTTAACTTTCTGTTTCTGGTTGGATATGGCCATGCAGTCATAACATCAAGGGCAGACACGATGTGGCCTGTGAATAAATGCATGTTACCCACTTGGAGCAATAGCACAAGGAGACCACTGCCAAATGATAAAACTCAACTTAAGGAAAAGTTGCCAACTGCAGAAACGGTACAGGAAAAATGTGTGGCTTAGGATAAGAGAAATCACTCCAAAGTTACTCCAGTACTTTGGCCACCTCATGTGAAGAGTTGACTCATTGGAAAAGACTCTGATGCTGGGAGGGACTGGGGGCAGGAGGAGAAGGGGACGACAGAGGATGAAATGGCTGGATGGCATCACTGACTCGATGGACGTGAGTCTGAGTGAACTTCAGGAGTTGGTGATGGACAGGGAGGCCTGGTGTGCTGCGATTCATGGGGTCGCAAAGAGTCGGACACGACTGAGCGACTGAACTGAACTGAACTGAAATACCCACCAGCAGGGTAAGATAATGCCTTCCAAGGTCTGAATGGGCACCCAGGGAAGCATCCTAGTCTTTGTTGACTTGGTAACACATTATGGAAATGTGTTCTAGAAAATAATTAGAGCTCATTAATAAAATTTAGCTATAAGGATATTTATCAACATGCTGTTTTAAAAGGTAACAGAAAACAGAAGCAATAAATGATTAATAATAGGAAACCAATTAAAAGATATTATGGTTTGGGGAAGTCCCTGGCAGTCTAGTGGTCAGGATTCGGTGCTTTCACTGCCAGGGGTGTTGGTTCAGCCCCTGGTCAGGGAACTAAGGTCCTGCAAGTCATACAGTGGGGCCAAAAAAATTACGGTTTAAAATATAATAACAATGTGATGTAGCCATTAAAACGATGTGTAGAAAATTGAAAGTGTGAAATGATACTCTTATAAATATGTAATATTTATATGTAATTATGATATAGAACAGAGAAGGCAATGGCACCCCACTCCAGTACTCTTGCCTGGAAAATCCCATGGATGGAGGAGCCTGGTGGGCTGCAGTCCATGGGGTCGCTAAGAGTCGGACACGACTCAGTGACTTCACTTTCACGTTTCACTTTCATGCATTGGAGAAGGAAATGGCAACCCACGCCAGTGTTTTGCCTGGAGAATCCCAGGGACGGGGGAGCCTGGTGGGCTGCCGTCTGTGGGGTCGCACAGAGTCGGACACGACGGAAGCGACTTAGCAACTTAGCAGCAGCATGATATAGAAGGGGCTTCCCTGGTGGCTCAGCTGGTAAAGAATCTGCTTGCAATGCAGCAGACCCCAGTTTGATTCCTGGGTCGGGAGGATCCCCTGGAGAAGGGATAGGCACTCCAGTATTCTTGGGCTTCCCTGGTGGCTCAGATGGTAAAGAATCTGCCTGCAATGCAGAAGACCTGGGTTCAATCCTGTGGCTGGGAAGATCTGGAGGAGGGCATGGCAATCCACTCCAGTATTTTTGTCTGGAGAATCCCCATGGACAGAGGAGCCTGGCGGGCTACAGCCATAGGCTAAATTTTATTAATGAGCTCTAATTATTTTCTGGAACACATTTCCATAATGTGTTACCAAGTCAACAAGTCATCCACCACGACTGAGCAATTAAGCACAGCACAGCACATGATATAGAAATAAATATACCTTAAAGGGCAGGTTATAAGCACTATACAGTGTCTGGGGAGGACATAATCAAGGTGCGAAAGTGATTATCATCTCTGGGTGGGAATGAATTTTTCAGAAATTAAAAAAAAATTTTTTAATGGTTACACACTATGTGGCCTCTTAGTTCTCCAACCAGGGATTGAACCCATGGCCCCTGCAGTGGAGGTGTGGAATCTTAGCCAGTGGACCACCAAGGAAGACCCTGAATAAGACTGATTTTTGCTTTTGCTTTTTTCTTTTTACTCGTATACAGTTTCTCAAACGTCCACCATGCATGTGTATTACTTGTGCAACAAGGAAAGGAAAAGATACAAATTAGGGGGTGTGTTCTGTTAGTCTGGTTTTGCTTTTTATGAACAGAGGCTTCCCGTTGGATCAGCAGCTCTCCCTGTCTGCTTGGGAGGCTCAGGGCTTGGGGGCACAGCTACTGAAGTCATGAGTAGGTTGGTCAAAAATGACTCAGGCTGTCAGCATGGTGGTAGGACTGATCATTTGTGCCTTGGGTTTAACTCAAGCCTGTTCTTTTTTTTTCCTGGGCCTTGTGATGAGCTAGAACCACCATCTATGAGATGTCCTCCCCAGATACTCACCTGCTTCCAGAAACTTCTTATACAGAAATATTTTCCCTTCCAGGAGCTCTTTCTTCGACAGATCCTTATGGCCCCGATAATCCTGTTCATACGGATAATCCTGTTCAAACTGATACTTGTTTCCTTTCAGATAATTTGCCTCCTCCTCCAGGTACTGGTCTTTCTCTGGAGTCTCATCCTCTTCAGGAAGTAAAAGACCTTCCGTTAAACTCTGCTCATCTCCCTTAGTACCTTCTTCCTTCGAGGAGGTCTGTGTGTCGTGGTGGAAAGTTGTGGAAGGGTGAGGAGGTGGTGTTCCTGATGGCTCAAGATTTTCAGCAGACATGCTGGGAGGCATTTAGCAGACGAAAGCCTTCTGCAGCAGGCAGTCACTACTGCATCATGCTGGCAACCGAGGAAGGAAGAAAAACCTGTTAGTCAGCAATGGGCTGCCGCAGATGGTGCACTCGTTTCATTCAGTGGTCTTGGGATGGCCCTTGGAGAGTGTAATTCTAGTGGCCCATGAAAAGGCACAGAGAGAGGAGACAGAGCGTTTACCCCCTGGGAGCTGGCTGGAGAGAGAGCACAGCTGAAGGCATCACCTTTGAAATGACATGAAGTCAACCAGGAGGGCTGCAAAGTGAGGGAGTGATTGGTGTTTAGTGGCGCCATTATTAGACTTGCTTATTCATTAAGAAATACTATTGCTACAATAATCAGAACACAGACTTGTCGCCCAGGAGTTTCAAACTAGGGAGAAAAACAGACAGTCAGAAACAGATTTCCATACACAGAGTGACAAGCACAGTGGAAGAGGTGCAGGCAGGGTGGTCTGGATACCGTGAGCGGGGCCTGGGTCTGTGGCTGGACGTCTGCCAAGGTCCCTATGGTTGGACATCTGCCAGGCTCGTTCCCCAGGCTGCAGCCTCTCTGGAAGCACCGCCCCCTTGGCAAAGTCAGTTTACTCAGCAAACACTTATTTTCACTCCCCAGATTTAACAACTGTGAGCACCTAAATCTGCCCAGGGGGTCTTCCATGTTCCACCCTGCTGCTGCTGCTAAGTCGCTTCAGTCGTGTCCGACTCTGTGCGACCCCATAGACGGCAGCACACCAGGCTCCCCCGTCCCTGGGATGCTCCAGGCAAGAACACTGGAGTGGGGTGCTATTGCCTTCTCCATGTTCCACCCTAGGCTCCATCTATACCCTTTATATTTCCATGAAAGTAATGATTTTGCTATATTAAACAGTTTCTACATCTGTCTTTCCAACAGAATGTAAACTTCTTGAGGGTAGGAAGGATTAATTCTCCTTTTAAAAAAGTATTTCTTTAAAAAGATAATTTTATTCTTATCTTTGGCTGTGCCACGTGGCATGTAGGATCTTCGTTTCCCAAACAGGGATCGAACCCCCAGCTCCTGTGTTGGAGGCATGGGGTCTGAACCACTGGACCCCCAGGGAAGTCCCAGGAAGGACTGATTCTTGTTTGCAAATCTATTTCGGATCCTTCCTCTCTCCTCCGACCCGCCGTGACTGCTCGCAGCTAACCGCGCCGTCTCTAGTCTGGGTTATTGCTCCACGCTCTTAACTGGCTTTCCTGTCACTGGTGCTGCTGCCCTAATCATTCTCCGCCAGGAGTGTTCTTGGGAAAGTATAAACCTCATCAGGACACCCACAGCTTCACAGTCCCCCGATTGCTTTCTCTTGCCCTGAGAATAAAACACGAATCCCACTCCAGGGTGGCTTCGAGGGTAGAGCCTTCTGGTGGCTCAGAGGGTAGAGTGTTTGCCTGCAATGTGGGAGACCCGGGTTCAATCCCTGGGTCGGGAAGATCCCCTGGAGAAGGAAATGGCAATCCTCTCCAGTATTCTTCCCTGCAGAATCCCATGGACAGAGGAGCCTGGTAAGACTACAGTCCACGGGGTTGCAAAGAGTTGGACATGACTGAACGACTCACTTTCACTTTCCACTCCAGGGCTCCCAGGGCTGGCCAGTCTCTCTGACCTCTCTTACTGTTATTCTCGCAAAGAGCACTTACCCTATTTCTATTTTTGGTTCTGTTTCCATGTTTACTTGTTCAGCCTTTCTTTTCCACTAGACCCTAAGTGTTTCAATGACAGTGACCTTGTGTGGCCTGTTCCCCACTCTCTCTAGTTGGCTCAGTGCCTGATGAATAATAAAAGGTCCCCAAAGTAAATGACCAAGTAAATGAAGTAAATGAAGGACCAAGAATAAATGTCTCTAGAGCAGGGCATCCATAAATTTAAAAAATGTTAGTAATTACTCTGCACAATGGGATAAGCTGCAGGTAACAGACCCAAAATCTTTCTGTCTGCTCTAAGGACCTTAGAGAGAAATTTCTTTGCCTGTCTTTCCCCAGATATCTGACTGGGAAGCTCTCTTCTAGGGAACCAGCCAGTCGAGATCATGAGGCTAACTCTCTAGCATACGTGCAACAGGATGCCTGAGATGAGGGGTGTGATATGCAAAGAGATTCCTAGTGAGACAGGCTGGACCTGGGGCCTTTTACTGCAGTGCTTGTACTTGAAAAAGTGTCTCCTCGAACAGAATACAAAAAAACCATAAGGGACTAAAAAAAGCTGTGAGCGTGTGCAGTTGGGGCAAACGATGAACAGTGAAAGAACGGAAGGCTAAAACCTAATTTCCACTTCTGAGATGCCGGGGTAGGCAGACCAGGGGGGTAGGCAGACCATGCAAGTCACCCCTCCAACTGGTCCCACTGATCAGCTCCCACACTCACCCCATTTAAGGGACCAACTTGCCCCCGTCTCAGGGGTCTGCAAAGGCACCTGTTACTTGCTTTGGCTCCGTAGTACTAGCTGCAGCACAAGTCCAAGTAAAGCCTTGCCTGAATTTCTCGTCTGGCCTCATCAACTGCTATTGATTAAAGAATCCAGGACTTCCCCGGTGGTCCAGTGGTTAAGGAATAGCCTGCCAATGCAGGGGGCGCAGGTTCATCCCTAGTCTGGAAAGATTCCTCATGCCGAGAGGCAGCTAAGCCTGTGGGCCACAACTACTGAGCCTGAGCTCCAGAGCCCTGCTCCCCAGAAGGAGGAACCACCACACGGAGCAGCCCTCTCGCCGCACCTGGAGAGTAGCCCTCACTTGCCAAACCTAGGGAAAGCCCACAGGCAGCCACGGAGACCCAGGGCAACCAAATATAATAAATAATTCAAAATATAAAGACTCCAAGAACCCGGGTTGATATCAATAATGGGCCATATTTGTGCACCTCCAGGGTTGCTAGAGCCCCTGGATTACTGGATTCCCGTAGGATTTGCCTGGGGGCAGGGTGAGGAACATATAGAGGTGCGCTGCCCAGACCTCTTTTCCAAGAAGGACTAGCTGCCCAGCTGTGGGGTATCTGGTCAGCAGCCAGCCCTCCAGCCCCCAGCCCCCAGCTCCTTTAAGGTCTGCCTCAGCTGCTGGGGGCCACCTTCCAGAAGCCACTCCCTTCTTGGGGCTGCCTGCATCTGGTGATGAAACAAGGCGGGGGTATAAAAGTCCAGGTGAGTCCGGGCGGGACACTGCTGAGAGATCATAGGCCCCTCTGCCCCCCACCCTGCTTCCTCCAGTTGGGTCAGGGTTGCCAAGCCTGCTCCATGGCACTGTCCCCCTTAGTCTCTCCTGTATCCCTGCAGGTCCATTCTCAGGGGTTGGTCCCAAAGACACATTTAGCATCTTAGCCCGGTTGCCTCTCAACAGTTTGCATCTTACCCTCTATTTCCAGAGAACCCAGCTGTGACAGGCAGCTTCATAAAATGTAAATCCGGAAAAGAACTGATCGTGAGATCCGAGGAGAAGGGGAAAGGCCTGGTGGATCGCTTGATGGTTTAAAGGGTGGGAAGGTGGGGAGTAACCGGACCCGCCCTGGCAGGGGTGACAAGGCAGGAAAAGTCAAGACAGAGCCAGGGTGGCGGACTTCAACACCCATATTGAGCATCTTGTTGTGCTGGGTGGTGACCTGGAAGGCGGTGGATTAAAGTTTAACTCTGGTGCAGGAGGGTTCTTGCAGCCACTCGCCAGTTAGGAAGGAGATCCTGGGAGCTCGCCCTGCAATTGACTTGCTCTCTCTCCATCACTTTACAGGCCTGTGTGCGCGTTCTTTCACGTAGGCTATCTCAACTGCTTTTTGGAGGCAGTGACCGTGGAGGATGTTGCCTTTGCGGCCAAGGCTGAGCTGTGGGAAAGGTTTGGGGTTTATATCTCTGTCTGGGGAGCCTCTTCTGTTTTAAAGGAGCCTCTCCAGCCTTATTTTGATGTACAACCTAAATGCATCACCTGTTATGATGTAGAAGCTGTATTAAGTGTTAGCTGTCCAGGTCGAACTCCTGCTTGCTCCTGAGGCCTGTAAGCCACAGGGACAGGAAGGGGTGGGAGGACCGTGAGAGCCCATGGAGAGGGGGTTCTGTCCCAGCAGAGCCCTGGGAGCGGTGAAGGCGCACACCCAGGCACCAGCCACTCCAGCAAAGGCCTTCTTGCACTTCGAGACCCTCCTGACATTCATATTTTTTAGCTGCTTAAGATAAAAGTTCAAAATCAGCCAGTTCCCTGGACAGCCCAGAAGGCGTTTATCAACACCGCACTGTCACTCACAGTTAAGTGTCTTCTCTTTCTGTTTTCTCATCAGGCCTTGTAAAAAACGCTCCAGTCAGCTGCAATCTCATTCCAGAGGTCAGAAAAGAAACTGCATTCTCGACACTGTCCCTTTAATTCTCCTAGAAATTTATAAGAAAAGCTGTTGGGCAGAAATAGATGGTAATGGCAACCAGACATCCAGTGTCTGAGAGAGACATCTCGGTTTTGACTTGGGATTTAGATCTTGGCTCATTTTGACCCTGGTTTCTGAGCGATTGCAGGTTAATTTCTGTGGTCACAACATAAAAGATCGGCTTTATAAGGAAGGGCTGCTTATAATCAGCGGATTATAGCTTGTTCTTCCTTAGATCAGCTTTACAAAAAGGTTGCCTCAATCAAAGGAAGCTGCCAGACTTATTTTTTCAAGTTAAATACTTTTTTTAAACAATTAGAGCAGATTATTTAGAATTGGCAGAATTCACCAAAAGACAAGCGTTCTGGCTTGTCCTGGAAATAGTTGTCTCAGGGACCCTGGGCTGGCTTCCCCTGGTGAGGACAGTGGTGTGGAGTGGAGGCTGCCCTCTCTGAATGGGATGGTCTCCTTTTCTGCTTCTGTCCACGTTGCTACCTTGATTCCCAGGCAGGATTATCATTGCATGTGTCCTATTGTTTTCTGGTAGGAAAGCCTAGTTCTCTGTTTCTATCAGAAAATAGAGCCACGTCGCCATCAAAAGCAGGAAAACAAAAGCTCCCGAGAGGTATACTCTTTCTCACACTATCCTCCTTGGCTTGATCTTTCTGGCAGGTGGAGGGGGGTGCCTTCAACTGGAGGCTGTTTGGTGGCAGCGGGCACAGTTCACGGCTGCATGCCCGCCCCCAGCATGGCGTTTTGGGCACGTGGTTGCTACTCAGTGATCCTTGCTGAATGAATGCATGGATGATCCAAGAAAAGCTGTAATCATGTGCTATGTGCTTTGCCCAGGATCCTTACTGAGGAATGTGCTTATTTAGTGAAGAGGGGAGCACTAGATGCCGGAGGTCAACATGGAACCACAGTTTCGTGGATTTCTATCTGCGTGACCCCTTCCACATTGTGCTGTGAGTCAGAGGCCAACCGAATTCCCTATGGTGAGGTTTTCTTTGGATCTCATCTGTCATTCTGAGGCGCAAAGGCCAGGATTCCTGAAATAGTCTTACTTGAAATAAAGAGGAAGACACAAGTAACTAAAACAAAGAGATAAGACATTGCGCTCTGTCTTTACAGGGCTGATTGGATGGCTAGACGGAAAAGAGGAGGACGAGCGACCTAGGCAGGGCTCCACGCTCGGTTGTGGGGTCAGCAAGGTCTCTCCTCTGGTTTCCATGGTTGGAGGAGGCTGCTGCTCCTGAGTTTTTCTTTGTCCCTCTCACTGGGGCTGTGGCCCAGCTGACATGCTGAAAGGCTCATGCTTTGGAAACCAAGTGTGGCCAGGGCCCGGCCTTGCAGTGGGGCAGGAAACCAGCTGTGCCGTAAGGACCCGGCTCTGCCCACCTCCTGAGGCCCTCTGCGATGCCCTGGGTGAAGATTGGGAGATCTGAGGTTCTGATCGAGGGCAAGAGGAGAAGGGGGTGACAGAGGATGCGATGGTTGGATGGCATCACTGACTCAATGGACATGAGTTTGAGCAAACTCTGGGAGATGGTGAAGGACAGGGAAGCCTGGTGTGCTGCTGTCCATGGGGTCGCAAAGAGGCAGACACGACTGAGCGAATGAACAACAGCAACAAGGTCCTGCTCTGACGCTTGGCCAGCACAGCTGTCCTTCCCTCATGCCTCCTCCTGCCCCTCCTCTGCCCTCATTGGACCTCTGGCTTCTCAGCACCAAGGGGCAGGCCTTTGTCATCACCATCGCCTGCGTGCACATCTCAGGGAAGGAAGGCTCCCCCTCCTTCCTGACCCGCAGGGCACATGATGGCCCTGCCCAGTGACCCTGAGTGTCCTCTGGCCCCTCCGCAGGGTTCCCTGCTTGACCTCCCTCGCCCCAGGTTCCATGCCCTCTGGGTCCAGCCACCACCCCTCCCTGGCTCCAGCAGGGGCTGCAGCTCTGTGCCTTGGCCAAGTCCCTGGTCAGTAATTCAGCATTGCTTCTGAGGTACCTGCTCTAGACCGTCAGGAGAGGAGAGGTCTGTGTGAGAATGAAAGGGGAAGGCAAGCAAGATGGAAAACTCACCTTGAGAAAGAGAAGGTTGGGATTGGGGCTCAGTGTCCTGGGGTTAAATCCCAGCTTGGCCACTTACAAGCTGTATGATTTTGACTGAGGTTCTTACCTCTCCTGTGACTTACGTTTCCTCGTCTGTAGAATAGGAAGAGTAATAGTACCAACTTCCTGTGAGGATTCAGTGAGGCAGTATGTACACGTGTAAGTAGCGGCAGGCACAAACAGGAGCTATGTTGTTACTTGTGCACGCATGCTCAGTCATGTCTGACCCATGAACTGTATGTAGCCCGCCAGGCTCCTCTGTTCACAGGACTCTCCAGGCAAGAATACTGGAGTGGGTTGCCATATCCTTCTCCAGGGGATCTTCCTGACCCAGGGTTCAAACCTTCATCTCTTGAGTCTCCTGACTCAAGAGGCGGGCAGATTCTTCACCACTGCGCCACCCAGGAAGCTCATGTGGTTACTATTGCACACTTATTCCTACCAGCTCTGAGGGTGTGTATGACTGTATGTGTTTGTAAGTGTGTATATGTGTGAGTGTGTCTTGTGTGTCCTGCTAAGGCCTTAAATAGTTCATGGTACAGAGAGAGGAAAAAGACTGCTTCCTGGTACTGATGGAAGCCTAGGTGGTATTGTTCAGTTGCTCAGTCATGTCTGACCCCATGGACTGCAGCATGCCAGGCTTCCCTGTCCTTCACCATCTCCCAGAGTTCGCTCCCTAACATCCTACGTGCTTTATTCACTTGGTACCGGCGTTGTCTGTCTCCTCTCACTAGGATGTAAGCTCCCCGAGGGCAGGGATCTTTCTTTTCTTCATTGATCAGCCCGCGCCTAGAACCATTACCATGGTAGGTAATGCTGTGTATTTACTGAATGGAGGAGTTCCTTCCAGAGCTCACAGCCGGTGTGGTTTCTAGGTCCTCCTCCACAGTCTTGGCTGCCCGCTGCCGCGCTGTTAGGGTGTCAAGAGCTCCGGGATGAGCGTGAGGCCACCTCCCCGCACTGCGTGGGGGTCTGAGAACACTTAACCCTGTGGGCTCTGGAGTACCATCTCCAAAACAGGGCAGGGCATTCCTTTGCTTTCTAACTGGGGCCCCACATTTTCTCCAGCTCTTCCCAGTAAGTTTTTATTGGGCTGCTGGCCATTTCCTATTAACCGTGTCCTCTTCAAATCATGGACACAAATGTTAAACCAGAGAGCGCTGAAGATGGGGCCCTGAGACGCCCCCGCTGCTCCGTGACTCTCCCTCTCAGCTCTTTGAGGCCCCTCCTTCTTGGCTCTCAGAACCCGCCCCTTGACTCTTGAGGCCACGCCCTCTGACTCTTGAGGCCCCACCCCCTCAATTTTCTACTGTTCCCCTTCTCTTTGGCTCCCTGAGACTTCCACCCTCCTCAAGGTCTACCCCCTTCTTTAAGGGGAGGATGGAGCATTCTTGCCTTCCATGACCTGCTCTTCCAGGAATCCACACAGCCTGTCAGTTCTCCCAGATGCTTCCCAACCATCCCAGGACATGTCCTGGAATTCTGCCCAGCACCAGTATCAAAACCACCAGGGCTGTAAGTTTTCACCTCTGCCTTCTCTCCTTTTACTTAAATCAGGAAAATGTTCTCTTTTCACATTTGGGGTTCTACTCTGTCTTCTCTAGGCTTCACCAATTTGTAGGATACTTTGAGTTGTATTATATGTATTATGTATCCATATATGTGTATTATATAATACATATGTATGTATTATATGTTTGTAACAAATGTGCCATATTGAATGTATTCATCATAGCTGTCTTGTGCAGCAAACGCTATTCTCTGCAATTTACAGATGACACCACTGAGGCTCAGAGAAAGCAAAGGTCTTAGATAATTAATAAGTGGCCAAGCTCAGACTTGAACCCATATCTCCCGTACCCAAGTATGCTGTTCTTTTATAATACCGGCTGCTGTGTGGGCAGAAAGGCTTGCATTGTTTGGAAGGTGAGCTCTTAGTGCACTAGTCTGTAAAGAATCTGCCTACAAAGCAGGAGACCCAGGTTGGATCCCTGGGTCAGGAAGATCCCCTGGAGGAGGAAGTGGCAACCCACTCCAGTGTTCTTGCCTGGAGAATCCCATGGACAGAGAAGCCTGGTGGGCTGTAGTCTATGGGGTGGCAAAGAGTTAGACGCAACTGAGCTAATACTTTCATTTTTCCTTCTCAAAGCCTCTTCCTCAGCTGTAGTTAAATATTCGTGTTCTCCATGATCCAGGAAGGAAAGTGAGGAGAGGGAGGGAGGGGAAAGCTGGCTTTCTGTCATTTACTGACCACTTACTATGTACCCAGACAAAATATTTTACTTTTATTTTTAAACTTCAAGATTCACAAAAATCTGGTAAAGTATTATTATCCTATTTTTCAACGAGGAAAACCAGACCTTGTAGAGATTGATAACTGGCTTAGGCCATGGTTCCTAAGCACCAATTTTGGGATTCAGACTACATCCGCTCAGTTCCAAGTCTAAACCACCCTGTACCAGAGGGGATTAGCAAGAGATGTCATCTTTCCAGTCTTTGCCACTCAAGTTCTTAGCGGTTCCTTCAACTATTCCGAGAACAAAGAAACTATTTAAAAGAACAAAGAAATAATCTTTAGAGTTTCTAATTGCTAAAAGGAAATTCATTCAGATGAAAAGACATCCTTAATTAAAAGCTTACTGGACTCATTTTCAAGAGTCATATAGAATGGCTTTGAATTAACCTCCCTCAAACTGTCAGTATGATGTGAAACAAAGCAGGTAGCTTTTATAACCAATGACGGATTCTTTTCAGATGGTTCAACTTAGTGTCTCAGTAGAAGTGTGTATTTTGAGTGTGCCCCAGCAGAGTGCTAAGACACCTGTGTTCTCAACATGTTTGAGCACATGTATTCACTTTCACTTTTCCCTTTCATGCATTGGAGAAGGAAATGGCAACCCACTCCAGTGTTCTTGCCTGGAGAATCCCAGGGACAGGGGAGCCTGGTGGGCTGCCATCTGTGGGGTCGTACAGAGTCAGACACGACTGAAGCGACTTAGCAGCAGCATAGGCTGCCTTTGGAGTGGTAAAGAATCCGCCTGCAATGCAGGAGACCTGGGTTCAATCCCTGGGTCGGGAAGATCCTCTGGAGAAGGGAATGGCAACCCACTCCAGTGTTCTTGCCTAGAGAACTCCAGGGACGGGGGAGCCTGGTAGGCTACAGTCCATGGGGTCACAAAGAGTCGGACACGACTGGGCGACTAACATACACACATAGGGTGCCTTCTGGGGCAGCAGGTGGCAGGAGAAATAAATCTGTCTTGGCTGAGCTCCAAACTCAATATGTGATTTTAACACGTTCCTGGCTCCTCCCACACATTTGTCTAGGCTTCTTTTCTCACTTCTAACGTTAATGGATTGACCTAGAAGAGATCTAGGTTCCTTCCTGCCCTCTGTTTCTAAAGACTATCTCTTATTCAGAACCCCTGGGACCAGTGTGTTGTGGAATTCAGATTTTTTTCTAATTTCATCTGACCTTAGGGCGAATATATCACAGATGTATAACAACCTTAGAGGGGTCTGGGGCTGCACTGTAGTGAATCATCTTAGTATTTCTGCAGCAAGACACATAATTGTTCACAATAAGTGGGGTAAAAACTAACTTTAGGTAGCCCCACATCAGTTCAAGTTGGATTTTGCTTCCAGGATCAGGAAGATTCCCCTGGAGTAGGAAATGGCTTCAGTATTCTTGCCTGGAAAATTCCATGGGCAGAGGAACCTGGCAGGCTACAGTCCCTGGTGTCACAAAGTCAGACATGACTGAGTGACTTTAGAACCTTCTGGATTATAGGTGTTGTGCATAAGGGTTTGTAATCCTATGTCTGTGTTTTTTCAGATGCCCTGTGGATGGTCACATCTAGGCTTTATGTAATGTTATGCCCTTGATGGGAAACAATATGTTTAAAATACAGTTCACTTCATGGAGATGCATTTTGCCATCATTGTTTCTGGTATGTATGGCCCACAGGGAGGATAGTAAGGATTATTTGCAATAATGATTGTGCAGCCTTTGAGACCTAGAAGACGCAGTTGGAGTTATTAATACATAATAGTTATGCTCATGGGCAATACTTGCAATATCAGGAAGTGAACTGAGTCCAAGCCAAGAGATTCTTCAACAATAACAGCTGGGGGAAAAAAAAAAGTTTTCTGGTTAGCTCTTTCTTTAAAGAATATATATTTATTGGCTATGCCGGCTCTTAGTTGCTACATTCAAGCTCTTAGTTGTGGCATGTGGGATCTAGTTCCCTAACCAAGGGTTGAACCTAGGTCCCCTGCCTTTCAAGTGTGGAGTATTAGCTGCTGGACCACCAGGGAGTCCCTCTGGTTAGCTCTTGTGAAGTGAAAGTGAAGTGAAGTCGCCCGGTCGTGTCCGACTCTTCATGACCCCGTGGACTGCAGCCCACCAGGCTCCCCCATCCATGGGATTTTCCAGGCAAGAGTACTGGAGTGGGGTGCCATTGCCTTCTCCAGGTTAGCTCTTAGTTATCCAGAAAATTAGCCAGAGAACACCTTGTTTCTTAAGAATACTGGATAGTAAATATTTTTCCTAGGCTAAGATGAAATGGAATTTTTTTTGAAGTACATGTTTTTTGCTTAATCTTTCTTGGTCAATAGCTCTTCTTGGGTGTTCCCCATGGAAATCCCTGAATTTTCCCCATGGAAATCGAACCAAGCAACCGTCACTTATGTATCTCCGTTGCTATTCCTCACCCACGTCCTGTCACTAAATGGTCTGACCAATCTGAGCATCAAATCTCCCCAGGTACTGCAGAGAACTCACAGGGATGCTGCAGTGGATTTAAAAGTTTTGAGGAAAACAGCCATACTCAGCATCTGCTGGATATTGTATGAACTAGTGGTTTAGATTTGGGCTTCCCTGGTGGCTCAGATGGTAAAGAATCTGCCTGCAATGCAAGAGACCTGGGTTCAGTCTCTGAGTTGGGAATATCCCCTGGAGAGAGGAAAGGTTACCCACTCCAGTATTCTGGCCTGAAGAATTCCATAGACTGTATATAGTCCATGGGGTCCCAAAGAGTTGAACACAACTGAGCGACTTTCACTTTCACTGTTTTCGATTACACTGTGTTCCTTTCAATTGATGGCATATTTTGTAAAGCTGGATTTGGGGCAATTGTTGAGATACAAAGCAAATCCCATGCAAAAATCAGCATGGAACAGGAAATGAGGGTGGCCACGTGCAACCTGACTCCAAGACTGGAGTCAAGCAGTGCCTGATAGACACACACATTCCATTAGGAAGGCATCGTGGCTACTTAAGACTGAAGTAAAAGCATTATTTTTTTCTTTCAATTTTTGTGTATTAAGTTTCAACAAAATATATATTTAAGTTTCAACATAAATATACATTCATATGACAATAAAAATGTAACACAAGTGTTTCTTAAATTCCTTGGAGATAAGTAATAAATGAAAACCATTGTAGGTTTCCTTTGGCTTAGAGGGCATTGTGAAAAATTCACTGAAATATTGAGAGTGTTGTGAACTGAGGAAGTTTGGGAACCACTGGTATAATTCATGCAGTTGCTCAGATGTGGAAACACGGAGTCATCCTTGATTCTTCTCTCTTTCATCCTCCTAAGCCTGTTGATCGGCTTCCCTGGTGGCTCAGAGGTTAAAGCGTCTGCCTCCAATGCAGGAGATCCGGGTTCGATCCCTGGGTTGGGAAGATCCTCTGGAGAAGGAAATGGCAATCCACTCCAGTATTCTTGCCTGGAGAATCCCATGGACTGAGAAGCCTAGTAGGTTACAGTCCACAGGGTCGCAAAGAGTCGGACACGACTGAGCGACTTCACCTCACCTCACCTCAAGCCTGTTGATCAACCAGTAAGTCCTCTCCATGCCGTCTTCTAAAAACCGTCCTGAATCCATTCTTCCTTCCATCACCACTGTGATTACTCCTGTCTAATACACCATCTTCTACAGTGGCCTCCCTGTTTTGGCTCTTGTTTTCCAAGAATTAATTCTTCAGGGGTGATTGTTTTTAACACATAAATTAGATCATGTCTTTTTTTTTTTTGGCATCCCAATAAAACTTTATATACAAATGCAGGGCCATAGTTTGCCAATGCCTCATCTAGGGAGTTAGTCAGTAAACTTATAGAGCTGCTAAATGGTACATTATGTGCTCATTAAGATTTAGTAATGAATATATTAAAAAACATGAGAAAAGGTTTACTAAAAACAAAGGCAAGATACAAAAGCATATAAACAGATATGATCATGGCTGTAAATAACACATGAAGTATATAATAAAAAGATGACAAAATAAATTACTAACTGTGGTTATGGGCTTCCCTGGTAGTTCAGCTGGTAAAGAATTGGCCTGCAATGCAGAGACCCCAGTTCGATTCCCGGGTTGGGAAGATTTCGCTGGAGAAGAGTTAGGTTACCCACTCCAGTATTCTTGGGCTTCCCTGGTGGCTCAGACTGTAAAGAATCTGCCTCCAATGTGGGAGACCTGGGCTGGGAAGACCCCCTGGAGGAAGGCATGGCAACCCACTCCAGTATTCTTGCCCGGAGAATTCCCATGGACAGAGGAGCCTGGAGGGCTACAGTCTGTGGGGTCTCAGAGAGTCGGGCACGGCTGAGCGACTAAGCAGACAGCACACACACACAATTGTGGTTGTAATATGATGGCAAGGCAGTAAATGGATGACTCTGTTGGGTCATATCTTAATGACCTTGCTTGAAACCCTCCAGTGGTTTCCACTTCATGTTGAAAGGCCTCTGAGGCCTGCCATGTGGGCCCCTACTTCTTTTCTGACCCTCCTGGAACCCCAGAACTGCTCCCCCTGCGCACCATACTCCAGCCTGTTCCAAGCTCAGGGGTCTTCCATTAGTTCTTTTCATTGTGTGCGAGAGCTTCCCTGGTGGCGCCGATGGTAAAGAGTCTGCCTGCAATGTGGGAGATCTGGGTTTAGTCCCTGGGTCAGGAATCCCCTGGAGAAGGGAATGGCACCTCACTCCAGTATTCTTGCCTGGAAAATCCCATGGACAGAGGAGCCTGGCGGGCTGCAGTCCATGGGGTCACAGAATTGAACATGACTGACTAACACACATAATTGTTTGCAAAGTTCTTCATCCAGATCCGCAGCTGCCTGGCTCCTCCTCCTCGAGTGTCAGTTCAAATGTAACCTTTCCATGAGACCCTCCCGAGCAACTGATCTAAAATAGCTCCTCACATCCCAGTCTTTATGTATTTCATTATGTTCTTTTCTTTTCTGCACAACCTTTGTATCGTGTTCATTGATCTGTATATCTGAGAATAGGAACTTCGCTCTCCTTTGCCGTTGTATTCCTGCCACCTAGAATAATGCCTGACACATAGTAGGAGATCACAAGTATGCACTGAAAGTGTA
Organism: Aepyceros melampus; assembly: GCA_006408695.1. Taxonomy (NCBI): domain Eukaryota; kingdom Metazoa; phylum Chordata; class Mammalia; order Artiodactyla; family Bovidae; genus Aepyceros; species Aepyceros melampus. Next base: position 257,689 of record SJXQ01009197.1, on the reverse strand, counting down.
AATGCATAATTATTTTATATGGTTCCATGTTTGGATCACTCACTGTTCTCTCCTAATAGAGGAGATCCAGAAGTCTGTTGGGAGGGAGGAAGTTGTAATTTCACTTGACTGATATGAATATATGTGTATGTAAACACACTGATATAGAAAATACATTGTACAAACTAGGTATTGTAATCAGGGGTTTCCTGTATTCTAGGTTGTGTATATTCCTATACAATTCAGCCAGGTATTGTATCTGCAGCTCTTGCTACCCAGGATATACAGAGACAACAGATAGTGACCTTATATGAACTCCTTTTTTCTTAGCAATATTAGCAGCACTGGTTTATCACATGTAATTATATTGTTAGTCTCAGTGAGGCAACTCATTATTCCACTTGTTATTCTTCACAACAGGCAAGTCTTTCAACCCATTCCTTTTCTTTCATTAAGAAATCGACATAAACATATATAAAGGGCCATTTCTACAACTACAGCATTAAACCCAAAGTGGGAATGCCATTGTCCAGCTTAGATTCGCTGATGTGTTTTCTCAGACAACACTAAATCCGGGAAGGGCCCATGGTAAAGCAGCAGTTGATGTGGAATTATTCAGCATCTCCAGCAAACAGCAGTGGGGATTAAACAGAGCTTTCTTTAATAAGATTAATTCTGAAACACTAAGAGCGGTTTGGCATATCCCCAAAGATACAAGGCATTTGTATCTATATAAGATTAAGGGAGCTTTCACACAAAGCAATTTTATTTTTCAGCATCAAAGAGATGCTTCTGAGGGGTGGCTGGAAGGAGGCACACTACAACAAATGCAGGCAGTGCAAAAGCTTCTTTGTATGAAAGACAGTTTGCTCAGCCAGGAATTGTGTCTGCAGCTTTGCTACCCAGGATGTACAGAGGATTGTTCTTCGAATCACAGGATTACAGGGAAGGCAGGGCTGGGGGTTAGGAATCTGGTCAACAAACTCCCCAGGCAGGTGGCTACCCAGTGATAACCTTGGATTTCCAGGGAGTGGAGTTCAGGCTTCTTGAGGCAGACTGTCGGGCAGCTCTTATAAATAATAAATCATGACAATGATGCTGGTAATAATAATGATAAGAAAGATCACCACAATAAGTGGTGGAATTATTCAGCCACCATTTCTTCGTGCCAGGCACTGCATTTAGCATGTAACAAATGACACAGACTTCTGCTGTGAAATCTTTCTCCCTTGGGCTTTCAACCAGCGCCCCTCCCCCCGCCCCAGGTCTGTCATCTGATGATCCACAGTGGCTGCATATATTTGAAGACAGCTTTTATGTTCCTTTACCTTTTTTTTTTTTTTTTTGGTGCTAAACTTAGTTTATTTTTGGAAGCTGATGCAGGCATTTATATGGATCAGTATTAAATTTCATCTTGCTGACTTTGCCTCCCGCTTCGAGGCTGCTCAAACATTTGTGAATCTGATTCTATCATCCCGTGCATTAACCAGACCTTATAACATTTGCAACTGAGAGGGATAAGCTTCCAAGGCTCCCTCCTATCCTTCTCCCTTTCTTTGCTTCTTTCTTTCTGCAGACACTTACTGAGGACTTTCTATGTGCCAGACACTGTTGGGCTCGGTGGCTACAGTGTTGCAGAAGGCACACCTTGAGGAAGACCTTGAGAAAGCTTTGTGCTTAAGCCAGGAGAGAGAAAAACAAATTATAATACAGTGTGATTATGTTATGAGTGAAAGAGGGGGAGGGGGATTTTAGCAGGAGTCGGAAGAGTAATTATCTGTCAGTGGGGAAACAGGGAGCTAGGAGGGTGCCAGGATCACCTCTGGCTTCTGGAGTGCAGGCTCCATTGGGGCCATGGGCCGTCCTGATGTATTAATAACTCAACGCTAGCCAGAGGATATCCCAGGGCCGGGGAGAGGGGAAGGCTTTAGCTAACATAGGGAAGTGGAAAGAGAATTGAAACGGAAAGAGGATGGAGTGGGGGAGCACCTGCTTATGGAGTGTGTGCATGCTAAGTTGCTTCAATCGCGTCTCTGCGGCCCCATGGACTGTAGCCCACCAGGTCCTCTGTCCATGAAATTCTCCAGGCAAGAATACTGGAGCAGGTTGCCATGCCCTTCCCCAGGGGATCTTCTGGACCCAGGGATTGAAACTGCGTCTCCTGTATTGGCAGGCGGAACCTTTACGGCTGAGCCACCCCGGAAGCCCTGCTTACAGAGGGGGCTGGGCTCTTAGTCCAGTGTCACAGCCTTTGCTCTTCTCTGCTACTGCCTGCTCAGTGGGCTCCTCCCCTGCTTCTCCAGGCAGGCCTACCCAGAGGATCAAGTTCTGCTGTCTTGGCTAGAGGGGCTAAGTTTCATATGGTGAACTAGAGAATCAGGGTGCATTTAAGTAATTACTTTATTGATATTAGACTTTTTATTTTATTTTGGAGTATATAGTTGATTGGGGCTCAGACAGTAAAGAATCTACCTGCAATGCAGGTGACCTGGGTTCGATTCCTGGGTTGGGAAGATCCCCAGGAGAAGGAAATGGCAACCCACTCCAGTATTCTTGCCTGGAGAATTCCACGGACTGAGGAGCCTGGTGGGCTACAGTCCATGGGGTCACAAAGAGTGAGACATGACTGGGTGACTAACACTAACAATGTGTTAGTTTCAGCAAAGTGATTCAACTCTACATATCCATGTATCTATTCTTTCTCAAATTCTTTTCTCATTTAGTTGTTACATAATATTGAGTGGAGTTCTTGGGGGCATTAATTTATCTGGCTGGGCCGGGTCTTAGTTGTGGCATGTGGGATCTAATTCCCTGACCTGGAATCGAACCTGGGGCCCGCAGCATTGAGAGTGTGGATTCTTAGCCACAGGACTATCAGGGAAGTCCCCTTGGGGACATTTTAGATTTCAGTGAGAAACTAGAGAGGGACAGAATGAGAGAGGAAGGTTGTCACATGTGACCTGAAAATGCCCAGTTAGTCACTAGGAATGCTGATAAGACCAAGGGCCAAAGGAACCTCTTGTTAATGGCTGCTCACAGAGTTTTTCCATGAGTAATTCTCTGGTCGTTTAGAGGCTAACCTCGATTGAAGACTGGAACCTCAGGCGTCCAGGCAGAGGGGCTTGTCTGCGCATGTTGCAGACCCTGGGATGGTGCTGGGTGCCTGCAGGATGTTGTGTTAGGAATTTTGTAGGACAGAGAGTAGCTGACCTTGGTAGACCCATCATCACAGGTTGGACCCGCATCCTTGTTCAAAGAGGGATACCTCTGAGGCAGTGAGCTCCTCCAAGGGAAGAAATCTCTCTAGCCAAAAGGCGACAGGGTCCTGAGAACGAGTGGGTTCTAGGTCTGTGCCAGCCACCACCTGGGAGCTAGCTCTGCCCCTCCCCAGGCCTCCTAGAATCCCCAAAGCCTGTAGGAAGCCTCTTGCTCACACTGATTTGATTAGGGCTGCGGGACTCCACCTGTTGCTGAGGGTTTGGAAAATTATGACCTGGGTGAGGACTGCGGATGGTGTTTATTTTCTTACATAGAGTGACCGTGAATGTGGCTGGAGTAGCTCCAGAGCCCTCTGTGTATGACTGTATCCGGGAACTAATGTGAAGCTGGGGCTTCCCTGGTGGCTCAGACACTAAAGCATCTGCCTACAATGCAGGAGACCCAGATTCGATCCCTGGATCGGGAGGATCCCCTGGAGAAGAGAATGGCTACCCACTCCAGTATTCTTGCCTGGATAATCCCATGGACAGAGGGGCCTGGTGGGCTGAGTCCATGGGGTTGCAAAGAGTCGGACACGAGTGAGCGATTAACACTTTCAGTTTCAATGTAAAGCTAAAGTTGATCATACCCACTGGTGGAAGCAGGACTGGGGTTCTTTGATGATTTGGAGTTGAGAGGCAGGCTCCAGACTTGGGGAGTGCTGCCTAAACGCTCTTTTCTTCTGAAAGGCTAAGACATCAATCTAAGAGGGCACAGTGGACTTCCCTGGTGGTCCAGTGGTTAAGAATCTGCCTGCCAACGCAGGACATGTGGGTTAAGTCCCCGATCCAGGAAGATTCCACATGTCTCGGGACAACTCCTGAAGTCCGGGCGCCCTAGAGCCTGTGCCCACAACAGGAGAAGCCACTACAGTGAGAAGCCTGTGCATTGCAACTAGAGAGTAGCCCCCACGTGCCGCAACTAGAGGAAGCCCACAGGCAGCAACGACGATGCAGCAGAGCCGAAAATAAACACATAAATAAATAATTTGAAAAAATAAAAGAGTACTGGTGCCTGGCTCCAAGTTTAGAGTTTGGAGGGATTACATATTAAAAATAAATAAACTCTGTTTTTAAATCAGCACCTCCCACTTCTGGTGGGACAGGAAGAACACAGGCAAACATTTCTAGAGTCAGATTGTGAGTTACATAAGGCCAAAATCAAGAGGCCAGGTAAAGCCCTAAGGCAGGAGGAGACCAGCCGGTCCTGGGTGGAAGACTAGTGGCTGAGATCATTGGCAGAAGGGGTGAGGACCTTGCTGTGGAAGTCCTCCCTAGCAATAAAAATACATCAGCAAAGATGTGACGGCAGGGCTCCACTGTCTCATGGTTCAAGAAAAGCCTGGAGATTTGATAGGAAATAGAGGTCTCCTTCCAATACTTTTGCCTGGAGACTCCCATGGACAGAGGCTGCAGTCCCTGGGGTTGCGAAGAGTCGGACACGACTGAGCGACTTCACTTTCACTTTTCACTTTCCACTTTCATGCTTTGGAGAAGGAAATGGCAACCCACTCCAGTGTTCTTGCCTGGAGAATCCCAGGGATGGGGAGCCAGGTGGGCTGCCATCTATGGGGTCGCATAGAGTCGGACACGATTGACGTGACTTAGCAGCAGCAGCAGAGGTCTCCTTCCTAGAGGAGACTGGAGGGAAGTTTGGTTCTCAAACAGGCCTGTGTATTCAGGACTCTACCTGGAGGGCTTATATCTTTCTTATATCAGTCCTTGAGGTGCCCAGAAGGAGGCCCTGTTAACACTGCATTGCAGGCAGAGTCTTTAACCATCTGAGCCACCAGGGAAGCCCGTATTACTTAACATCAGGGAGTCAGTTCAGGAAGTGGCCAGGCCGTTGGGCTAGCTGTGGAGCAGCTGGTCGGTGGGTGCTGCAGGCCTGTCTCAGAGCCCAGGCCACAGGGCCGTGTGCGGGGCAGCCCTCCTGCCTGCACCCTCCCTGCTCCTGTGTCCCAGTCTCCTCTTGGCCTCCTGCTCATAGCCCTGCTTTATTTTCTGGAGAATGCTGTATACACGTTCAAGAACTCTTCACAGAGGGGGACTTCTCTGGGGAATTCCAGCCTTGCTTCTGGATTTTCTTGTCACTGGAAAGGAAGTCTATTCATCCTTTAAAACTTAACTCAGAGTCGCCTCCTTGGTGAGGACGTGCAGACTCTTCTGGAGAAAAGTCTGTCCTCTTCCCCCCGACAGCTCTCTCAGCCCTTCTTTTCTTGCTCTCTGCATGCTTGTTTGCACGTGGGCTTCCCAGGTGACTCAGCAATAAAGAATCTGCCTGCCAACTCAGGAGACACAGGAGATGTGGGTTCAGTCCCTGGGTGGGGAAGGTCCCCTGCAGGAGGAAATGGCAACCCACTGCAGTACTCTTGCCTGGAAAATCCCGTGGACAGAGGGGACAGAGGAGCCTGGTGTGTTACAGTTCATGGGGTCCCAAAGAGTAGGACCTGACTGAGTGACTGAGCACTAGCTCAATGCCTGCACGTGGCAGGATTTCAACTGGAGTCTGTGGACTGAATGGATGAGCCATATAAGAAGAAAGGTGCACAGGAGACTGCTTATCACGTTTCAGAATTTGGGGACTTCCCTGGTGGTCCAGTGGTTAAGAATCTGCCTTCCAATGCAGGGGCTTCGGTTCGATCCCTGGTCGTGGAACTAAGATCCCACGTGCCATGGGGCAACTAGACCTGCGGGCTGCAACTAAGACCTGATGAAGCCAAAACTAACCAACTAACTATTTCTAATACAGCTTCTGATTTGGAATTTTCAGGTCCCCATCCACTTCATTTTATTTCATGTCATGGAGAAAAAACCCAAGATGGGTTGTGGCTAGGCTCAGACTGCAAAGATGAAGCTGATGAAGAGGATGGGACCCCTGGGTGGCGCTTAGGGTTGCCAACCAAGGCTTGGAAGCCTTGGTTGTTGTTGTTCAGTTGCTCAGTCGTGTCTGACTCTTTGCAACACCATGAATTGCAGCACGCCAGGCCTCCCTGTCCTTCACCATCTCCCGGAGCTTGCTCAAACTCATGGCCATTGAATCAGTGATGCCATCCGGCCATCTCATCCTCTGTCCCCTTCTCTTCCTGCCTTCAATCATTTCCAGCATCAGGGTCTTTTCTAATGAGTTAGCTCTTCTCATCATGTGGTGAAAGTATTGGAGTTTCAGCATCAGTCTTTCCCAGGAATATTCAGGATTGATTTCCTTTAGAATTGACTGGTTTTATCTCCTTGCAATCCAAGGAACTCTCAAGAGTCTTTAGCAACACCACAGTTCAAAAGCATCAGTTCTTTGGTGCTCAGCCTTCTTTATGGTCCAACTCTCACATCCTTACATGACTACTGGAAAAACCATAGCTTTGACTAAATGGACCTTTGTTGGCAAAGTAATATCTCTTCTTTTGCACATCTCTGCTTTTTGGAAGCCTCAGCCAGAGCTAGCTGGAGCTCCAGGAGAAGTTTCATTTCTATAAAGAATCCGGGGTATTCTCTGGTGCTGTGCAAATACAAGGCTTTCTTGTTGCTGTTGTTTCCATCTTCCATAGCTGTTTATAATTTTCTGACTAACTGGCAGGATTCTTGGCTGATAGTGAATTCCATGTGTCTGGGCTGACCGGGAAAAAGTGCCAGGGGACAAACACTTAAGTCAAAAAGTGACAGTCACCCCCCCTTAGACTGATCAGTGCAGTCTTCAGCAGTATAGACACCCAGTGCACTCATTATAACATAATTTCTTAAGGCCTTTTGTAAAGAAATAGAGTTTCCAGTGCATTCAGGTTTGAACTTTCAGAGAAGGTGACCTTGAGACAATAGGTAGAGGAAAGCCTGTGGAATACTAGCCCCAGCCACTCCGGGCCATCGCTCTGGAAAGTTAGGGCTGCTGTTTCTGTCCTATTTTATTTTTTTTAATTAATTTCTTTTTTATTGAAGGATAATTGCTTTACAGAATTTTGTTTTCTGTCAAACCTCACCATGAATCAGCCATAGGTGTCCTATTTTAGAGGAGGGGACATGGGAGTGGGGGAAGAAACACAGGGAAACCGAGTCATTTGCTTTAGGTCACAGGAGTTGATGTGTACTCAAGGCTGCAATTTGGGATATGGGGAACTCTTTTCCTGCTTAGTTGACTGGTCCATGCAGGCTGAAAACAGTACAACACACCCAGCATTTCCCCTGAACTCAGGGCCAGGGCTGTCTGGAGTGGAAGGGACCCAGCCCTCCTTTATTTGCAGAAGTATCTGACCCCACAGAGGATGCGATGGTTGGGTGACGTCACCGATTCAGTGGACATGAACTTGAACAAACTCCAGGAAAGAGTGAGGGACAGGGAAGCCTGGCCTGCTGCAATCCAGTGACTTTGGGGGCGCAAGGAGTCAGACAGACTTAGCAAGGGAACAGCGACGATTGACCACACACCGCGGTTCACAAAGGGGAGAAGCGCAGCACTGCGGGGAGGAGAAAGGCCAAGGGAGGGAGAGCAGAGAAAGGAAAAGGCACAAAGCTGTCTGCGCGCTGTCGCTTCTTCGTCCCCCACCCCTGGACTCTGCTTTCCACTCCCTGGCAGGGCTGCACGGGGAAGAATCGGGTCTGTCTGAGCGCGCGGGACGGCGGATGCTCGCAGCTCTTACCCGAGACAGGCAGCCGCGCGGCTCCCGCGCAGGAACCCGGCGCCGGAGTTTGTTTGGTCCTGTTACCATGGTTACAGTGGCGCCCCGCCCTCCCGGCGCCCCTGGAAGCGGCGCCTCTGGACCCGCTCTCGGCGTCCCTCTCCTACGCCTCTCCTGGCGAGGGAGATCTTGGGGCTCAAGGGCAGGAGGTTTCCTTACTATCCGCGTCTCCGTTGCCTGCATCGTGTGTTCCCCGAAGTGGGAACTGGGGACCACAGGCTCCAGGACCTGGAGTCGCTGGCGCCTGCCAGGCCAGACTCCCAACCCACCCCCCAGGGCTCCCAGGCAGTGGAGGGGCGGCAAACACTGGGCAGTTTTATTTTGTTGTTATTTATTTAATGGTAGGTAATTTTTATAACCTCTAATTAGAAAACTCTGGAGCATCCTTTCCCGAATCCTGGGTCCCGGTGCTGAGCTTGTGGGTGGGTGGCAGCTAAGATGGAGAGAGGCAGGGTTTGAGGCTCCCGGGGCTGAGACCCTTTAGCTGGTCAGGTGTGTGAGGCTGCAGCCTGGGCTGACCGTGTGGTAAGCGCACGAGGCACCCTGAGTGAACCCTCCAGGGCTGGTCCTCAGGACAGACACCCCTAGGCACGCTGGAGGGCCTCTCCTTTGCTCTCTCTGCGGTACTGTAGGAGAGGGAGGTGGTGAAGGAGGAGACGGAGGAGAAGGAGACAGAGTCGTGGTACCTGGACCTGGTCTGAGGTTAAGGGCAGGAGGGTGACTTTTCAGTGATCAATGCAAAGAAATAGAGGAAAAGAACAGAAGGGGAAAGACCAGAGATCTCTTCAAGAAAATTAGAGATACCAAGGGAACATTTCATGCAAAGATGGGCTCGATAAAGGACAGAAATGGTATGGACCTAACAGAAGCAGAAGATATTAAGAAGAGGTGGCAAGAATACATGGAAGAACTGTACAAAAAAGATCTTCATGACCATGATAATCATGATGATGTGATGACTAATCTAGAGCCAGACATCTTGGAATGTGAAGTCAAGTGGGCCTTAGAAAGCATCACTATGAACAAAGCTAGTGGAGGTGATGGAATTCCAGTTGAGCTGTTTCAAATCCTGAAAGATGATGCTGTGAAAGTGCTGCACTCAATATGCCAGCAAATCTGGAAAACTCAGCAGTGGCCACAGGACTGGAAAAGATCAGTTTTCATTCCAATCCCAAAGAAAGGCAATGCCAAAGAATGCTCAAACTACTGCACAATTGCACTCATCTCACATGCTAGTAAAGTAATGTTCAAAATTCTCCAAGCCAGACTTCAGCAATACGTGAACCGTGAACTCCCTGATGTTCAAGCTGGTTTTAGAAAAGGCAGAGGAACCAGAGATCAAATTGCCAACATCCGCTGGATCATGGAAAAAGCAAGAGAGTTCCAGAAAAACATCTATTTCTGCTTTATTGACTATGCCAAAGCCTTTGACTTAAAGTAATGCTCAGAATTTTCCAAGCCAGGCTTAGCAATATGTGAACCATGAACTTCCAGATGCTCAAGCTGGTTTTAGAAAAGGCAGAGGAACCATAGATCAAATTGCCAACATCTACTGGATCATGGAAAAAAACAAGAGAGTTCCAGAAAAACATCTATGTCTGCTTTATTGACTATGCCAAAGCCTTTGATGGTGTGAATCACAATAAAATGTGGACAATTCTGAGAAAGATGGGAATACCAGAACACCTGACCTGCCTCTTGAGAAACCTACATGCAGATCAGGAAGCAACAGTTAGAACTGGACATGGAACAACAGACTGGTCTAAAGGTATAGGAGGAGTTATGTCCTCAGGGTAAGAATTTTTAAAGAGATAATTTTTTTCTGCAAGCTTTCTCTGAAGCCTAAAGAATATTGTGACCACAGTGTCAAAAATCATATTTTTCTGTTGTCATAGTTTTATAGCCAGAATTTAGACCAGATGGGGTTCAAATTGGCCCTGATATAAATGGGAGGTTGGTCCCAGCAGGGATTGTCCTTCTGGGGAAGTAGGGGTCTTAGTTTGATCAGCCCCTGTCTGTTGATTACAGGAGGAAGTCCTGGACGTAAGGGAACTTCAGTCCATTTTCCTATCCTATGTCAGTAAAGGAATTTGGAATTAGATGACCACTGGAAAAACCATAGCCTTGACTAGACAGACCTTTGTTGGCAAAGTATCAGTATCACAGTAATCCAAGTCTATGCCCCAACCAGTAATGCTGAAGAAGCTGAAGTTGAATGGTTCTATGAAGACCTACAAGAGCTTTACAACTAACACCAAAAAAAGATGTCCTTTCCACTACAGGGGACTGGAATGCAAAAGTAGGAAGTCAAGAAACACCTGGAGTAACAGGGAATTTTTTTCTGCAAGCAGGGCAAAATTCCCTTTGCCCTGCTTCATTCCATATTCCATTTCCTATGTCATCTAATATTTTTAGGCCATTTTTCTTGTCATTGGATCATAGCTACAGATTCACCAGTCATTTAAAAAAATTTCCCAAGGATTCCAAGGGGTTGTGGAAACAGAGTGAGCAATTCACATTCACTCGAACAGTTTGTACCAGATGTCTGTGCACTCAAACCAAACCAACAAACCAAGCTGAACCAGAGCTTCACCAGCCAGGAGTCACACTCCAAATGAAACGAAAAGCAAAGAGATGCCTAGAAATCAAAAGCCAAGTGGCAAGAGTGCCCTTAAAAGATCGTAAAGTGATGCCCCAAAATCAAAAGCCAAATGGCATAAATGCCAAATGTGACTTCCCAGTTCTACTAGGCCTGTGACCTGGCAAAGTCAGTGCTAGCAGTCTTTTTATTTCTGAGAGTTTCAAGTAATTTCTTGTTGATGTTCTACGAAGAAGTTACTCTATCATTTCCTCTTTTAGAAGCTTCTAGATACCAGTTAAAGTAAGCACAGCTGGCCTTTCCTAATTGTGCTCGCAAAAAAACCCCACCAATTTTGGAATATCAAAAGAACCCCAATTTGGCCATTTTAGGTTGAGATCTCTTTTAGTATAATCTCTCCAATTAACTAGGTCCTTGCAAGTATGACCTCTGTATGTATTGTACACGAATCTGGCTAGAGTGTAAGTCAGAGACTGGCTTTCTGACATCCCTTTGTTTCTGTTTTTGAGAGATTCTGTTTCCCATTTTAAGCTGAATTTTTCAGGGATAAAAATCACTAGTCAACTTGTGTAGTGGGCCCATGTGCTGCTTGTGAGCTTAACTCCTCCAGGAGTCAACCCACAGTCATTTCAGTTTATCTTACGTGTCTCAGATTCTGCCTCCAGCAGTCTAAGGCCACCGTGGCTGCTCAGGTTGCTGCTGAATGGCCAGTTCTTATGTGCAACCCCAGACAAACAAGTATTTTAATTAATGAGTGGGTTTCCCTATTGGACCACTGCACGGTATGAGGACTAGGCCTCCACGACTCCTGTAAATTTCTCAGTTACCTAAGAAAACAGAAACTGGCCAGGAGGAGTCTTGTCCCTTTTCTTCAGAGCAAAGCGCTCATTTATTTTCCTCACTTTTATCTTGCAAATTCTTTAATGGCAGTCAAATTGAGGAAAAGTGTCAGATCAGCCTCTTATTTAACCACTCAGCCAAGACCATGCAGTCCCCTACAACGAAGCAACCTCAGCATCTTTCAGCCAAGCCCTGGGTATTCCTCAATTTTTTTTCCAGTCGAGCCCCTCTACCCAGTACCTTTCCACTGGGTGGGCAATTCTGGCATATTTCAGCCAGCTCCCCACCCGGCATCTTTTGCCTGGGTGGGAATTTCTTGGTATCTTTCAACCAAGCCCCACTTAGTGTCTAGACCATGAGTGAGTATGCCCTGGATGTTTCACCTGCCTCCAGTATCTTTCCTACTGGGAGGAGGCAGGTAAACTGCTCCACGGCCAAATAAAACTCAGAATCTCAACCAATATGGGAGATTAGCGAATCAGGAGAGACTTACCCAAATTCATCTGCACTCCCCGAGGAGGCGGATGGGCGCAAGGGGCCTCTGCTGGTACCAAAGCTCCGGTTCCTCGTGGAGTCCAGTCGAAGAAAAGAAATGCAACAGTCAACTAAAAAAAGATGTGCAACTTGAGAGTTGTGAGTTGTTTTATTTGGGGTAAAATGAGGACTGCAGCCCAGGAGCCAGCATCTCAAATAGCTCTGAGAGATTGCTTCAAAGTGGCAGTGGGAGAAAGTCAATATATAAGAGTTTGGTGAAGGGGGAGTTCAGTGCCATGAAGACTCAAAAAATGATTTTTGTTAGTCATGAGGATCTGATGTCACCGTGAAGAGATTCAGTGCTTCTCTAGATATGAGGATATTCAAGGATTGAGATCATAAAATCTGTTCCTAAAAACATCCAACTGTTTAAAGACCTGTCCCACCAGATTCCCTGGAGCACAGAGTGCCTCACTCCACCCTGAACTCCCTCAGGGATTGTTGAAGGTCAACAGCTTTAGCAGCTCGGGATTCAGTCTCCACAGAGGCAGATGGCAAATGCCTCTGTTCTTCAGTCGTTGGCAATGCTCTTGGTAAGCGCCAATTTGTAGTTAACACCCAAATTATAGATGTAGGCCAGAGAAATTAAATAACTTTCCAGGTTCACATTGCTAGTAGCAATGTTAGAGGCAAAGCTATATCCAGGCAATTCTGACTGTAAAATCTTTCATACTGCCTCCTATAAGCGGTCAAAAGTTTAAAATACTATCGCCTCCATATTCTTTCTCCTGTATTCAGGACCATCAATAAGTAAAGCCTTGCTCCTCTAAACTCCTGTCAGGTGTAACTCATGGGAGTTTGTTAAACACTGTCTGTATCATCATTATTCAGGTACACATCATTTTCCTAAATTAAGCCTTAATCTTTTCAAAGACAGAAAAGTTCTCCTAGATTCTTTTTGCCCTTCAAGATTCTTTGCATAGAATGCTTAGAAAGATTTGTGGTTGAGATGAGTCCCCTTTTGGAGTTCACTCCAAAACAGAGACATGATTTTATTTGAAATAGGACAGACACCTCAGTTCTGCCTGCCCACTGATCACTCTTTGGAGTCTTCAGCTGTGTGAAAGAGAACAAGGAACAAGGTGGAATAGATGACATCCAGTGAAGAGCAAGCCTTGCTAATTTTTGTTGACTGGTCCATTGAAGTGGTAATGAGACAGAATTACTGCCTAGGGTTCCAGCAGACCTGGAGCTCTTCTGCCTTGTTATTCTCTTCCTGGGGGATTAGCAACCCAGGCAGACAGTTTCTTTCTGCCAGGCAAACACCAAACCTCATGGTGAAGTGACAAGAAATATCCACCCCGGTGCGCATCTTCCTAACAAGGCCTAAGGCAGAGTGCTGACTTTCTCTGTAGTTCCCAGGCAATCCAATCTGCCGTAAAGTACAATTCAGAGCACCATGCTACAGGGAAAAACAAGCAAAAAGTAAAGAAAAAAGTCCAGTCTGCATACTGATTTTGTCTAATGTGGCATTTGCACACATGGGTGGCCACGGCTCTTTCATGCCACTGCCAGATTAATTTTTCCAAACACAGCTCCAGTCATGCACTAGTTCTGCCTCCTAAAAAATGCAGCCCGGGGATGCAAGGTTTGCCACAATGCGGCATTAACCTATAGTTCTTTTGTTCTTGTCATTTCAAAATTCAACCAACAATCTCCTACATTTATTCTATACTTTTTCATGCCTTTAAATGTGCCAGGTTTCTTTCAGTAACTCAAAAGCCTAGCCATGCTTTAAATTCCAGCAGCTCATTTGCTCCATCATTGAAAACCTACTCTGACTGCACCTCTTGGCTGAACTACCTCCTGTCTCTGCTAACAGTGGTTTTCTCGGGGCATTTATATATTTTGTCTAGCTCATGTTTGTTCAAACTGCAGAGCCCAGTCTAATGCCCAGGTCATATCAGGCATCTCAATCCATGTTTGTGGAACAATGATTTTTTTTACTCGATGTAGCTTTGGAAACAAAATAGAAAATTTACACAGCATCATCACTTTCAATGGTTGAAGACAATTCCCAGTGTTCAAGGACTGATGGTGAAGAAGGAATTCATAGGGCCTGGACTCCATCTTAGGCCTGTTCATGCTGATCATGCTCGGCAACCTTTCCAATGGATTCTGAACTCAGTGTTTAGTGCCTATGAAAGTAATAACAGAAGGATAAGACTCCCTCCAGACAGGGGAACCTTGAAGATCATATCTAGGTTACTCATCACCTAAGAGAAAACATACACTAATCACCTCTTCCTCCAGACAGGCTATATATTTTTCTGTATCTATCAGAGTGTAACCTTGGGCTTATTGATTATTGGCTAATTGTTTGACTGAGCACATGAGCACATAGCACGTGAATGATGGGGTTATTGGGATTGTATTTTCCTTAGTTTATGTAAGTCTCAAGGAATTTGGGGTGGTGGGTTCAGACACGTACACATGGGGTATTAAAGATTTTCACAAATGCTGGTCGGGGTCCTTGGCTAAGAGGAGACTCTGCCTTGGGCCCGCCAGTGTAATAAACTGCACTCTACTATCTGCATTGTCTTTCCAGTGAGTTTGTTTCCCGGAACATGTGGCTATAACAATGGCCCTGGAGTCTCCTCAACATTTTGTACCTGAGTGATATACCTGATAACTCTAGATTTTCCTATTACAGGAAAACACTGAATAATATTAATGTACTCCATTACCTGAGTGCCTGCTCTGTGCTAAATCACTTCACATTCACACCCTTAGTCCTCCTGGAGACATACTGATGATGGCTATCTTGATTTAGAGAAGACAGATGAATAAACCTGAAAGATCAACATCCCTGCCCAGAGCTGCACTGAGAGTGAGTGCTGATGCCATGATTCATATCCAAGTCTTTCTGGCCCCAAATCTAGCTTTTTCCGCACCACCCCATATTATCTTTTTGAACTGCACAGCAGGTTCTACAGAAGTTTCTGTTATTTCTCTATCACTTCTCTGAGGTTCATTTCCCACTCCCACAGCTTCACAAAAGGCCAATTACACCCACCAGTGACCTGCTTCCTCTAATAGGATTTCCGATGGCTGTGGCACCGTTTCAGTGTCTGCATGGTCTGCTCCTCTCTACCCAGTGCAGAGCTCCCAGGGGGCACTGGCCACAGGTCACTTCAGCTGCTTGTTTTTGCTACACTCTCAGCCCAAACTCCTGAGAAATCTGTATGCAGATCAAGAAGCGACAGTTAGAACTGGACGTGGAACAACAGACTGGTTCTAAATTGGGAAAGGAGTATGTCAAGGCTGTATATTGTCACCCTGCTTATTTAACTTCTATGCAGGGTAAATCATGCCAAATGCTGGGCTGCATGAAGCAGAAGCTGAAATCAAGACTGCTGGGAGAAATATCAATAACCTCAGATATGCAGATGACACTACCCTTATGGCAGAAAGCAAAGAGGGACTGAAGAGCCTCTTGATGAAAGTGAAAGAGGAGAGTGAAAAAGTTGGCTTAGAATTCAACATTCAAAAAACTCAGGTCGTGGCAACCAGCTCCATCACTTCAAGGCAAATAGATGGGGAAACAATATAAACAGTGAGATACTTTCTTGTTTTGGACTCCAAAATCACTGCAGATGGTGACTTCAGACATGAAATTAAAAGATCTTGCTCCTTGGAAGAAAAGTTATGACCAACCTGCACAGCATATTAAAAAGCAGAGACATTACTTTGCCAACAAAGGTCCATCTAGTCAAGCTATGATTTTCCCAGTGGTCATGTATGGATGTGAGAATTGTACTATAAAGAAAGTTGAGCACCAAAGAATTGATACTTTTGAACTGTGGTGTTGGAGAAGATTCTTGAGAGTCCCTTGGACTGCAAGGAGATCCAACTAGTTCATCCTAAAGGAAATCAGTCCTGAATATTCATTGGAAGGATTGATGCTGAAGCTGAAACTCCAATACTTTTGGCCACTTGATGTGAAGAACTGACTCATTTGAAAAGACCCTGATGTTTGGAAACATTGAAGGCAGGAAGAAAAGGGGACAACAGAGGATGAGATGGTTGGATGGCATCACCAACTCAACAGACATGATTCTGAGCAAGCTTTGACACTTGGTGATGGACAGGGAAGCCTGGCATGCTGCAGTCCATGGAGTTGCAAAGAGTTAGACACGACCGAGCAAATGAACTGAACTGAGCTTTACCACTTACTAGCCCTGAGATCCTTGCATGTTTTCAGGTCTCATTGACAAAGTAAAATTAGTAAAATGTGGCTAATAAGAGGGATGTGTGTGTGGGTGTGTGTGTGTGTACAATCGTGTCCTGTCTTTTGCAATAAGGAAGCCCACCAGGCTCCTCTGTCCATGGGATTTTCCAGGCAAAAATACTGGAGTGAGTTGCCATTTCCTTCTCCAGGGAATCTTCTTGACCCAGGGATTGAAACTGAATCTCCTCCATTGGCAAGAGGATTCTTTACCATTACTGCTACATGAGAAGCATTTTTAAGTCATTACTTTCATTTGTTGAGATTTTTAAGCATTTAGTTTTACTCTTTTTTTTTTTCTATCAAATCAAAAACATGTATTTCCTTAAAAAATCTATAGCATTCTTTGCTAGTTGACTTTGTAATTTCAAAAATATAACATGTATTTTACAAATGAGCTTTGCTGTCACTTAATAGAGTAGGGAAAAAATTCAGGAGATTTGGTGGAGTCCAAGATCTCCTGGAGAAGGAAATGGTAACCCACTCCAGTATTCTTGCCTGGAAAATTCCATGGATGGAGGAGCCTGGTAGGCTATAGTCCATGGGGTAGCAAGAGTCAGACACGACTGAGTGACTTCACTTTTCACTTTTCAAAGTCTGGAGACTGGTTGGTTTCCGCTCAGTACTAGTGGAAATATAATACCGATTAAGGTCTTGACTTATATCCTTTAAGAAGGCATGGTCCGACACAACACTATGGGTCCCAGGAGTTCAAAACTGAACTTTTCTTTCTGCCTGTATGGTATGGCCTGCTAGTTTCATAATTATAAGGAATAGTATCCTAATTTTTGGTGGGCTTGCTGAGGAGCAGAATTCTTCCATTCCCTCCATCCTTCCCCCAAGGTTACAGGTATCCTCCTCAGATATCTTTCACTCTTTGGCCAAACGCTGAACTAAGGACCATAGTTAGAGAATAATACAGGATGGGAGGCCACCAGTCCAGCTGAACTCCTGACTATTGTTGATATTAAGAGCCTGATAGGAATTAAAAAAAAAAAAAACTTTTCTCCTAAGTTAAAATAAAACTATGCACTCAGAGGGAAAGACACAATGGAAGAGCAGTTCAACATCTTCATCATTCAGGTTGTAATCCAGTTCTTTGGGGAACAGGAACCAATGGACTTTGTCTTGAAAAATCTCTGGGAAGCTGGACATGTGGCTCTAGAAAGTAGTTTAAAGTTACCCTGTCTTTTTGCCCATCCCCAAAGCTTCCCTATTCTTGTCAACAGAGAGATGTTAGAAACAGAATTGTCCTGAACTTGAAATTTTAAATTACACTAGACCTTTGATAGAAGCAAATATGCCTCCAAACTCTATCATGCTATCTTGGAGAAAACATGAATACTTTCTCTGTGACTTTGTACTATAGATTTTTCTACCTCCATTTTCTCTAGGAACCAAGAACCATTATTTACAATGCAAACTTTGGGGAGAAACCTGTCTCAAAGAGGGGAAAAGAAAAGGGAGATATTTGGAAACTGGGCAAATAAGAAATCTTAAAAAAAAATCTTATTTGAAAATATTAGTTTAAAAAAAATTGGTCATTTGAACAGACAAATTTAACCTTTTCCAACTGCCCAAACAAAAACTGGATCCACTATTCTTTTATAAACTAGTGAGTTCTGTACTATAGTACCCATTACATGACTGAATTGTTTTCAGTAACAAAATTATAAGATCTCTATTTGTGTCTGCCTGTATGTCTACCTGTCCACATATGAATGTTGTAAATTTGTAACATTTTTTCTACTATTAGATGGTACCACCAAAACTAATTTCTAAAGAGCTCCTTTTAACTGGTTTAGAATGAAGTGTTTATAAATTAAATATTTCTAAAGTTCTCATAAATATAATGATCAGTTCAGTTCAGTCACTCAGTCATGTCCAACTCTTTGCGACCCCATGAATTGCAGCACACCAGGCTTGCCTGTCCATCACTAACTCCCGGAGTTCACTCAGACTCATGTCCATCGAGTCAGTGATGCCATCCAGCCATCTCATCCTCGGTCGTCTCCTTCTTCTCCTGCCCCCAATCCCTCCCCGCATCAGAGTCTTTTCCAAAGAGTCAACTCTTCACACGAGGTGGCCAAAGTACTGGAGCTTCAGCTTTAGCATCATTCCTTCCAAAGAAATCCCAGGGTTGACCTCCTTCAGAATGGACTGGTTGGATCTCCTTGCAGTCCAAGATACTCTCAAGAGTCTTCTCCAACACTACAGTTCAAAAGTATCAATTCTTTGGAGCTCAGCCTTCTTCACAGTCTAACTCTCACATCCATACATGACCACTGGAAAACCATAGCCTTGACTAGACGGACCTTAGTTGGCAAAGTAAAGTCTCTGCTTTCAATATGCTATCTAGGTTGGTCATAACTTTTCTTCCAAGGAGTAAGCATCTTTTAATTTCATGGCTGCAGTCACCATCTGCAGTGATTTTGGAGCCCCTCCAAAATAAAGTCTGACACTCTTCCACTGTTTCCCCATCTATTTCCCATGAAGTGATGGGACCGGATGCCATGATCTTTGTTTTACTAACCCAAATGCTTTTCTAGTTTACATGATCTGGAAAATGCTCAGTATTAAAGCTAATTTAAATTTTTTGGTTTAATTAAAATAGGCATGTCAGTGTAATTTGTATTAAATATAAAACTTTTATTCTACCTATTATCTCATCTTATCTCTGTTACAAAATTTGTCAGCAAGAAAAAAACGTGGCATGATAAAATTTTCATGTCATAATTATTGATAACAATGAATTAAATAGATGTAAGATGAGTTTTTAGGTGAAATAATTATATTCTATGGTAAATGTACTTATAAATAACTTTCAAAACCTTTGGGTAACTTGAAAGTTTAGGATTTTGCTAAGTTAAATTAGGTCTCTATCGTCAAAGCTATGGTTTTTCTAGCAGTCATGTATAGATGTGAGAATTGGATCATGAAGAAGGTTGAGCACCAAAGTATTGATGCTTTTGAACTGTGGTGCTGGAGAATATTCTTGAGAGTCCCTTGGACAGTAACGAGATCAAAGCAGTCAATCCTAAAGAAAATCAACCTTGAATATTCATTGGAAGGACTGTTGCTGAAGCTCCAATAATTTGGCCACCTGTTGTGAAGAGCTGACTTATTGAAAAAGACCTTGATGCTAGGAAAGATTGAAGGCAAAAGGAGAAGAGGGCAGCAGAGGATGAAATAGTTAGATAGCATCACTGACTCAATGGACATGAATTTGAGCAAACTCTGGGAGATGGTTGAGGACAGAGGAGCTTGGCCTGCTGCAGTCCATGGGATCACAAAGAGTCAGATGCAACTTAGCAACTGAACAACAACAACAAAGTTAAATTAAATGATGGACATTTACTGAATATCCAGATCATTTCCATACAAGATAGAATATTGAACATTAATTATTGAACATACTTTGTCTGCTTCTGGTTTCCTATTACAGAGGAACTGAAACCAAGTAGGACCTTGTGGGGCTTCTGGGCAAGAAGCATTTCTGTATTCCCCGTTTAGTGTTTGTAGGGAATAAACTCCAGCGTCTATGAACTTACCCAAGTTACAAAGGGCAGATTCAAACAGTTGCTAATCAGGGAAGGGAGGGGATGCAGAGACAAGGGAGGAGCAGACATGAAATAATAGTGCAGTCTTGGGGCAGGGTCCAGGTTCCCCCTCAAGGGATACACATAACAATATTTCCGAGGTCTTTAGAACTAAAACCACCAACAAATGGAATATGTTAACTACTTGATGAAGTACTCTTTATCCCAGAGAGCGGGTCACAGTTTGATGACTTCCAGAATCACAATTCATCAGATTAATTTGAGGCCAGATTAATGGGATCCAGGTCCTGCACATACCCTGATCCTATCAACAATCCCATCCTTGAACCATGGCTATAAAGCTCCTCACCAAATCCCCCCAACTGGGACACAGTTTTGAGGGGCACGAACCTGCTGTGTCCCCCTTTGCCTAGCAAAGCAATAAAGTTATTCTTTTCTATTTTGATCAGAACTCTGTCTCTGAGATTCAATTCAGCATGGCTTCATAGAGGCTGAGTTTTCAGCATTGGTGTGGTCATGTGATTCAGTTCTGTCCAGTGCCACATAAAGGGAAATGAAGTGTTCAACTTCGGTGTTCTGACCTTAATATGAAGATGGGTGGGATGGGATGGTGAAAGCTGAAGACATTGTCTCTGGTCTAAGATGAAACATATATGTTAAAGTTGGCAGAATCAGGTCGAAAGAACATGGGCCATAATGATTTGGGAGCTGCCTTATCACCTTAGATCACTGACTCACCCTTTAATGTGAGAGAAAAGTAAATTTTAACTTGTTTAAGGCACTATGATTTTTTGAGTCTTTGTTAGAGAACCCAAAAAGTTATGCTAGCCTCTCCACTTTCATGGTCCTGTCCCTCTCATCCTCCCCCTCCCTAAACAACATGACTCACTCTATCCAGTGTGGCTGTCTTATACAGAGGCTTCTCTGGGCTTCTGTTGTGAAAACCTGTAAACTTTCTTAAAACCTCATTGCTTTGGAGTTACTAGTCCTCCTCTCTGGTGTATGGAGTCCAAACCTAAAGCTGGCCTCCAATACTTATATAAATTATTTTTCAAAATCTAGTTCATGTTCATTCTGATTACCTGAATTCTGATGTGTCCTGTCTCCTCTTAACATCTTCAACTTCCTTAAGGTGGACTCAATAATGACTATAATCTTAGTGATAGGGATAGAATAGGATAGCCATACAAGTAGCTGTAGAAGTCCCAGTAGGGGATTAAGAATAGAGAGGAAGCCTAGGGAACTTTGGGAGACCACTGTAAGTTAATCCCTCGAGAAAACTATCGGAACATTGTAAAACAAAGCAGGCTTGCTTAACTATAAAGCATGAGATGTGCCCCAGGTCACTAAGTGAAAAAAAAAAATGTTACCACACTTCTGCTGATTTGAATAATTGCTATGACACTCCTAGTTTGACCTCATAGGGTCAGACACTCTTCTGACTGATACAAAAGAGTTAGTGACATAAGCCTGGTATCTACTCAAAAAATGAGGAAGAAGGCAATCTTTTCTCCTTCCTCAACTTTCCTTTGACTATAAAAATGTAGCCCACTTAATCCTCAGGGCTGAGCCTCTTCACCTTTCAGCCTGCATCTCTCACAAGCCCTCTATATTAATAAATCTACTTCTTGCCTGTCACTTTTTCCCTTGCTGAATTCCTTCTGCTTTGAGACAAAAAGAACCTAATCCTTGGGAAGTCCAGACACTAAGTAAGTGATTCTAATCAAAAGACCATGGATTGTAGCTTTTTCTCTTTCATCTTTAGACTATACTACAAAGCTACAGTCATCAAGACACTATGGTATTGGCACAAAGACAGAAGTATAGATCAATGGAACAAGATAGAAAGCCCAGAGATAAATCCACCTATGGACCTAGGACACCTATGGATACCTTATCTTTGACAAAGGAGGCAACAATATACAATGGAGAAAAGACAATCTCTTTAACAAGTGGTGCTGGGAAAACTGGTCAACCACTTGTAAAAGAACGAAGCTAGAATACTTTCTAACACCATCAGTTCAGTTCAGTTCAGTTCAGTCACTCAGTCATGTCCGACTCTTTGCAACCCCATGAATCGCAGCACACCAGGCCTCCCTGTCCATCACCAACTCCCAGAGTTCACTCAGACTCACGTCCATTGAGTCAGTGATGCCATCCAGCCATCTCATCATCTGTTGTCCCCTTCTCCTCCTACCCCCAATCCCTCCTAGCATCAAAGTCTTTTCCAATGAGTCAACTCCTCGCATGAGGTGGCCAAAGTACTGGAATTTCAGCTTTAGCATCATTCCTTCCAAAGAAATCCCAGGGTTGATCTCCTTCAGAATGGACTGGTTGGACCTCCCTGCAGTCCAAGGAACTCTCAAGAGTCTTCTCCAACACCACAGTTCAAAAGCATCAATTCTTCAGCGTTCAGCCTTCTTCACAGTCCAACTCTCACATCCATACATGATTACTGGAAAAGCTATAGCCTTGACTAGACAGACCTTAGTCGGCAAAGTAATGTCTCTGCTTTTGAATATGCTATCTAGGTTGCTCATAACTTTTCTTCCAAGGAGTAAGCATCTTTTAATTTCATGGCTGCAGTCACCATCTGCAGTGATTTTGGAGCCCAGAAAAACAAAGTCTGACACTGTTTCCACTGTTTCCCCATCTATTTCCCATGAAGTGATGGGACCGGATGCCATGATCTTCGTTTTCTGAATGTTGAGCTTTAAGCCAACTTTTTCACTCTCCTCTTTCACTTTCATCAAGAGGCTTTTTAGTTCCTCTTCACTTTCTGCCATAAGGGTGGTGTCATCTGCATATCTGAGGTTATTGATATTTCTCCCAGCAATCTTGATTCCAGCTTGTGTTTCTTCCAGTCCAGCGTTTCTCATGATGTACTCTGCATAGAAGTTAAATAAGCAGGGTGACAATATACAGCCTTGACGTACTCCTTTTCCTATTTGGAACCAGTCTGTTGTTCCATGTCCAGTTCTAACTGTTGCTTCCTGACCTGCATACAGATTTCCCAAGAGGCAGGTCAGGTGGTCTGGTATTCCCATCTCTTTCAGAATTTTCCACAGTTGATTGTGACCCACACAGTCAAAGTCTTTGGCATAGTCAACAAAGCAGAAATAGATGGTTTTCTGGAACTCTCTTGCTTTTTTCATGATCCAGCGGATGTTGGCAATTTGATCTCTGGTTCCTCTGCCTTTTCTAAAACCAGCTTGAACATCAGGGAGTTCACAGTTCACATATTGCTGAAGTCTGGCTTGGAGAATTTTGAGCATTACTTTACTAGCATGTGAGATGAATGCAATTGTGCGGTAGTTTGAGCATTCTTTGGCATTGCCTTTCTTTGGAATTGGGATGAAAACTGACCTTTTCCAGTCCTGTGGCCACTGCTGAGTTTTCCAAATTTGCTGGCAAATTGAGTGCAGCACTTTCACAGCATCATCTTTGAGCCACTAGGGAAGCCCTATTGCCTGTATGCCACATTGTAATATATTGATAAGAAACTGAGATAAGACTAATAGTTATTGAGTTCCTTCTAGTGACTATAAAATGCTAAGCATTTTATAGACTTTACTTCATTAACTTTCCCAATAATCTTACTAATTTGGTTTTTAAGCATTTCAATTTTACTGATTAGGAAATAAGATTCCAAAAGCTGAAATGTTATCCAAAATAACAATACAAAAAGTGATAAAAATGAGATTTAAAGACACCTTCTGACCCCTAAATCCATTTTCTTGCTGTTTCACTCTGCTGCTCCAAATTCTCATTAATCTTTAAGTGCAACTTACTCATGGGAATGAAATCATTTAGAAAGGTACAGCAAGAAGTTTATACTTGGCTCTGTTTATTTAAAGAGGAATAGGGAGAAATAACCAAAAGAAGCTATTAAAACCCCCCTGAGAAGATAGCTTATCAATAACTTCAGCTCTAGAAAATTATTCCCTAGAAAAAAACAATGTACTCATGGGTTTATAACTAAGAATGTTCATATGAAGCATATTTTGAACAGTAACTTTTGGAAAATAAGAGATAAGTTAAATAAATACAGTATACTCAAATAACAGACTACAACACAGGTATAGAGGGTTGTATTTGCATAAAACCTAATAACATCTTCATGACATAAAATTATTAGAAAAGTGCAAAAGATAAATTGTATAGAATTATCGTATAATCCCACTATACAATGTGTGTAAACATACACATAATTACACATACAGAGGGAGACAGTATAAGTGTGATGCTGTAAATGACAGCATGTGGCTGAACCACACTGGCTCCATTTTCTCAGCTCCATCTTAAGCCCCCAGGCTTCCCTTCCCTTCCCTTCCATCCACTGAACTTTATGGAGTTGCCTGCTTTGTTTTTGGTCTCAAAGTTCCTTCTCATTTTGAGAGATATTACTCAATATCTCAGCCTCCCAACAATCGGCAAGCCAGCCAGAGACCAAAAATGAAACAGGCCTGGGAAAGAAACTGTTTCGAGGGAAAGTCCATTGTCAGTGGTGGAAATCCCAGGATGGCCAACCTCCTCCATGTAGGGATATCTTGCCAAGTTTGGAATGCTCCATATAGGCACATGAGTTTGAGGACACCCTGAAAACACCAAAAGAGTTACTAGACACTCTAACCAAAACAATAGGGGAAAAGAAATTAAGGTGTGAAAGTAGGTAGGTCATGCCCTGTGCTTTGGGTCCTGAGACTGATAGAGAAAATGAGCTCCAGCTCAGGAAGGAACTAGAAAAACCTAAAGAAGCTCTGGCATGAGAATAGGATCTATAAGTGGCTTGTTCCTCTAGTTGGGATCTACTACCAAAAACATATAACAACAAGAACACCTGGAAGCCATGCTAAAAATGCAAGGGCAGCGCCCGTATTTGGCTTCCCTGGTGGCTCAGATGGTAAAGAGTCCTCCTGAAATGCAGGAGACCCGGGTTCAACCCCTGGGTCGGGCAGATCCCCTGGAGAAGGGAATGGCTACCCACTCCAGTATTCTTGCCTGGAGAATCCCATGGACAGAGGAGCCTGGCAGGCTACAGTCCATGGAGTCGCCAAGAGTTGGACACCACTGAGCAACTAAATTGGGATCTACTACCAAAAACATATAACAACAAGAACACCTGGAAGCCATGCTAAAAATGCAAGGGCAGCGCCCGTATTTGGCTTCCCTGGTGGCTCAGATGGTAAAGAGTCCTCCTGAAATGCAGGAGACCCGGGTTCAACCCCTGGGTCGGGCAGATCCCCTGGAGAAGGGAATGGCTACCCACTCCAGTATTCTTGCCTGGAGAATCCCATGGACAGAGGAGCCTGGCAGGCTACAGTCCATGGAGTCGCCAAGAGTTGGACACCACTGAGCAACTAAGCACATATACAGCACCTATATTCACCAAGAAAGTGAATACAGGAAGACCAGAATCCCAAAGAGTGGATCCAAGGTATAATGATTCCTCTGAGTAGGAAGATAAAATTGTTGAAGAAAAAAATGACTCCCTCATTTAAACAAAGACTAAGCTAACTTGTGAATCAACAACAGATAATAACTAGCCAAAAGATCCGTTCCGTTCCGTTCAGTCGCTCAGTTGTGTCCGACTCTTTGCGACCCCATGAATCACATCAAGCCAGGCCTCCCTGTCCATCACCAACTCCCAGAGTTCACTCAGAGTCACGTCCATTGAGTCCATGATGCCATCCAGCCAGTACCTCTCCACCCGGCTGCCGCACTTGAGGACAGGCGGCGGAGGCGGCCACCGCACTTGAGCGTGGCCGAGAGCTACCAACGTCACTGGGAGAAGCCACCTCTCCCCCGAGGCCAGGAGCGGCAGCTGAGACAAGCCACCCACGCACGAGGCCAGGGCCTGTGGCCTGGAGGAGCAACCCTAGGAGTGGTGGCTGGGCAGGCACATGAGGGCCTAGAGGAGCTATCCTACGTTGAAGGTCAGGAACAGTGGCGGTAAGGAGATACCCCTCGACAAAGGTAAAGTGAGGTGGCTCTGCTGTAGCAGTCGTGAAGAGATACCCCACGCCCAAGGTAAGAGAAACCCAAGTAAGATGGTAGGTGTTGCAAGAGGGAATCAGAGGGCAGACACACTGAAATCATACTCACAGTGGTGACTCAGGCAGAGACAATGAGCATAAGCCCAGGATAACAAATGAAAATAATCTCCAGCTTGGACAGTGACGCACTGACTGGGAGAATATTCAGGCAGGAAAACAGATGGAGCGTAACCTTGGCGACTCCAGAGTGTTTCCTTAGAAAATCAGATATGGAGGCAAATATTTGACCTTGGGGCTATTTGCCTGTGTGTATGCAACTTTCAGGGCATGTCTAGAGCAGGGTTCAGAGCAAATTTCTAGCACCTGGATACAAAAGTTACAAAAGGAAGAGGTGAACCTTCTCTCAGAAGGACAAAGATGAGTAGTGCAAAAAGATAACTGCAGGAGAGAGGCACAGACATCGAATTCTAAAGGCAAGAAGTGTCTGAATGTGCTAGCTGCTCGTTGTGTCCAACTCTGTGACTACATGGACAGTGGCGCCTCTGTCCATGGGATTTTCCAGGCAAGAGTATTGGAGTGAGTTGCCATTCCCTTCTCCAGGGATTAATGTCTAACTGTTGAAAATATTCCAGAAATACTGAAAATACATTTGATCAAAACCTTAAACTTATGAAATAAAAACTGTAGTTCTATTTTATGCATTTGTGAAATACAGAAAAAAATAATCAAAGTAGAAAATCAAAACATAGAAAAACTATGAGTGTAATCATTGCACTGTCTTAATATTTACCTATCACATCCAAGTACTTGTGTCCATTTGTTTCCCTTCATATTGGAATGTTCTTTGTGGGGATTACAAAGCAATGACTATAATTTTGAGCCTGTAAAATACTGGTCTGAGAAGCCCATGCTTAGATTTTCATTGCATGGTTTGTATATGAGGTGTTTTGGTTTCATTTGTGTTCAGGTCACTTCTCTCTTTTGTTGTTTGCCCCATAAGCAACAAATGGTTCCTTCAGTTCAGTTCAGTTCAGTTGCTCAGTTGTGTCCAACTCTGTGTGACCCCATGAATCTCAGCACACCAGGCCTCCCTGTCCATCACCAACTCTCAGAGTTCACCCAAACTCACGCCCATTGAGTTGGTGATGTCATCCAGCCATCTCATCCTCTGTCATTCCCTTCTCTTCCTGTCCCCAATCCCTCCCAGCATCAGAGTCTTTTCCAATGAGTCAACTCTTCGCATGAGGTGGCAAAAATATTCAAGTTTCAGCTTTATCATCATTCTTTCCAAAGAACACCCAGGTCCTTAGAGGACCTTAATTATTGGCTTGTCAGTGTTTGTGTAGGGAGGCTAGGGAGAGACAATGACAGAGAAAGACATCTGAGAAGTGGGAAAACACGATGAAGAGCTACTGGGTTCTCTTATCACACTAAACAGACTATAATGGATCAACTTTAAAAAGCTGGTTATCATCACACCAGCTTTAAGTTGATTTAGAAACAAACATTTGAGTCATTTTCATTTAAGATCAAGAATACAATTATCTTGAGCTATTGCTAACAGGCAAGATTTTCTGAGAAAACTTATAGCTAACAGAACTAAATTTTATTTAAAATATGCTCACTCAGTACTTGCTAATTAATAATGAATGCAAAACGAATGATTTTTTTTTATTAGCCTGTTCTTTAGACTTAATGGACATAAAGATACATTATAGTCCCTTCCAATTTGTATCTTAATTGTAGTTTCAATCATTCTAGCAGCTTAAACTCCATACTGGAGAAGAAAAAAATTAACCAGTGATGTTTCATACCTTTTCTGTAATTGACGAGATACAATGACATGTAGAGGTTAAGATATTTTGTGTCCAGTACATTGGTTTCACATACATTATTACATTTAAACTTCACTATTACTTTATCTAGTAGGTATTGTTTTCTCTGTTTTACAGGTGGGAAAACAGAGAACTCCTCCAAAGTTATTTGGCTATGAAATGGAAGTGCCAAATGTATGTTAATCCTATCCTCTATTCTTATCTACTACACCAGGCTCTCTGAAATGATAAAGTACTAAATAACAGATTATTCAGTAAGTAGACAAGCCTAAAGTTGGATATATTTTGTTTTTAAAAATTGATTAATAAAAATATCAGAATCTTCCAGTGCCAGCACTAGACTGGGAATTCAGATATCTGATCTGCTGTCAAAACTGAGGAGTTTTGATAAATATGATAATCTCCACTGACCACACAGTTTACCTGCAAATCAGATGTGGGCTAGATAAATTCTGAGGTACAATCTCTTGTTTCCAAGAAAGAAGTACTTTATAGACCTTGAGAAGCATCCTTTCCACCTGAAGGAACTCTGAGTTCACTTTGAAGCCATTTTGTGTGGGTGATACAATAATGCACTTTTGAAATCACAGATTATTCACATTCTGGTAATTGAATGCCATTTGACTGCTTATTAAACGATTCCTACATCTGCATTCAGTGTCACATATGATGTATATATTCTTTAAGGTTAGGCATCTCGTCAGCACTTCTTTTTCCTCTTATGGAATTTTGGAATTAAAAGACAAATGCCTGTTCAATGAAAGCTTGACTGATGAATGGGCTATCTTTTAAATTTCATTTAATAATATTCTGTTTATTAAAAACTGCATTTAACATGATAAAATGGGATCTACCTCATAATACAGACTTCAGATTCTCTAGTTGGCCTTCTGTGTTAGTCTGCTTGGGCTGCTATAACAAAGATACTGTAGACTTGATGAGTTAATAAACTACATGCATTTATTTTTCACGGTTCTGGAGCTGGGGAGTTCAAGATTAAGGCACTGGCAGATCTGATGACTAGAGAGTGTTTGCTTCATGGCTCACAGTCGTTGGAGTCCTCACATGGTGGAAGGGGAAAAGAGAGCTCTCTGGGTTGTCTTTGATAAGGGCACAAACTCCATTCATGAGGGCCGCACCTCATGCCTTAATCACCCCAAATGCCCCACCTCCAAATACCATCACACTGAGGATCAGACCTCAATGAATTTGAAGGGCATACTGACATTCAGTCTATAACACTTTCCGATAGATTATATGACTTAGCAAGAGCCATAAATCTGACTATATTTTTAATTACTCCAAAGATTGTGGTTACTAAGCTCTGCCTGAGTTTGTCTACACCAAAGATGGCAAACATGTTGTATACTGGCACTCTCTCTCCCATCTGCTGCTGAAGGTGGGCATTTTTAATGAATCACAGCACAGACACATTACCACAGCTTTTAGACCTCAGTAAAGAACCACAACATTCTCACTGCCTATAGATTAGAGACAGTACATAAACTGAAAAGTACTGACTTTTCTAGGCTTTTAGAAAAAAATGTTAGTAACCCATATCAGACCAGGGCCACAGTATCGGAACAGAAAGTCTATTTTTCTTAGGGGTCGCTATCAATAAGCATTAAGGATCAGAGGATCCCAGGGTCGTATTCTAAAGAACTGTATGACATATGGGAGAAGTCAAATGAAGGATGTACAGCAACTAGGTAGCTGTCCATAGCCTGATATTTGCTATTGGTCTTGTTTAAGCCACTGGGGACATTTTTCTTCCTGGTGGGAATTATAAGCCTGGCACATACCAGGAGAGTCATAAAATCCCCTCTGGTATCTTTAATCAATCATGACTAGTATATCTTCCATACATTCTCCAAGTTTAAAATAGAATAAAGTCACATAATAATCTTTCTCCCAGCAGCTAGACTGCCTTTCAGCACAATGACCCACACTCTATGGCTGTATTAACAGATACGATCTATTCTTTAATGGAGCTCAGCCATGGGGATTAGCTACCTGTAATGCAGTTTGGGCTGTCAAGCACTCTACCAGACTGCTAACACATTACAAGTTATAGGCATCAATTCTTTCTAAGTGAAAAGGCATTTCACATTCAAAACACTTCAAACCTAATAACGGGAAATTATCATGATGGATCCCCTTCAGCTGCCAAAAAGTAAAGAGATGGAGAGTAAAAAGACAGGCATCCGATCAAAAAATTCATATCAATTCTTTTTGGTCTACCTGGGGCAGATTAAACTCGAGTAGTGGATAGCCTGTCAAAAAGATTGCAGGGGCTAAGCTGCGGATCAGAAGGGTTTCTGTTTGATGGGAGGAGGCAAAACCCGGCACACAGGTTAGAGTCAGTGTCCTGGGACATCCAGGAAGACCAGGTAACAAGCATCACATTTAATTTCCCTCATGCTCAGTGTTATGTGATGGTTTAGTCACTAAGTTGTGTCCGACTCTTCGTGACCACATGGACTGTGGCCTGCCAGGCTCCTCTGTCCATGGGATTCTCTAGGCAAGAGTACTGGACTTGGTTGCCATTTCCTTCTCCACGGGATCTTGCTGACCCAAGAACTGAACCTGGGTCTCTTACATTTTTGGCAGATTCTATACCGACTGAGTTACAAGGCAAGCCCCGTTCAGTGTTATATCAGGACTTGGGGAATCTGACCTGGAACAAGGTCCTGGAAAAGAACTCCAACTATCAGTGGGAAGCTGCAATGTTCTGTATTCCCTGTCTTATTTTTACACAGGCTTCCAAGTGTCATCAGACCCTCAGCTGAGTATGGCATAGATCACAGGACAGGTGCTGATCTACTTGGAATTTTAGATTTCATGTCAAAATTAAGAGCGAAACTGCTATTATTTCCATATGACCCAATTATATTCATTCATTCATTCACTGCTAATGTATTCCATTACTTATCCAAGATGAGTTATATATTCATATGGGCGTACTAGATAATATGAGTTTGAGGGTTTTAAGGAAAACTAATGAATCCAAAACACATCTGCAAAATTTAATCTATTACTTTCTGGTTCCACTGCCACATGGGTAGTATAATAATTACGCATCGTTGTTCACCATTAAAAAGATCTTCTCATTGAAATATTTGCTAGAATTAGCAAATGGGTTTCAACTAGTTGTTGGAGAGTTAGTTGTGTTGAGAAGGACCAGTCTGTATGTAGTGGGAAACTGTTAGGAGTGACTAAAAATGTCTGCCGTGAATGATACAAGGATATGAAGCCCTCTGCCTTCTCTTCATCTCTAACTTGATTGCATTGCTATTTCAGTTCTCCTTTTAAACCTTTAAAGAAAAAAAAAAAAAAAAAAACAGCACTGTTACCAATTTAACATCCTAGCATTTGATGGCTGGATAACCCTGAGCAGATGATTGAAACATTTTAATTTCAATTTTCAGAGTATTTAAAATGGTGCTAAAACATATTGCCTTCACAAACAGTTATCCAGTGCCTCCTAGGCAATTTCAGGTCCAGAGAGGTAAGAACATGTTTAATAGACAAGGTTCATGCACTCAAGAAGGACTGAAGGTGGTCAAAATAATCACACCAATATGTGAATTTTAACTTAGGCAAGTGCTGTAAAGGAAAAACACATGCAATAAATGAATCGTATAAAAAAGAGATTCTTTACTATCTGAGGTAGAGCAGATAGGGGACTATCCACTAAGCTTTCCTAGAATAATTGATGTTTAAATGGATGTAACACCCTAGAGCTAACTAGGGAAAGAAGCTTCAGTGACAGCATGTGCAGAGGCCTTGAGATGCAAAAGAGAGTGACTTGTTTCAGAAAGACAAGCATGGCTAGAAGCTCAAAAGGGAAGAAAAGCAGCATGAGGCGAGGAGCTGGATCACACAGGACATCCTGGGTCAGGTGGAAGATTTTGCTTTTTTCTAAGAACAGTGGAAATGCTTTGAAAGATTGTGAGCAAGAGATAAATATGATATGATACACATTTTTAAAAATACTGCACTCACAGTATTTATGGGTGGAATATTGGTGAGGGCAAAAGAGGAAACTGTTTTTCAAGTTTTTTTTTCTCCAGTAGTATAAGGAGTGAATAATGAAGTTACGTCATTGTTATGATTAGACCAATGATGCGGCTTACGAGTGAAAATTAGCAGAAAGTCTGATACCCAGAATTAGTCACAAAAGGATAAAGTCTATGATTTTAAGATGTTGACAAAAACTAATATTTATTTACTACTTACTTCAGGTATTGCATTATGGCATGCCATGAACCAGCTAAAGGCTTGGTCTCACTTAATTCTTATGTGAGCCCTACTAAGTGGTCATTTCTCTAATCTCCAGTTCATAGAAGGAAACACACACACACACACACACACACACACACACACACACAAGGTTGAAAAACAGCCTGTCAAAAGCAGACAGGACTAGACCTATGTTTCAGGAGATGGAGAGAGTTCAAGCCCAGAACCACAGTTGAACTGTAACCTCGCCCCCGTCTCCCGACTCTGGCTGGTTCCCCTCCACCCAGATATCCTGGAACGGTGCTTCTGCTCTGACCCTCTGTTCTCTATGAATGGTTACACGTCCTGTGAGCCCACAGTATCCTTTTGGTGCCCAAATCCCCATCCTGACCCTCCAGTGCAGCTTCCAGAAAGGAAACAGCCATGCAGCTAAAGAAAGAGGCGGGAGGGATGAAGTTATTTTTTCTTAAAATCTGTGTTCTGAAAATGCCCGTGATTATAACATGGATGCCTTTACTCTTCTGATTCTGCAGAAGCCTGAAGGGGAGGACAGATTTTCATTCTTGTCAAAAAGGGGCTGAGGATACCATGCCTATTCAGCTTCATTGGAGGATACAGGTTAGGAGACTCTGTTAGGACTGTCTCATTAGTCATTCAGCATTTGCACGTTGATGACTGAAGGCAGACTACGACCTTAATTACATTATCATGCTAAACTTGATGTTTTCCTTGAGGGCCAGGGCACAAGGGGAGAGGGATGGAGGCAGCAGCTATGGGCCAAGGATAGAAGGCTCCTTGATATGATGTGACTGGTAATTAAGAGCTAGGGTTGAGGAGAGGGCGGGAAAAAGGAAAACAGCATGTCTGAAGTGGCTTTTGTTTCCCATTCACTAAGCTCTGCATTTGTACGTATTTTATACAAGATAATTATTAAGGATAGCAGTGAACTTACATTACAAAAAATGATGAAACATGACAATATATATGCTTATTCTAATGTTTTGAGGTTTGTAAAACACTTTGAATAGGAAGGTACTATCAAATAAGTAACATACTTTTCTTTCCCTTAAGTTCAGAAATAACAGAAATAGTTCCAGAACTTAGACAGGAATCAAAATGTAAGTTTGTTATTGTAAAAGAAGTATTGTAGAACATGTTCTGGGCTTGATACCATTATCAAGCTTCCCTGTAAAGCACCTTCCTCCCAGATTTATCCTTGCCCACCTGGGTACAGGGAGAGGGGCAGGGGGCAGGGCAGTTAACTCATGGGCCATCTGGAGACATGATGTTCCCAGGAGCTCATACCTAGCATTCCCTTTCCCCATCTCATCATTCAAGCGTGACTCCTCCTCCTCCGGGGAGAAGCCAGCTGAAGTGTTCCCCTAGAAAAGTTCCCTCAGGAAAACATGAAGTGGTAAGAATCAAGTTTCCCAATCACACAGCAAAGTTTAAAAGCATGGGCTTGCTCAGGAAAACAGACCAGACACTTAATATGTTAGCTAAACAAGTCTCTAAGGCAGGAAACATCATTTCTCTTATAAATAACCTAATGCTGTCTTTACTTAACATGTTAATGTTTTATGGACTGAAAAATAAAACGAAAAGTGAATATGACAAAAACCAGAAAGACGCAAAAATAAAAAGAGCACAGTATTTTATTCTGCTTAATCCTCTGTCCTTATCTCGTCCCACCCTTCCCGCTCCCTGCTGGTAACCACTTTTTATAAACTACACTGTATAAATAGATAAACCACAAGGGTATTCCTTGGCAGCACAGTGGTACGGAATCCACCTGCCAACGCAGGAGATGTAAGAGACGTGGGTTCGATCCCTGGGTCAGGAAGATCCCCTGGAGCAGGAAATGGCAACCCACTCCAGTGTTCTTGCCTGGAGAATCCCATGGACAGAGAAGCCTGGTGGTCTATGGTTGAAGCTTTGGGTTATGGTCCAAGAGCTGGGCATAACTGAAGTGACTTAGTCTGCACAAGGACTCTACAACACAGGGAATACAGTCACTATTTCATAGTTACTGTAAATGGAATACATCTACAAAACTTCTGAATAAGTATGTTGTATGCCTGAGACTAATATAATATTGTAAATACACTATACCTTGATTACAGAAAGGATAAAAAGAAAAAAAAATGTTGATATTTTGTTTTGTATGGAGTCTTTCGCATTTGTTTGATTTTAAATATTTTTTATATTTTAGAGCTATATCAGAATATTATAGTATTAAAATATTTTATCTTGATTAGTGAGATTATACTGCCCTAACATACTGTCTTGTGAAGGTCTCAAAAGTTCTTGAACACGTTGCATTGTGTAAAACATGGTTCCTCTACCTGAGGACCTAAAAGAGGGCAGTGGTTTTGCAAATATTGGTATGAATTTAATGTATAGCATGTGAATTACTGATGACATTTCAAGTGATTTGAGGCTATACATTAATACATTTTGTATTTATTTTGACACACTTTCAGATGTATAAAATATATGTACATGCATATAATTACAATACACTTTAATTTCATAGAAATTATTGCCTAGGATGAGTTAAAGAATAAATGTTTTTAAAAGCTGCTAAGAAAAAATTAAATAAATGGAAGCTGGTAAATATAAAGAGAGTGAAAGTCACTCAGTTGTACTCTACTCTTTATGACCCCATGGACTATACAGCCCATGGAATTCTCTAGGCCAGACTACTGGAGTGGGTAGCCACTCCCTTCTCCTGGAGATCTTCCCAACCCAGGGGTCAAACCCAAGTCTCTTGCATTGCAGGCACATTCTTCACCAGCTGAACCACCAGGGAAGCCCAGGAATTATAAAGAGAATTTTAAGTAAAGAAGATATGGACAACACAGATTTGGCAAAATGTCTCAAACAAATACACAGATGACTGGCATTTGAGACACTCCATAAAAACACAGACAGTCAAAGTGGGAAAATTATAGTAAACGGTCTAGTAGAGGCAGGAAATAGCAACAGCAGTTACTGAAAGAAAGAGAAAATTAATTCCAACTGGTGGAGATTTGGGAAGGCTTTAAGGAGGAAGCAGTTTTTGAACTAGGATGTGAATGCTGGAAAGGACATCAAGAAATGGTTGTGAGATCATTCTCTAAAAATCCAAGGTCCAAACCGCCTGCTGCACTTTATTCTGGAGTTTAATTCTGTTTCATTTTAGGTGGCTACATCTCTAAGCCACTCAGGAATAGCTGGTTGTGTCTCTCATCCCTGTAAACAATAATTTGTATTGTACCTTAAGGTCACCTAGTTGGTGACAATAATTTCCCAGCTCTCCTTTAAGACTGCCTGATTAGCTCCTAAATTTGTTTATGTTGCATTTATAACCAAGAACACAATTAAGGCTGTTCATAGCCCACACAAGTATAATCAGAAGCACCTGGAAACAATAACAGTATCTCCCCCCCCCACCTTCTCTAACATACACCCTTTTTCTTGTAAATTTCATATCACAAAATGTAAGTCAGTTACAGATCCATTAAGTAGGGGTTGTAATGGGAGGGAGGAGCGGTGAGCTCTATCTGGGTTGCAGAAGATAAGCTGCATAAATCAGCCACCTTGCAGCTGAACATTTCTTTAAATAGCTGAACAGGAAAAGAACATGCTTCTTCTATTAATATCGCCAGAACTCCCTTCTGTCTTTAATGGAAACCAGCCTGAAATGTTGGGGTGGGGGAAATATGACTGCCCTACGCTGAAGTTCAATAAATTCAGCCATAATGGTGTATCTGTCACCACTAGCAATATTGACGTTGTCCTGGGGCAGAATCTGTCCCAGGGTATTCTTGGAATCTGTCTGCCCTTGTGTCCCTATTTCATCAAAATTTACCCATTCTTGTCTTTTAATCTAATAGGTAAAAGAGTCAACTAAATCTTAGGGTTGGGTAGTAACAAAGCCACACCTGGGACAGGGCAACAGTTTTCTCAGTTTTAAAGCTTCTTTTTTCTTTTTCTTTCTTTTTTTTTTTTTCAATGCTTGCTATTCTAACTAAAGTTCTAATTTAGTTTACATGTCATCTTATTTATTACCACAGCATCTATTGTAGACTTATTACACAAAAGCTTATTGTAGAAAGCAATGAAAATTTGAGAAAAGGGGAATAAAAAAAATAGTCAAACTCATACAAAGGAAAGATAATAGTTTTTTTTTTTTTTGTAAAGGCAGTAAAATATTAATACATGCAAAATGCCTTCCTTAAAAAAAAACAGCTTTGCAGTTGGATGTATTTCAGAATTTGTTTAGACTTTAGAAAGTTAATTTAGAGTGTATTCATTATATGACATATCACTGCAGGTTCTGAGGCAGAATTAGTGAAAATTATGAATATTCACATTATGCAGTGCTAAGATCTATAAATAAGCGCATGTCAGTTCAGGTTAGGTTTTGTGGCCAAATGTGTTTTGGCAACAAAAATGAAAAAAATACATTTAATTTTCAGAGTGTTTGGTTTTCCAAATTGAACATTAATGCTTATGTTATTACTATTCTCTAAACTGCTCTTGACATGACAAATATATTATAACAGCTTTCAATGTGCAAAAAATATGGATCTACACCATCACTGAATATCAAATTTCACTGTTAAAATTTTAATATACACATATTTTAAATGCAAATTATGCAGAAATGCAAAACAAAGATGCTAAGTGCCATTTCATACCACTTTCAGAGACACTCACTATTACCTGGCATATACCTTCCTCTGCCCTCATTTTATAAGATATATACACAACCTGATGTAAAATTATTTATTTTTTAAAAGCAGGAATGATATTATACATGCCTCTGAAATCTGATTTCTTTTAATAATATATTTTGGAAATATTTCCATATCATAAATATAGATCAGCCTCATTCTTATGAATGACCTCATAACAGTAATGTAATGGATAATTTTCCCTCTCTCCATTTCTTCCTCCCTTTCTTCTTCTGACAATTATCTATCATTCCCAGCAGTGTTCTAAGCACCAGAAATATAGAGAGAAACAGACAAAACCCCCTGACTTCGGGAAACATAGTTTCTAGCAGAGACAAAGGCAATGAATAAGATAAAATATATAGTTTATAATAGATAGTGAGATGAACTGAAGCGGATAACAGGGTAGGAAACCCCAAGCTGAACTGTGTATGCAGATACAGTGGTCAAGAGTGCAGAATGGCCACAGCTTGGAGGGTATATTTAAGTAGAGCCTTGAGATAAAGAGTAAGTAAGGGAGTGAGCCATGTAGATATCTAGAGGAATAGTCCAGGCAGAAGGAATATCAAACACAAAGTGTGTAAGAACAGGCTTACAGAGAGGGACGTCTGGGAATATATCAGATGGAATTAATGGTCAGATTCCGTGGGTGTGGTAGGCCATCAGAAGGACTTTGGGTTTTACTGTAAATGAGATGGGAAGTTTTCAGAAGGTTTGGGGCAAAGAAGCGAAATATTTGGATTTTATTCTAAAATGATGTCTCATATGTCGAGAGTAGATCAAAAGCACAGGAGGAGAATCTGGGAAAACATTTTAAGAGGCTATTGCAATGATCTAGGTGAGAAATGTCTTGGATCAGTGTGATAGCCATGGAGGTGGTAAGAAAGAAACTAGTATTCTGAGGTATCAGTGACAGGATTTGCCAATGGCTTGGACATGGTGAGTAAGAGAATGAGAGATGTCCACTGCCTGAGCCATTCCAGCTGAGATGGGGGGCATGCTGGAGGAATACTAGAAATTTCACTTTTGACCATGTTAAATTTGAGATATAAGTAGGACATCTTAAGTAGAGATCACAAATAAAGAGTTGGATCAAGAGGAGAGATTCAAGCAGGAGGTATATATTTAGGAGTCATCCACACTTAAATGGATTTAAAATGTAGGAGACTAAGAATCTCAAGGGTGGATTTAAAAAGAACGATTTTATTAAATCATTGTCCAGTTTTTGGATGTAACATTCTTTCATTTCTCCATTTATGTAAGGAATGGAAAACTGTTACACACATATTTTGCAGACATGCCTCACTGTTTTCAGTCTTCATGCAAAATTGTTTAGTAAGAGACACAAATAAACAGATTGAAGTAAACATAGTGAATGATGCTTCATCAGTGGGAGTGTATTTTTGTTCTATGAACACACGAGTAAGTATGATGGTTCCTGGAGAGTTGATGATGTTTTCTAGAAGGGTATGCCATTTAAACTGCATACTGAAGGCTGCAACGAAATATTAAGAGTGGTATAGACGGAAAGCATATTCAAGGTACAGAAGGAACATAATATGAAGAGATAGCCAATGAAGAAGGGGTGCGGAATAACTGAAGAAACACTTGGAATCTGGAGAGCAGGACAACATGGAGAAGTGAGTTAATTTGGCACCAGATCTTAAGGATATTTACATTCTGTCTAAGGAATTTTGTATTATGTTCTAGAAACATAATACAAGAGATAGTAGAGCTGTTAAAACAGGAGTAGATGGTTTGATTAAATCTTTATGGAAAATAAAACCCACCTCCTCCATTGAAAATAGGAAGGGTTACCTTTGAGTGACAGGCACTGGATCCAGGGCAGTCGGCAATAGCCTCTTGCAGAGATAAAGAGAGTTTGGACAACAGCAGTGTCAGGGCTTGTGGGGAGGAGAGGATATAACATATCCACACTTGGGTCTGACCTTTCACTGAAGCTCACACCTCAACATTTTGAGCTGGAGTTCCCTACCCCATCTCTGTGATTCAGTGACATTCAACACACAAGGCTGGAGTCTTAACTTTTGGAGAAGCTATTCTGCTTGGTGAAGCATCTGATTTAGAGGTGCAATTTTGTTCTGGAAACAGAGATGTATTTATTTTAACCATGTATAGTAATTATGAGCTTCCCAGGCGGCACTAGTGGTAAAGAATCTGCCTGCCAGTGCAAGAGACATAAAAGGTGTGGGTTTGATCCCTGAGTTGGGAAGATCCCTGGAGGAGAGCATGGCAACCCACTCCAGTATTATTGCCTGGGGAATGCCATGGACAGAGGAGCCTGGTGGGCTATGGTCCATAAGGTCGCAAAGAGTCAGACGTGACCGAGGCTACTCAGCATGCGTAGTAATTATGGGTGGCAGCCAGCACAATGGAGATGATTACAGACTAAGATCCTCTTCAGGCCCTTGTCCTGCACCCCCGCTGACCACTTATAAGACTGGTTTAGGCAATCATCAAGAGTTTATAAGCCTCAATTTTTTCACTGATGAAATGGGCTCCATAAACTCTCTTACCTACTCCAGGTAACTGCTATGTTAACTAAGGTACACAAGCAGATGCTATTTGTAATGAACTCTACAAATGTATGGTGTTCCAGTGAATTGAGCTAAAAAATTATATTGGCCACTTCAAGTTCCTTTTAGAATCAGAAACTGTATAAATAAATAGCTAGATAAATATGGTTTTGGCTACTAGAGATTTTTATGGAATCTGATTCAAAATACATGAATGAATTGCTAGTAGCATCATGATAATCAGGGTAAAGTAAAATTGAAAGCATCTTGTTGTCAATTTTTAAGTATATATTTCTCTAATATAACCACATTATTCCTCTTATAAAATCATATCTTCATAGGCAGGGGAATGTAAATTTCATTCTAGCTTAGACTGAATTCTAGCAAAATCTAAATTAATGACCTTTCTTTTAATCAGCCCATTTTCTGGAGTGACAGTTTTATGTCAGTTGACTTTCTCATACAGTCCTGGTTCTTACATGTTAATTCTTTAGAAGGCACTGGTCCTCTGAAATGAAAACTGATTCCAGGAAACTAGGACCTTCCAAGTCAAATGAAGACCCTCTGGATTTAAGAGATATAAGGTAGATTAATTGAGATGGGATTTGGGAGACAATAAGGACTGCTTCCAGAAGAAGATTGAGCTGAATTTTCTGTCTGTTGCAACCTCAGAAAATCTAGCTTACACAGATTTTTTTTAAAGACCTGGAATCAGGCTTTGATGGTGTTGAGATATGATTGGCATATTATGTAAAGTTAAGCTTTTTAAGTTGCACCTCATGATTTGATATACATATATATTTTTTTCAGTTCTCTCCCTGTATTCTTCAGCTCCAGGACTTTTGTGCATCTATATTCAAACATATCTTCTAGTCTTTCAAGACTAGCTTTAGCAGGTAAAGACACTCTCCTGTCTGCTCCCAGCTGATGGGATCACACCCAGAACCACAGTTCTCCTGTCACTAGATCTCCAGTGGGGTCAG
Source organism: Aepyceros melampus (assembly GCA_006408695.1). Taxonomy (NCBI): domain Eukaryota; kingdom Metazoa; phylum Chordata; class Mammalia; order Artiodactyla; family Bovidae; genus Aepyceros; species Aepyceros melampus. The sequence continues at coordinate 217,711 of SJXQ01009197.1, read as the reverse complement.
CAGATGTCAAAGGTGTAACCAGAGGCTCAAGTGGGCGTGGATCCTGTCTGTCTCTGGGTGAAAGGGACTGCCTCCTGGTACCTTGCCCCATAGGGTAGCACTGGGACAAGTGTCTGCTTCAGGGTCCACAGCTGAGTTCTAAGATTGAAGTCTGCAAACCTAGCTCTGGAAGCATAGATGGGTGTTATCAGGTCCTTGGACAGACTGATCTGGTCCTTGTGCATGGCTCTAAGGATGCAGCTGATGATAGAGCAGTTACAGAATCTCCTGAGACACATATGTGTGTGCCCCCTGCCTGGTCCTGCTATGGGTAGGACTGCTCACAGACTGTCTGGGAAGTGCTGGAGCTTAGTATAAGGCTCTTCAAGATCTCCAAAGGTGCATATGGACAGTCTCCCTCTGGTTAGCTGGGTCACAGTACTGATTTGTGGACTGTGGCTAGGAGACGGAGCCAAGTACAGGGATTGTCCAAGCTCTTCTGGCGTGCAGGCTGGAAGGTCTCCTGCTTGGTCCTGACTGGCAGGTCTGCTGCTGCACTGTGGCTTTGATAGGAGTGGAACCCAGTTACAGGGTCCTTTCATAATCCACACTCTGATAGAGTTTGGTGAGCTCATCTCCAGGGAATTTTGGACTGTGGCAAAGAGAGAGTGGGGCAGTTCAAAGGCCGCATCAGAGTCCGCAGCCAGGACCAAGTCTGTATGCCTGTTAGCTAATGGATAGGGATGATTTCTACTGGGTCCCTTGACATATGGTGCTGGAGAGATGATCAAAGGCAAATGGGGTTGTAGTTGAGTCTTCAAGGGTATGGAGTTGTTTCCATGTCTGAAGCTGGGACCATGGCCATTGAGTCAGCTCCCTGGGTGCCAGTTTGCCTTCTCAAAATTGCTTACCTTGGTCTTAGACTGCACTGAAGTTTCACAGCTTCCTACCTGAATCTGAAAGCTCCCACAAAGGCAGTTCTGTCTGTTTTGATGGGGGAATATGAGAGAAGGACATCTTATTTGGCCATCTTTCTGAGGTCACTCTGTTTTTTAATTTGGTTCAGCAAACACATAATAAGGATTTGTCTGCAACAGACAAGTTGACAGGCCCTGAAGGTATAAAGACAGACATTTCTGTTCATCACGTGGTGTGGTTTTCTGCTCTTTTCCATAAGACTGTTTTAGAAGAAGCACTATATCCTCCCATAATGTATAACAAAATAATGGGAGCATAATAGGTGCTCAGTAAATTGCTCCTGTTCTTTGCTCATAATAGAGATTGGAAAGGTTTTCCTGCTTGTAAATTAGAACATCTCTGATCGGTTCACAGTCTTAGCAAAATTCATTAAACAGACAGCCTGTGATGTTTTCGCATTAGCTTGTATATTACTCAGTCCTGTTCGGGCACTCAAATGACCTTCAATTCAATGAATGCTTGCTAAAGATTGTTTTAAATCATGTCTCAGGAAGTGTTGGTGGAGAGAACAATGTAGACATTATTCTTGCCTTTAAGAGGAGAATCTAGCACAGAAACACTCATTTTTTTGATGCCTAAGACAGCGCTGAATGTTTAAAGCTCTGACAGAGTCAAAAGAGATAGTATAGGAGATACTGGAAAACGGACGATCAAATTAGGCTACGGCCAGGATGGAAGATTTTGTGGCAGATGCGGCCTACAAGCCCTTGACTGAAAGGGACAGTGTGGGGAATGGTGACACCTTTGGGCTTTTAGAACTTTTCATGACTACATTAAAATTCTTGCTCATATCTCACTAGATTTGGGTAAATTACTATTGGTCTCTGGACCTCTGTGTCTTCACCTATAATATGTGGATAATGATAACTACACTCACCCATGGTGACTTCATGTTAAAATGAGTCCATGCTTATCACAGTATCTAGTATGTGTTAAGAACAAAATAAATAGACTCTTTTATGTTTTTTTAAGCTGAAACATCTTACTTATATTTTCCCTTTATATTTTGTAAGACCTTTGCCCCTCTAGCATTGTGCTAGGATCTGAGAAGAAAATCTCAGACGAAGGCCATTTCTGTTACATCGCTGAACTGATACAGAAGAGAGGCGTTAAGAAAATCACCCAAGGAAACCTCTCCACAGGATGTTCCCAGCTCAGTTTGGGGGTCTTGTCGATGTTAAGAACGCATCTCAAAGTTTAAGTTGTGAGGAATCGGCTTTCTTGAATCAAAGAGAAACTCAAAACTATTTAGCATTCAGAAACCAGCTCCAGCTGTTTCCTCTTGGAGCAAGCTATTCACCCTCTCCTTCTGTTATCCTGATGGCCTTTGTCCCACTTTGATGGTATGTCTGTTAGCCTGGGTCACGTCTCCTCTGTATTCTGCACAATGCTGGAAAAACTGCTGGAATTCATTAAAAGTTGCAACAATTGGGACCCTAGTCTGAACCCTAGTGTGAACATACTTATTCAACTTTGCTTTTGCTTTATTTATAGAAAGAAGCAACGCTAAAAAATAGTGCCCGTTCATTCATTCCTCACTCATTCATTAAGTCATTGAATAAAATGAGCCTCAGATGGAAAAAAGACCCCTGGCACTGACTCAGCCTAATGGAGCTGGGAAATGGCTCAGACGTTTAAAGTCCATCATGCTGCTGTTTAAGTCTACTAACAGAGGAGCAGACAGCTGGATGGCATCACCGACTCAATGGGCGTGAGTTTGAGCAAGCTCCGGGAGATAGTGAAGGACAGGGAAGACTGGCGAGCTACAGTTTATGAGGTTGCAGAGTTAGACATGACCTAGTGACTGAGCAGTGACATGTTACTGTGAGGTAGACATTATGAATAGATTGTTAATTATCATATCATTTCCCTCCATGCCTAGCACATGGTTGATGCTCAATATATATTCGCCAACTGAAAAATGGTAAAATCACCTAAATTCTCTGATTCTTAGTTTTCACAGCTCTAAAAAAGAGAACATGATAATAATGTTTACGTCTCAGGATTATTCTGAAGATTTAATATATTAAGGACGGTGCCTTGCTTCCAGTTGGACACAAATCAGAACATTCCAAAGGATATCAGAATTTTAAAATAAGGTAGATAAAATTTCTTGCTAAAATATAGTCCATGAAATCAACTCATGATGGATACAAGTAAAAAATTGCCAAGTAACTTTAAAAACACAGAATTGTTCTACATCAGCTCAGTAATCTAATGGAAGATAAAAACCTAACTACAGAAAGCATGTGTAAAAATAGGTTGGAAGTGTTCTTCAGTGCAAGTACAGAGTAGTCATTAGACTTGCTCTGCCCAGGAAAGGACATTTTCTGGCCTAAAAATATCACCTGTCAGGTTCTAGTTGCTGGAGTATGCCTATTGTGGGGATGGATACATCAGGGTCTATTAAGCTGAAGCAATTAAGTATTTGCATCATATAAACTCATCTGCCTTGTGTCAATCCTGTGCTGATCAGGCATACTTTCTTCTAATTTATCTTCCCACTTATCTAGTCTATAGAGAAAGAATGCACTGCCCAGGCTGACATAAAACTCATCTACGTTAGATTTATATTTCTCTCTGTAAATTAGTACATTGTTATTCTGGCTTTATTCATCAGCCTCTTGAGAGCTTCGTTAGTGTGAACCAGCATTCCTGAATTTGATAAACTCTGAAATACTTTTAACAATGATATGTGAGACAGGCACGCCAAGGGACAGTCCTTGAATGAGTTTGGATCTACAAAGAAGTGCACCCCCTAGGGACTTGTGTGACCAGGCAACCGGCCTTTGCTAACTGAGCTCCTCTGATGTTGTTATTTTTAACTCCATGGCACCTTAGTGGGGGGTTGTTATATTTTCCACATCTGTATGATAGCTTACGGTGAATGATGTCGGATTCGTCATATCCAAAGAAGAAGACTTAGCTTCGAGACCAGGGACCAGACTTGATTACTCAGGAGCTTTTGTGCAGCAGAGTTTTATTAAAGTGGAAAAGGGACAGAGAACGCTTCTAACACAGACATCAGAAGGGGGATGGAGAGTGCCCCCCTGGCTAGTCTAAGCAAGGGAGTCAGATACTTCTTTAATTAGTTACTCCAATAAATCAAAAGACTGTTTCAAGGTTGTAAAGATCTTACCAGACCCACTCCCATAATTTACATTTTAAGATAACAGGATTAGCCAGAAGATTTTCAGAAAGGAGATACTGTCCTCAAGCAGGATACATTTTTGTTATATAATCCTTAGTACAGAGTTTAAACTGAGTTGCTTGCTGTGTAGTCATCAGTTCCAGGCTTAAAGGAAAAAAAGTCTTATGTGACTAAGACTAAGGAATGTAGAGGGAAAAAAAAAAAAAAAGATGTTTGTCTTTTTCTCCCCCTTGAGAATTCCAGACCCCTATCTCTGCTTGAAGAGCCCCAGACTATTTTCTCCTCCTCAGGGACCCCAGACTTCTTATCAACCTGCCTAGGAATTGACTTTCCTGTAGGTCACTTTTTCTTGTCACATCAGGGAGAAATTTCATTAAGTGGGAAATAAAACTATTTATCTAAGATTTATATAGCCAGAATTTCTGCTTGGAAAGGGAAGTCTAGGAATATGACTGGCTTTCAGGAATTCAGGAGTTCAGGAATGAAAGAGAGAAAGGGCTTTGAAAGATGCAATGTCTCTCCCTTTATTAAATTATAAGATGTGAATAAGAGGTCTGATTATTTAGATGAAGAGGGAAGAGATCATTGAATTTTTGTTCATCATTCTGGATTTTCTGTACCATTATTCAATTCAAAATTAAAGAGAAAAAAGAATGAACTTGAATATCTCTCCCATGATTCTGGATTTCATTTCTTGAATTCCTCTCTGTTTTATTCTCTTTTCAGTGATTTATTTCTATTGAGGGTAGAAAAAATGATAGATACTTCATTGTTTCAAATTTGCACAGGTAGATGACATGATTATCAGCACAGAAAATCCTAAGGAATCAAAAAAAAAATCTATTGGAATTAATAAGTCAGTCATGAAGCTTTCAGGATAAAAAAAGTAATCCAAAAATCAACTGTATTTTTACATGTTAGCAGGAAAAAAATGGAAATTGTGACAAAACAATTATATTTACAAGATGATTTTTATTGAAAAATTAGGAATACTTATGATAAGAGTTATGTAAGACCTGTATGTTGAAATCCATACAGCTTTGCTGGGGAATTTTTTAAACACTAAATAAGTGGAAACACGCCATATGTTATGAATTCAAAAACTCTATTTTTAAGATGTTAATTCATAAAGAAGCTACTAGAACTTGTTCAGTCGCTCCGTCACATCTGACTCTTTGTGACTGTGGACTGCAGCACACCAGCCTTCCCTGTGCTTCAAATCTCCTGGAATTCTCAAATTCATGTTCACTGAGTCAGTGATGCCATCCAACCATCTCATCCTCTGTCGTCCCCTTTTCCTCCCGCCTTCAATCTTTCCCAGCATCAAGGTCTGTTCCAATGAGTCAGTTCTTCACATCAGGTGGCCCAAGTATTGGAGTTCCAGCTTCAACATCAGTCCTTCCAATGAATATTCAAGACTGATTTCCTTTAGGATGTACTGGTTTGATCCCTTGCAGTCCAAGTGACTCTCAAGAGTCTTCTCTAGGATCACAGTTCAAAATCACCAATTCTTCAGCTCTCAGACTTCTTTATGGTCCAACTCTCACATCCATGCACATTACTGGAAAAACCATAGCTTTGACTACACAAACTTTGTTGGCAAAGTAAGGGTTAAATAAATATGTGCTAAAGCAAGTAAAATGTTAGTGATACAATCTGGGTAGTAGGTATATAGGTATTTATTAATACTCAAAATTCTTTGACATGTACTGTATGCTTTAATATTTTAATAATAAAATATTGGGGAAAAGTGAACACTAGCCTGGAAGCCTGCTTACAGGGTAAAGTCCAAACTCAGCATGATATGTAACCCTCAGTGGGCTCACATAGGTTCCGTCCAGGTTTACTTAAGTAGTGGTGTGGTGTTGTGGGCAGAAGAAACAACCATTTATTTGAAGTACAAGTAATTGGTGTGTGTGTGTATGTGTGTGTGTGCACAGTGAAGGGGGTGCAGGAATGGGGTTGAGGCGGGAGAACTTTTAAGCTTAGTTATCCAAAGAGAGTTAGTAATGTAGTGAGGACAACCGTTTGGAGCTGAAGATCCTGTCTCTCCTCTTTCAGAACCTGACTCACTATTGCTCTTCTCGTTGTTTGGTTTCCTTTTCTCCACTTTTGATCCATGTCTCTCCCTCTCTCCTGACTTTCTCTGCTTCCACATTACTCTCTCTAGACTCTTTTGGCATGAAAAATGAGTGCACTCTGATGCTGGAGCTCTATGATTTTCCAGCTTGAGAACTAGTCACAGGCAATGATTCCCTTTCACAGGCTATACATCCCTGAATTGCTTTTCCATAAGCTAGTTCCTCTTTCTGGGACACAGTATTCTTCATTCCAGCCTATGGGATAATTTTTTTTTTTCTTATCTCCAGGATCTAAGTTCACATTGCCTACCTTGTTACATGAAGTCTAATTACGTTAGCTAAATTTTTGGTATAATTTTACTTCAAGGAACAATGTTTTTTGGGAAGAATTTTATGGAAATAAGGAAATAACTATGAAGTGAAGTATATTTATGGAAATAGGAAATAGCCATTAGAAGAGTCTTAGAAGTAAGAAGACCTGTGTCATTTAGGCCTTGGAAGATGCACGGACATTGTATCAGGCCCCGTGGCTCACTCCCGGCTTTTGTTTTTTTAAGGCTTTTACTATGTCATGGTGTCTCTATTCAGCTTTCTTCCAGAATGTTTAACTCTCCTTTGGTCACACATTTTTGAGTATCTGGGAGGAAATCTACCTGGTTCACTTATCTCAGTCCTCTCACTGTTTCTGAAGAAGTCTAAAAAAGATCTAAGTATGATTTAAATATAAAAATGATATTGAACTAATACTTAAAGCTAGACTGATGGGTTAATTATTAAGAAAATATAAAATGAGTCAATCACTAAGAAAATGACTGCATGTGGGTTGGCGTGTCTATGAAAAATGTTGAAAGAGGCTAGCAGCCTGATAAATGGCATCTTCCCAATATGCTTAACTGAATACCTTCACTTTGACACAACAAAAATGGCCTTCAAGGTTAATCAAGTGAAAGTGAAAGTGAAGTCGCTCAGTCGTGTCTGACTCTTTGCGACCCCGTGGACTGTAGCCCACCAGGCTCCTCCGTCCATGGGATTCTCCAGGCAAGAATACTGGAGTGGGTTGCCATTTCCTTCTCCAGGGGATCTTCCCAACCCAGGGATTGAACCCAGGTCTCCTGCATTGCAGGCAGATGCTTTAACCTCTGAGCCACCAGGGAAGCCTATTGAGCATAAGGTTAATCAAAGAACTTCTAATTGTTGGAACTTTGACTCATCTGAATCAAAGGTCCTGGAGATAACATAGTCTATTAAAATTGCACAGTAAAATTGGTCTCTTAAACCATATATTTTTCAAAGTATTGGCACTGTAAGATTAAAAGAAAAGCAATTTTACTAGTCATCAACTGGGCAAGCAGATATCTGCATAAGAAATAACCAAGGCAAGAGATGAAAGACTTGAATCTTTGGGAGCCCACGGACAGGAGAATAACCTGCTTTTTCAGATTTGATCAGCAGGATACTGACAAGCCCCCTGTAGAGCAGTAACGTATATTTCAATTGCAGAACTAAACATATTCCCTCTGTACTTAAATGTGGCTTAAACGCTGTTGTTGTTCAGTCACTAAGTCATGCCCAAGCCTTTGCAACCCCATGGACTGCAGCGTGCCAGGCTTCCCTGTCCTTCACTACCTCCCAGTTTGCTCAGACATTACATTCTAACCAAACTGAATTCTCTAAGCATGCTTTTTTGCTTCACCCATACATTTAACCAAGCTTCTTTGCTCTACAATAAAATAACCTCTCATCATCTCATTTCCTGATTAAACATTTTTTTACCTCCCTTTTTCTCCTTCCATTAATATTGCTGTTGGGCATTTCATATATAATACCAACTTCTCACCTCAAATTCCTTGTGGGAACTCCACAGGGTCAACTTTAGCCATACTCCCTATAGTCCTTAGCACAGGGACCGCTACAAGGTGGGCAATCAATTAGTATATTAGCCAAATGATAATGCCTTTGTATAGCTTCCTATTTACTTAGTGTTTTGAAGATTCTCTTCAGTAGAGTTACTGAAATTAGGTTTGGCAATGTGTGCTTCGTTTTGTTCTTTTTTCTTTAATGCTGGTAATTACTGATTTTCTTTAAAGCTGGTAAAGAAAATCCTTTTTTATATGACTGTATTTAAGTTGAGGAAATAAATTCCAATAAACTAAGGATTAATGGCCAAATACTTCCCAGTAGGTTGAGTTATACCATTTTGGGAAAAACATCATCTTCTTTCATTCACCTTTATTCTAATGTATTCTTTCAAGTTGCTTACCTGCTGCCTAAAGACATTTTTGTCTCTCTGGAAAATGAGTTCATGATTACAGTAAGGTGGGAATGTGAAGAGGGGAAGTGTAAAGACTGGATAAGCCTCAGTAATTTTGGATGTCTCCAATCTAATAATGCTCACAAAAATGCTTTTAGCTGTTAAAATACTGACTGTATCATTTGTTTCTGCCTCTGCTTTTAGTATGGGCTTAGAGTTAAAGCATTCAAAAGACATCTCTTTCCTTTTAAAAGTCTCCAGGATCTATTTAATTCTAACTCAAATAATAGCAAGATTTCATTATTGAATATCCCTTGCCATCAAGCACTTCCTCATTTTTACTTTAACCTTTTTTTTTTTGCTGCAACCTAGACATTTACATGTCCCTTTTCAAGTCTGTTATGCAAGGCCTAAAGCCAGCTGTGTATGTGTAAAATACCTTCCCCTGCTTCCTGCCATCTCCCTCCTCTCCTTTTATTTTTTTTCCTGGCTAGATCCACTATGTTTAAAATTCTGTATAAGTGCCAATGCTTCGAGAAAGCTCCCCTATTTCTTGAGCTATATGAATGTACTGCGCCCACCACTGTACTCTTTCTCACAGCATCTATCTACACCGTACGTAATAGCATTCTCATTTCCCCATTAAACTATCAGTCCCTTAAAAACAGGATCCATGCCTTATCCATCTTTGTACTGAGGGCCTTGAAGACAACCCAATAACTACTTTTTGAAGGCTAGAAGTACAATCCAGCCTTTTTTGTACTAGAAATACAATCCAGCCTCTAGTCCAGGAAAATGGGCAGGCAGGAATTGAGGGGAGAGATTAGTGTCCTTGAAACTCATGGAAAAATTCTAGTTCCAGCAAGAAACCTAGAACCAAGTTTAAAAATATTCATTTATGTCAATACCTATTCCTGACTAAAAGAAAACAAAAAAAACAACTCTCAAGTTAGAAATAAAATTTCTTTATCAGTTTGATAAAGAGTATCTACAAACATCCTACAGCTAATATTATAAGTAATTATATATAATGGCAAAAAAATTGAATGCTCTCCCTCTAAAACTGGAATGAAAGAGAGGATGCTAACTCTCAAGACTTTTTATTAATGATACTGGGAATTATAACCATTGCAATCAGGCATGAAAAAGAAATAAAAGGCCTACACATAAAGAAAGAAAGCATAAAGGAAGAAATAAAACTGTCCTGTTTGCAGATGATGATCTGTGTTGAAAAGTCCAAGGAGCCTATGGAAAACTGCTGGAACAATAAATGACTTCACTACAGTCACAGAACATACAAGTGGGTCACAGTAAGTCACATTGGTATGTATTAACAGCAAACATACAAAAACGAAAGTGTAAAACAATGCCGTTTGCAGTCACTTCAAAGCAAATGAAATAATTAGGTTAAACATGCTCCATTGGGCAGGAACAGAGAAGCAGATTTCGAGAATGGACTTTGGACATGGGGTCGGAGGGGGCGGGATGACCCGAGAGAGTAGCATTGACGTATACACGCTACAAGCATAAACAGAGAGCCCGCAGGAGGCTTCCCTATAGCACAGGAAGCTCAGCCCGGTTCTCTGGGATGACCTGAGGGGTGCGATGGGCATCTCAGAGGGAGGGGATATATGTATGCTTATAGCTTATTCATGTTGCTATATGGCAGAAACTAACACAACATTTTGAAGCAATTATACTCCAATTAAAAAAATAGAAATAAATGAATAAATAAATATGTTTCATCATAATTGAATTATATCATTGGTTCAGCCTCAGTTGCATGCCTACAGTATGAGTAGGAATAGAGGTATTGGAATTGATAACTTTAAGTAGACCTTTATTATTGAGATTGGAGACAATTATGTAAAATAGGACGATTTCTCTTCTCGGACTCTATCTAATGAACAAAACGATAAGCATGGACTCAATCATCATCCCTCAACTTCCGATATTACCATTATACCTGACTCTCATTTCTCTAAGCTTTGGACCATCCAGTACCGGCCCCAGAAATCAGTGGGTAGAAAGTAAGTAGATGAGGCTGACAGAGATGCGTACTGACACTGTGAGGTCATGAAATACTCCATCAAGCAAACTAGGTTACAAAGAAATGGGTTTGGTTGCTGAATGTGACTGAAAGATTTAGAAAATAATTTATGTTTTATTTAGCATTTCTATCAGTTGGCTTATTTCTTACAGGCAGCAGGAAGGAACTCTTGATAGTTAAGCAAAAGAGAATTACTAGGAAGTATATTAAGGAATTTACCATTCTATTGGATGTCTGGAGGTCCAGGGTTTAGCATTCAGGAGCAAAGCCTGTTGCAGATGGCTAGCTGGCAGGAATACAGAAGTTATTTAGTATCAGGAAGAGTCTTGTAAGGATTTTATATGCATAATTCCTCGTTTCTACTCTTTCTACTGTTAAAATGAAAAAATAAAATAAAATACAGGCCCCAAATGGCTTCATGTGTGCTGAAGCCCATGATATTAAACCTAGACATAAAACCTGACTTAATTACAGTTTCAGCCTTCCCCAGAAATGTAATCTTAATCAACGACCCTGGAATTCTTCGGTCAGCACCAGTGAAGCAGTTTTTCACATGGGCCCCCACCATCTTGCAGAAGCAATCTATGTGATAAAACCCTGTGGTTCCCTTCCCCACAAAAAATGTACTGGCTTAATTTTTTTTTTTTAATAATTTTATTTATTTACTTTTGGCTGTGCAGGGCCTTTATTGCTTCTTGCAGGCCTTCTCTAGTTGTGGTGAATGGGGGCCACTCTAGTTGCGGTCCCTAGGGTTCTCACTGTGTGTTGTGTGTGTGCGTGTTAGTTGCCTAGTTGTGTCTGACTCTTTGTGACCCCGTGGACTGTAGCCTGCCAGGCTCCTCTGTCCATGGAGTTCTCCAGGCAAGGATACTGACGTGGGTTGCCATTCCCTTCCCCAGGGAATCTTCCTACCCAGGGATCAAACCCAGGTCTCCCGCATTGCAAACATATTCTTTACCATCTGAGCCACTGCTGGTATAGCCTAAATCGTTCTCATTAGTGTTGCTATAGTCTAAATGGCTGTTTACATTCTATAAAACCTTTTTGATTCCACAATCACTTCCCAAATTGGGCGTAAAAGAACTCTAGTTCTATGAAATGATAATAAGCGTGCTGTGAGGAAACATTTTTTAAATCATTCACAGAATAAATAAAATTGAATCTTAATTATGAAAGTTCCTTTGTGCAGACCTTCTCAGGCTTTTATACTATAACTGTTACCTGGCCCACAGAAGCTTTTATTTTTCCCCAGAAATCAATGTACCCTGCCTGAACCTAATTTAAAATCAAATTTGAGAATTATTGATGTGTACTATCTTCTATCTTAAAAAAGTACATTATAACAACTGCTTTACTTTTATTTATTCATTTACTTATTTGGGGCTGTGCTGGGTCTTCAGTCCTGTACAGGCTTTTCTCTAGTTGCAGCAAGCAGGGGCTACTCTCTAGTTGTGGTGGGAGAGCTTCTCATTGTGGCAGCTTCTCTTGTTGCAGATCACAGGCTCTAGGGCCCACAGGCTTCAGCACTTGCAGTATGTGAGCTCAGTATTTTTGGTTCCCTGGCTCTAGAGCACAGGCTCAACAGATGTGGCTCACAGGTTTAGTTGCTCCAAGGCATGTGGGATCTTCTAGGATCAGGGATCAAACTCGTGTTTCTTACATTGGCAGGTGGAGTCTTTACCATTGAACCACCAGGGAAGCCCCCAAGTAATTCTTTTATTTTGCTAGTGATTCTCCTGCCCTACACTTCTTCTGATACAAACCTTCTATTTTTCACAGCTCTTCGGAGCATCCTTTGAGTTTTTAGATGGGATGTTGCCTGATTCATGGATCACTTTTAGATCTTCAAGTTTATGCAGTTGAATTTTGTTGTTTAATGCTATCTCCCTGGAGTCAAATACAATATCATAAGAGGAATGCCTGGTTAGATGAGTTTCAATCCTGTCTCCGCTCCTGGGTGTACTGGGGCAGAGGAAAATGTATCTAACCCCCTGGGCTTCTACAGAGAAAGATAGTCATCCTGAATTAACCTCTGTATCAATGTTCTATTGCTGTGTAAAAATATTAAACACCACCCAGTTCTGTGGGTCAGAAGTCTCAGCAGGCTCACTGAGTTGTCTACTCAGGATATCTCAAGGCCAAGATCCAGTGGTTGCCAGGCTGGGATCTTCTCTGAAGTCTCTGGGGAAGAAGCTGCTTCCAACCTCATTCAGCTCGTTGGTCCTTGAGGTTGGATGACTAAGGTTACCATTGTCTCACTGGCTTCCAGGTAAGGGTCACTTTCAGCTCTAAGTGACAACCCTTCAGTCATTCTCTGTGTTCATCTTCATTTTCAGGGTGTATAATGATGCATCTAACCCTCCTCACACTCTCAATCTCTCGGCCTCTTTGACCGACTGGAAAAAGGTAGCTTTTAAAGGAATCCTATAATTAAACCAGATCCACGTAAGGTAATCTCCCTATTTTAAAATCAATAGATTCATACCTTAATTATATCAGCAAAAGGCTTGTTGCCAGCAAGGTAAAATAATCATGATAATAGCACCAGAGGGTCCCATCAAAAAATTCTGCCCACCACACCCTTCTATCCAAAATAGATATAATAGACAAAGAGAAATTGTTGCCAAAGCATATTAAGTCTCTATTAGGAAGGACAATTTCTTGAATAGCCAAAACAAACAAGTAATTAAAGACATTAATTCCAACTACAAGGGATAACACTATGTTTCTGACTGATGTGCAGAGACATAAGCATGTAGATATCTGTTTTGCCACAAGAATAAATCTAGAGGTGTGGAATGGGGTGGGAGGTGGGAGAGAGGTTCGAGGTGGAGGGGACATATGTGTACCTATGGTTGATTCATACTGATGTTTGGCAGAAATGACACAATATGGTAAAGCAATTATACTCCAATTGAAAATAAATAAACTTAAATAAAAATTATACTAATAAGTATTGCTCTTGGTTTGATATGCAAAGTGATTACACCCCATGAGAAGCCCAAGTGACTTGATGCTGATGTAGAGGTCTACTGAACAAGGAGTCAATAGACCTGGATTCAATTATCTGCTCCAATAATAATGCACTCTATAACCTTGAATAAATCACTGGCTTTCTCCAGGACAGTTTCTTGAACTTTAAATAAGAGAATTGGGCTAAATTATCTCTAGAAATCCTTCTAACACCACATTATGCTATAAAGTTCTTATGTCTTAAAATTTAGGTGTGGGATGCTCTGTTTCCCAATTAAATTAAATGATATGTATCTATAGCTAGCTAATGCTAGAGAGGTTGCAAATAAATTGGCACATATGCAACTCTGGCACTGGCATAAATTCTGATATCTTTTTTGGGAAAAAATTTTGTACAATAAATCAAAAACTGTAAAAGTATTGCTATGAATAGCTAGGAATACATTTTTTTGGTACTATATCCAAAGAAAAAAGTTCATTACTTAAAGCTTGCATAGTTCAAAAGATGTTCATTGTGTCATTGTTTATAATAAAGGAAATATGAATATAATATAAATGTCTCTTAAATGGAGAACTGTTAGTGCATAAAAAAACTAATGAAATGTGATACAGACTTGATGAACTGTGTCATAATATCTGCCTTGCAATCTGGGGTACAGTTAGGACATAGTATCATACATGTATCAGTGTATTAATTGAAAGTTGTTAAATATATATATATATATATATATTTAGGCTCTATATATGTGATATGATATTTGTCTTTTTCTGTCTGGCTTCCTGCACTGAATATGATAATCCCTGGGTCCAAAAAAAAAAGAGAGAGAGAGATGCAAATAAACTCATTTACAAAACAGAAACAGCACAGATCCAGACACAGAAAACAAATCAATGGTTACCAAAGGGGGCATGCAGTGAGAGGGATAAATTAGGAGCTTGAGATTAACATACACACTAGTAGTAGTGATAGTGGTAGTTTCTCTTTAGTTGCTAAGTCTTGTCCGACTCTTGTGACCCTGCAGACTGTAGCCTGCCAGGCTCCTCTGTCCACGGGATCGTTAGGGAAGAATACTGGAGGGGGTTGCCATTTCCTTCTCCAGAACATATACACAATACTATATATAAAATGGGCTATCCTGGTGGCACCAGTGGTAAAGAACCCACCTGCCAATACAGGAGACATAAGAGACACTGGTCCAATCCCTGGGTTGAGACAATCCCCTGGAGAAGGATATGGCAACCCACTCTAGTATTCTTGCCTGGAGATTCCCCGTGGACAGCGGGGCCTAGCACTACAGTTCATAGGATCCCAAAGAGTCAGACACTTTTGAAGCAGTTTAGCACCTCACATATATAAAATAGGTAACCAACAACTACTGCATAGATTAGAGAATTGTACTCACTATTTTGTAATAACTTATAAAGGGAAAAATGTAAAAAGAGTTTTATATATAAAGTGAAATTGAAGTCACTCAGTTGGGTCTGACTCTTTGCAATGCCATGGACGGTAGCCCCCCAGGCTCCTCCATCCACGAGATTTTCCAGGCAAGAGTACTAGAGTGCATTGCCATTTCCTTCTCCAGGAGATCTTTCTGACCCAGGAATTGAACCCAGATCTCCCTCATTGTAGGCAGATGCTTGATAGTCTGAGCCACCAGGGATGTCATATATATATATATATATATATATATATATATATATTCATCACTATATAGTTCATCTGAAACTAACACAGCACTGTGAATCAACTATGCTTCAATAAAAATAAATAAATTTAATATAAACAATGTGTATGCTTCTACATAAGTATGTTTCCTCTAACTTTTTAAGAATCTATGCAGGTAAGAAATATGTTAGTGTTCCTCAATAAATATACCCTACATGATAAAGAATCTCTTCTGCTTTCCATTTTCAAAGATGTTTACTCAACATTAGATGAAACTTACTGCTGTAAATCAGTTAGTACATTTGAGATATTCTTAGCATGAAAACTAGACATAAGGAGGAGAGGAGATATAAGTTGACTGGTGCTGCACTAAGCCTTTAAACAAAGTTTCTGAGACAATTTGTGGTGGTACCTTAATGTTGTATCTTTTTATTTTATAATTTCCTGATATTCGCTACAGTGCATTCTACTCCCATTTGGCTTTTTTTTTTTTTTCCACTTGTGGATTCCCTGTCTGTACTGTGGTAAGCATCTTGATCCTGGATTCTGCATTTATCTACAGCTTCCTTTTACTTTCTCTTTTGGGGTTGCTGCTCTTCTGAGATATGTCTAGTCACCCAGTCTCCCACTGTAGCCCTCAGTCCTGAAGGCTCACACCTGGGAAACTCTTTCAAACCCAGGCTGTATTCATTACACATAAAGAGAATTGTATTGGGATTTGCCAAATCATGGGGCCATTACCAGCATATGAGCCAAAGTCAAGATAAGGAGGTCAGAGTGAAATTGAGTAGCAGGAATTACCTAATCTGCTACTAGACCTGAAGTTACTAAAAGAAGTTACAATTTAAGCATTAGCCAAGAGTCCATTAATTAGGAATGAGTTAATGGAGAGGAAACTAGATAGCTCAGGACCAAAGACTCTGATTGTTCTCCTTCAGAGAATTCAGATTCCTGATAAATATCACAAATCTGGAAAGAGCATTCTAGGACTTAAGACAAGTGAACGAGCCCATTACAGTGACATATGGTACCCTAGGAAATGGAATACTCTGCAAATGTTATTAGATAATAAACGTTTTTTTAAAAGCCCCCTTGAGGTCAGCATATCAGACCACCCATAATCTCCATGGCTAAATACAGTCACCCATGTGACTAAACATTCATATCACAAATCAAATTCATTCTCCAAAAAACAAAGCCTAACAGATTGAAAATTTATTAGCATCTGCTGCATTGTAATTATGGTTTTGAAAATGATTCACAGCACATATATAAAATGTACAAAGACACTCCACCATTGCAAAATACATGGCCTTTTGGTCGTATATATTGAAAGATATTGTCTAACGCTGGATGCTGTCTTTTTTTATTGCTCTCTGCCAGGAAAATGCTTGGAATGCTTTTATTGGTTTAATAAAATAATAAAAAGAGATTGTACCCAATACGAAAGCCAGAAGGACACCCACATTGAAAAAGGTGGATTAATTGATTTCTCTGAGGACATAGACTACCCCTTTGTAAATTTAGCTTTGACAAAGGGGGTTGTTTGAATAATCACATGAAGTGTCCATGTTCCAAATACAGATTTACTGTTATAAATGAAAAAAAAAATACTTTTTGTTTCCCTCAGGAATCTGAAAAGATTATATGTCTTTTCATTGATTTCCAATCCACTCACATTAGTAGATAAAGCTATGGGAGCTGTGCGCAGAAGACTCTTAATAGTGTAGACTTGGGTTACAGTGTATATTGGGATTGCTCACAAGCAATGTCTGTAGGTAAGGACATCCTTGGGAGATGTGGATTCACTCACTGCTTTGTATCTATCTTTGAAAATAGAAATAGTAAGACTCAATGGCTTTCATTTAAATTAAACATTTTTTTAAATCAAATTTACTTAAATGAATGTCAAAGAATGAGGAAAGGCATCTAAGTGGTGTGTAATAAATACTAAATCTTCAAAAAATAGTTGTCAAATGAGTGAGTGGATAAATAAATAAAGTATACAATAGAAAGACAAGTGGCTGTACTGCTGCTGGCTCAGGACAAATTTCCTGCTCCTGAAGTAGAGACCCAAGACAGAATAACAAATGTGGGACATTAGATGCATAAATAGATAGACAGGTAAATCAAAGCAAACAAAAGCGAACACAGATGCAGAGAGGGGAATAGTGGTTACCAGAATGGAAGGGGAGTGGGCAGAGGGCAAAATGGGTACATGGGGTCAACTGTACCGTGACAGACGAGATCTAAATCCTTCGTGGTGAGAATGCTGTAGCGAATACAGAAGTCAAAATATTATTTTGTGCACATGAAGCATATACAACGTTATAAACCAATGTTACTTCAATTTAAAAAAATCTCTGAAGGTATCCTACAGGGGTTGAACTCATAAGCTCTGAGTCTTATTAACCATGTGCTTTTAGGCAAGATATTTAACCTCTTTGTCTACCTTCTCTTACTTGTAAAATAGAAAATATTAATAACATCTTCGGCAGTATCTGTTGTAATAATTATATGTGTTTATTTCAGGTGCTTTGAATAGTATTTGACACACTATTTAAGCCCCAGAAGGCAATGGCACCCCCACTCCAGTACTCCTGCCTGGAAAATCCCATGGGCGGAAGAGCCTGGTAGGCTGCTGCTGCTGCTGCTAAGTCACTTCAGTCGTATCCGACTCTGTGTGACCCCAAGACGGCAGCCCACAGGCTCCCCTGTCCCTGGGATTCTCCAGGCAAGAACACTGGAGTGGGTTGCCATCTCCTTCTCCAATACATGAAAGTGAAAAGTGAAAGTGAAGTCGCTGAGTTGTGTCCGACCCTCAGCGACCCCATGGACTGCAGCCTTCCAGGCTCCTCCATCCATGGGATTTTCCAGGCAGGAGTACTGGAGTGGGGTGCCATTGCCTTCTCCTCTGGTAGGCTGCAGTCCATGGGATTGGGAAGAGTTGGACACGACTGAGCGACTTCACTTTCCCTTTTCACTTTCATGAATTGGAGAAGAAAATGGCAACCCACTCCAGGGTTCTTGCCTGGAGAATCCCAGGGAAGGGGGAGCCTGGTGGGCTGCCCTCTATGGGGTCGCACAGAGTCAGACATGACCCAAGCGACTTAGCAGTAGCAGCAGCATACCTATTAGCTGTTACTATAGCTGATGGTAAACCCCACATACCTATTAGCTATTATTATAATATACAAATTCTAGAATCATCATTGGAGGCTCGATTTATTTCCTAACACTCTTCCCTACCACATGCTCAGCTGCTTACTCATGTCTGACTCTGCCACCCTGTGGACTGTAACTCTCCAGGCTCCTCTCAATGGAATTTTCCAGGAAAGAATACTGGAGTGGGTTTCCATTTCCTTCTCCAGGGGGCCTTCCTGACCCAGGGATTGAAGTTTTGTCCCCTGCATTGGCCAGTGGATTCTTTACCACTGCACCACCTGGGAAGTTCATATGGCCTCCAAAATCATGCTTTGCAAACTCGAATGCATATATTTTTATCTTTTTAAAAATGGCAAAAAAGAAAGAGGTCAATAATTTAACATTTTACCAACTTCCCAAAGAAAAAATTTTTAATGAGATTATATAAAGAATCTAATACATTAAACATATAAAAGTTGAACCATCCTACTTTAGGTGGAAACAAATGAGGAAGAAATTTATTCCAAAGAGTTTCACCTTTAGCCCTTGGGATAACTTTTAGAAACCTTCATGAACTTTCCATGGGCTTTTGTAGTTAGAAAATGAACAAAACAACTTGTTCCACAGAGCAAGTCAGAGATTTAAGTGGAAAAATGAAGTCTTAGACCAAAGCAAGAACTACAAAAAAATCAAGAAACAATGAAAAATTATGGTTTATGAATTAATCCTATTATACCTACCCATGCTTTAAATATCAACTTTGTATAGTACATTACAAATAAATGGTTCATATCAGCATTCTTAATAATTAACCATTTGTCAGGTTTATAGATGTACTGCTTAATTTATTGAGTTAAAAGTTAGTTCATGACAACACTGAATTATGTTGGATATTGGCAGAGAGAATTACATTTCTAAATCTCATTCATTTTCCTAATAATCTTATAGAATTAGCACGCTGTCTGACTTGCAGCAATTTCCCCACCTCCTGTGTCTGAGACTACAGATCTTTATAGGTTCTTCAATCTGCTACATTAAGTCACAGAAGCCAGACGATAGGGATTTTCCTTCTTAGAGACACCTCTTCTCTGTACTCGGTCAGCCTACGGCATCTCCTGTAGTCAACCTAGAGTCATATTTGTGTTTGATGACTATGATACAGTGATTTAAAATAAGAAATGTATGCTTGGTCTTCATCCCAGTTTCTGGCATAGAGCTTCTAAAACTCTGAAAATCTCCTAAGTGAAAAGCTGTCTTTATAGTCATAATAAACCCCTATCAACCATATGAGTTTATGTTAATGAGGTGGTTTTTGGAAAGCACCTAAGAATGAGGGGTACTTGTCAGGGGAACCAACCATGTGATGAGAAATTTGAATTTTTATCTCAACCTGCTATCCTCCAAAGACAAGAGAGAGTTGGAGGATGAATCAATCACCAATGGCTAATGATTGCTCTAATCACATCTGTGTAATGAAACCTCCATAAAGTGCCCTCCAAATGCAATTTGGAGAATGTCTGGGTTGGTGCACACAGAGACGTGTCCAGGGAGTGGTTAGCTTATAGAGGGTGTGGACACTCCAAATCCCTTTTCCCTACCTTGCCTATGCTTCTCTTCCATCTGGTTGTTCCTGAGTTGTATCCATTTATAATAAATCATTAATCTACTTAGCAAAAGTTTCTCTGAATTCTGAGAGTCACTGTAGCTAATTAATCAAACCCAAGGAGAGGTCACAGGAACCTCTGATCTAGCCCATAGGTTAGAAGCACAGGTGAAAACCTGGACTTGTGATCAGTGTCTGATATTGTAGACGGCAGGGGAGCAGTCTAGGACTGAGACCTGACCTTTCGGGATGTGACACTATCTTCAGGCAGCATCAGAACTGAGCTGAGAAGGGAATGCTACCCACTCCAGTATTCTTGCCTGGAGAATTCCATAGACAGAGGAGCCTGGCAGGCTACAGCCCATGGGGTCGGGAAGAGTTGAACACAACTGAGCGACTCACACTTTCCCTTTCATAGGACATCTAACTGGTGTGGAGAATTGCTTGATGGTGTTGGAAAAAAAACACACACATTGGAGTACTCACATAAGACATCGTTACACTTGCCACTTTAGATGTTGTATTACCAAGATATATTGGCTATCCACAGTTCCCAGAAGCTAAGTTCATTCCCTCATTGACTGTCTTCCACACTAGCTTAATCCAGTTCCAGGTTCTGATCCTTTGCTTGCTAAAGTCCACATCCTTCCATCCTTTGATATAAAGGAGTCAAGCCACATTTGAGATGGTCAGAAATTAGAGGAGCAGTGGCCACATCCTGTACACCTGTTCTCATTGCTCCATTTAATAATTAGCCTTCAGCTTTTGAATAAGTAACTATTTCCAGACAAGCTTCCTTGGTATGTCTAGGGCTTCACTTCTGCTCCTGAGTCTCAGTTTCTTTCAGTCTCTGGAGCAGCCTAGGTGGTGAGCTCTGGGAAGGAAAAAAAAAAAAAAAAGGGAGGCTGGGTATTTGTCTGTGCCTAGGAATTTAATCTGCTCACTTCTTCATCAGAGCCAGCAAACTAAGTGCAGTGATGGAGAGATATAAGGGACCACCCCAGACACATGAGACTCGAACTGTAATGAACAAAACTGCTTTTCAATGCACCTCGCGGCAGTCCAGTGGGCAGCGCAGCCTTTTTGCTGTACTTCCTGTCTGGATGGTCTCATTTACCAGAAAGGTATTATAGGTTAGGAGACATGCAGAGGGGACCTGCCACCACTGCCCCAGTAAAGGAGCTGACCAAGCCTGATTAAACACACACAGACACACACACACATTTCCCAAAGCACTTTAAAAATCCAGAGTGAAAACTGTTCCAAACAACAAAACGTAAACTATTATATCTCAGCTGTTCACTCTTTCACGATTATTCACAGAAGACTGAAGGATAGTGAAGCAAAACTGAATGGGTCAGACAGGAACAATGCTGCCAGTTAATCCTTTCCCTTCTTAGTGCAGTCCTTTGAGAATAACCCTTAGGTCAGTGAACGTCCATTTGCATGCTTCCATGAACTTGAAGCACACAGTTGGACGTATTCATTCATTAGATCAGTATCTACTGAGGACCAGTTACATGGCAGTTGCCATGTTTAACACTAGAGATACAAAGAAAGAAGGAAACATCCTCTTGTCAAGGGGCTTGCAATCCACGCAGTTCATAGGAATCCCCTATATAGCAGACTTTTGTACTAGTCTTTCAAACATGGATGGAGACATCAACCTTTCAGATCTGAGGCTTAAGAGAAATAGGGGGGAAGAGATGGGAGAAACTGTCTACACTACTCCAATCAGTGTTTCACTTTATCAAAATTTAGGTAGATATATATGAGTGTCTCCTAAACCCCTGTGTCTTTATCTTGGCATTTAGCACACTCAGTGATAATTAGATTCTTCCCCACTGGACTGTAAAACTTTTTTTACCCCATTCACTGATACACCTCCTGGTCTAGCACAGTGTCTGGTATAAGATAGACAATTAATACATTTTGGTTGTACTGTTGAATTAATGAAAATGTAAACGAAGACATTTCCTTGACTTTACATGTAATAGGAATTTCTGAGAATCAGTAAATGAATTTCATGTAGGAAAATATTAATAATAACTAACTTCTTGAATTTTACAATATTCCAAACTGTAGCACTTTGGGAATATTGTACCCCAATACCCTATAAGGCAGATTTTAGGTGTGTGTGGGGTTTTTTTTTTTTTTTTTTTTTACATTTTAGTGATTTAAAAAACAAACAAACACTAAAATTGAAACATTTTAAGGAAATATGTCTGATCATATAACTTGCTGTTGTTTAGTTGCTAAGTCATGTCTTACTCTTTTGCAATCCATTGCCTGTAGCCCACCAGGCTCCTTTGTCCATGGGATTTTCCAGGCAAGAACACTGGAGTGGGTTGTCATTTCCTTCTCCAGGGGAACTTCCCAACCCAGGGATGGATTGAACCTGCGTCTCCCGCTTGGCAACCTGGGAAGCCCAGTTATATAACAACTTAGAAGCAAAGTCAAGATTCAAATTCAGATATGCATAACTTCAAATCCTGAAAGCTTTATCAGTATACTGAATATTGTTGTGCCTACTATAACAAAATCAAATTTAAAGAGAAAGAACTGCAGGTATTATATTTTGATACTCTTAATATAATACTCTGATGCAAAAGTAAGAAAGAGGACTGGCAGAAAATCGCATGAAAAAAAATAAAAGAAATTTTGTCAAAAGCAAGCAGAATTTGAGTCAGCAATAAGATATACCTGCTAAAAATGCTGTGGTGATTAGGTCATGAATTGACAGAATTAATAAACTGATAGTGATAGTAATTCTATTCTTTTTTAAAGATACTTAGACGAGAGCTGTGGAGAAGGCAATGGCACCCTACTCCAGTACTCTTGCCTGGAAAATCCCATGGATGGAGGAGCCTGGTGAGCTACAGTCCATGGGGTCGCTAAGAATCGGACACAGCTGAGTGACTTCACTTTCACTTTTCACTTTCATGCATTGGAGAAGGAAATGGCAACCCACTCCAGTGTTCTTGCCTGGAGAATCCCAGGGACAGGAGAGTCTGGTGGGCTGCCGTCTATGGGGTCACACAGAGTTGGATACGACGAAGTGACAGCAACAGCAGCAGCAGATGAGAGCTGGAGAATCAAGTCTGGTTCTGGGCAGGGAGTGTATAATGGGAGGCTATCAAACTGAAGCATGTCTAGAGGGAAATGACCACCATTGGGAAAGGGTCAATGACTTGTCATAAAAAGAATAGGGCTGTTTATCCTGAAGCAGAGCTGATGTGAACTGAGGCATTATGATCACAGCCATATCATAGCTGAAGGGCCATCTAGGGCAGAAGGGGCAGACTTGTTCTGCCTGTTTGTAAGGAATAAAACTCAATGTGGATGAAATCTTTAGAAACAGAGCTTTAGTGTAAATGAGAAGGAGCCATGGGAAGGTGGAATTTGCTGCCCTTAGAACGTTGTAACTTTCTTCTCACTGGACATGTCTCAGGAGACACTGAGAGGTTACAATTTAAATCACTGCAAAGGGGACTGAATCTGGGTGGCTGGACTCCATCGGGGTCATCAGCTCCATGGTACACATACCACTACTCTCCCATGCAAGCTCATTATAGGCATTGCTAACCAGCCAAGGCAGCTTTCATGATGCTTTCTCAGATTCTTTCTGAACACAAAGCCGGAGCTCCACAAAACCACTTTCAATCCGATCAAATTGGCAGAAGTAGAAACACTCTTACTTTGCCCATATTAGCTATATATCATCTAAAAATAGGGGTTCTGAAGCCTGGCTTCTCATCAGAATCAGCAGTGGAACTTCAAAAGCTTTTAAAAATACAGATTCCCAGGCTCCACCCCCACTGTCCTGAAAAAGGGGATCTACATTCTGAATCCAGGAATCTTTATGCAAATGCTATCTTCAGCTGACTCAGATGTGTTGAGTCTAGCAGAGTCTGGCAAACTGACATAGAGCAACAGGTAATAAAGGATCCACGTAATCCTCTGAATCTTATAAAATCAAATGGCCAAGAACAAAGGGTGAGTGCCCAAGAACACATAAGCTAATTGCGTCTTTGTCTGTATGTGCAGGTGTTCCTCATGCAGGCGGTGGTCCTGTTTCCGTGGCTCCCTTCCCCATGGATGAAATTTTGTGTGCATACCATCATGCAATACAGATTTATGTGTGCGTCAGTTTCCTGACTGGAACCGACTGGATGAATCACACTACCTGTTGGAGTATAAAAGAGCAAACATTAGTAAAACTGATAATACGGCTTGTGGTGGCGACTCAGCCAGAGCAAGCACATCTGTCATGGAGGAGCAGCCTGCCAGCTTTCCAACAGGGGAAATGCAGTTGAATAAGAATGCGCCATACATAAAGCAAGCTCAGTAATGCTCTCTGCCAAGCTAAATCACCCTAAGTTGGAGACGTGTGCATATACTGGGCAAATGCAGTCACCGAGTA
Organism: Aepyceros melampus; assembly: GCA_006408695.1. Taxonomy (NCBI): domain Eukaryota; kingdom Metazoa; phylum Chordata; class Mammalia; order Artiodactyla; family Bovidae; genus Aepyceros; species Aepyceros melampus. The sequence continues at coordinate 193,412 of SJXQ01009197.1, read as the reverse complement.
TAACCGGCCGAAGACTTTGTGCTCAGAATAGAACATCTTAAATGCATAGGCCCATCTAACAAGCATCAGGCACGGTGCTGAGTCCTGAGGAAATGACGGTGAACACGACAGGCATAGTCTCTGTACGTCTGGTCTTTCAAGAAGAGTGGTGGAAACAGACTGCCTGCATGCATGCGTGCTAAGTTGCTTCAGTCGTGTTTGACTCTTTGTAACCCTATGGACTGTAGCCCACCAGGCTCCTCTGTCCATGGGATTCTCCAGGCAAGAATAGTGGAGTGGGATTGCCATACCCTCCTCCAGGGGATCTTCCCGACCCAGGGATCAAACCCACATCTCCTATGGCTCCTGCATTGAAGGCAGATTCTTTACCATAGCAGGGAAGCTGGGAAACAGATCAGCATGTTTCAGATAAGAGTTGGATATGTGGATAGTGAGGGGGTTGCCGGGGGAGCAGGAAAGACAAGATATGTGGCGCTGAGATATGAACACTACTCTGTAAAATCAGCAGCTAGTGGCAAGCTGTTGTATAGCACAGGGAGCTCAGCTCAGTGCCCTGTGATGCCCTAGAGGGGTGGGATGTGGGGGCAGGGGCAGGAGGGAGACTAGAGGGAAGGGATATATGTACACATATAGCTGATTCACTTTGGTGTACAGCAGAAACTAACACAACATCGTAAGCAAATACACTCCAATAAAACATAGTCAATAATATCAAAAAAAAAGAGTCAATGCTAAGAAGGAAGCAAAGATGAACTCATGTAGAGTCTCGTAAGACAAGACGCATTAAGGCATTCAATCTTTAACTTGAGGTTGAGAGGACTGTCAAACCCTGAAGGTTTCAAAGCAAATTTAGAAAGACCACTCAGCTGCACTGCGGAGAAATGAGAGGAGCCGAGGCTGGAGGGGAGTACACCCATTACAAGACTGCATAGCAGTGGTTCATTGAGATTGCCCTTCTGGCTGACGAGTGATGACTGTCAGCGACTATATCCAATGCAGTGACTCCATGTTGGAAGCATGTAATTGCACGGCGGAAGCATTTACACCGTGAAAAATGGCAAATGCTACAAGAGGGCGTTTTTCCACAGTGATTCAGTTGTTAAACACTGGTCAGCATACAGCATTCAGGTCAAGCATATATATTGTGTTTATTCACAATATGTTCAGAGGCATTGATAAAAAAGCCTAATTCAGAAGAACTTCACTATGGAAGTTGAACATGAGGAAAGAGCCTTACTGATGACAATACCCATCAGTCATAAAGGGATTTACCCTTTGCCATATAGTTTTAAAATTTATCTTCTATTGACCTTTATTATTTTCTAATATGAAGATAATTGTTATCCTTATTTTACAAAAAAAAAAAAAACCTTCATTGGGAAAACAGAACTTTTGAAAGGACTGAATGAGAAAATTCAGAAAAATATCTAAAAAGAATGCTGGGCACATATTAAGTGCTGAACTCAAAGAACTCAAATAAAGGACTGAGACCTAGATTACAAATAACCAAAGAAGGACCTAAAACTAGAAGCTTTTGGACTCTTGGCCCAGTGTTATGCCCATGGTGTGTTGAAGTTTACTCATTTCTTTCTTTATCCGTCTATCTACACAGCAAGCATGCAGTGGGTAGCTAGTGTCTGCAGGTCCTGTTATGGAGAAGCAAGAGTAAACCAAAAACCATCTTTGCTTTCACGAAACAACATTGTAGTAGTGATTGGAAGAATGACAACATTAAAAATGAATAACTAAGATATGATAAGTATTGGTGATACATTCTGTGTATAATAATAAAATATATTTGTGAAGGAATGAAAGGGGATATTGTTTTAGGTGGAAAAGGTGGTCCCTACAGGCCTCTTGTGTAGGCCGTTCAGTAACTCCATGAATAGCATGGAAGGTACAGACGTCCCGAGGTGGGAGAGCGTTTGGTGTGTTTGGAATGTGCAGGAGATAATAGTAGCTGGAGAAGAATACGCCTACAAAGAGAGAGTGGTAGAAGACAAGATCAAAGAAGTAGTCGGAAGCCAGACCATTGTGGCTTATCCCCATCAGTGCATGGTCTTTGGTGCCCTTCATTGAAATGTGTGCAATGGGATGAATTTAAACTGATTAGAGAGGGAGCTGAAAGAGCTCAATTAATGTTCTGGAAACCTTTCCTGTAAACTCATAGACTCTTCCCATCAGGACGAGATTGGTTGATCTCCCTGGATTCCTTCAGTTTTCCAGGCTGCCCATCTATTTTGTTGGCTAAGTGTGCACGCATGCGTGCATTATTTATGACACTCCGATTTGTACCAGATACTCTGCCAGCCAACAGGAACAAATCAGTGAGCAAAATAATAAGGTCATTTGCCTGCCCGTCACACCCTCCCCCAAGATATTGTCAATTCAATAGGAAATACAAACATATTCACAGGTAATAAAGTGCAGAGAGACAAAGTGTATATGCACAAAAAAGTTAGAAAATGCGTGGACGGAATTTGGCACAGGTAGGCAAAAATGCACCTCAACTTCTTTATTGAGTTTTCATCCTCATGGTTCACTCTCATGGGTAACCTGGTGCAGGCCATTCTGAAGTGCAGTTCTGTAATCCACAGGGTGATGGAGCCTGTGAATGCACAGCACAGCTTGCTTTGCCAAGCCCGGAGAAATTAGCAATAAAGACAAGAAAATATTATTTTGTTGTTTCTAACTAAACTCTATAACTGGAATAATATTACTTTAATGAGGCTGGGGAACTTCCTCTGAGGAATCTAAAGCCCTTTACTGGAGTTATTCTATTAATTCTCCCTGTGTCTGGAGCTTGGCACCTGAAGCACGATGCATTATGCAAAACCAAAGCACACTTTGCATAGAGAAAAGATTGTGTTTCAATGTTTCCCTTGTGCTCAAGTTCAAAATGCTGGCAGATCTGCCATCAGGATGTGTTTCCTATACCCATGCTCTTGATGTGAAAAATCATCATAGACATTATACATCTGTCTTGCTGGGAGGAGAGAGGGAGAATGGAACTTGTCACAGGTAGGCAAAAATGCACCTCAAATTCTTTATTGGATTAAGGTTAAGATTGTAGAGGGCTTCCCTTGTGGCTCAGCCGGTAAAGAATCCGCCTGCAATGTGGGGCACCTGGTTGGATCCCTGAGTTTGGAAGATCCCCTGGAGAAGAGAAAGGCTACCCACTCCTGTATTCTGGCCTGGAGAATTCCATGGACTGTGTAGTCCATGGGGTCACAAAGAGTTTGGACGTGACTGAGCGACTTTCACTCGCTTCACTAAGATTATAGAAACTACCTAATACAATAGAAGTCTATAAAATCCTTTTGTAAACTGCTATTTGAATTCTGCTGAAATGCGAGATAGATAATTGCATGAGCAAGTAAATTTGATGCACCCAAACATGTGCCCAGTCCAGTGCCAGACAATTAGCAAAAGAAAAATGAGATCAACGCAAGGTTTCTCTTTCCAGCTGAGAGAAATGAGTGTCTTACATAAAGCAGTTAATTAACAATGCAAAATTAGAGCAAGTGCTAGATTGGGCAGTTAGACCCCTAAGTGCTTCTTGGAGCTCAAGGAAGGCCTAGATTAATGCCCCCTGGAAGAAGAACACACAGAAGAACTGTACAAAAAGATCTTCATGACCCAGATAATCACGATGATGTGTTAATTAATCTAGAGCCAGACATCCTGGAATGTGAAGTCAAGTGGGCCTTAGAAAGCATCACTATGAACAAAGCTAGTGGAGTTTGTGTCAAAATCCCAAATGAATAAGGAACTAATTTGATTCTCCCTTAGAACTTCCATGGACAGAGAAGACTGGCAGACTAGTCCATGGGTTCCAAAGAGTTGGACATGACCGAGTGACTAACACTTTTAGAGCTTCCAGAATTAATTGTATCCTTCCTATACTTTGATTTTCATCTGGTGACACTTGTGCAATATATTTTTTTTATGACATTGTGTGGTAATTTGTTATAGAAAATAAAAATAGAACATTAACTTCACATTTATTTTTAGAATATTAAATATACTTCTTTTCTAATGTTTAGAATATTAAATACACTTTCTAAATAATTTTTCCAATACATCTTTGCAAGACTATATCTTCTGTTATCATTTTCTTTAACCTTCTCTCAACTTAATTTATTCTTTATCCTTTGCAATTTTTAAATTGGTAACTAATTATTTTAGAAATTTGCCTAAACATTGAATTTGGATTCACACTTCAAATGGTTTATTTTGCTTGTACTCACTGACTGTGAATCTAGAACCACTCTAAATTGTTGGCTAATGTTTACTGGATCAAAAAGCTAAGTTCTGTCAGCAAATCTAAGAGAAAGCCATGTATTATTTCTGAGTTCTAAGGGCAATTTTGTGTTCCTCCACCCAGTGCAAAGTCTAGATAGGCATGATTCTTTGATGCACTTTCTCGGTGGTAGTTTTGTTTTGAATAGGCTCACTCTCAGTGTGATGTCCTTATAAGCACCCTGGTTCTCTGAGAGAGACACTTCAGATTCCACCAGGGCTAGCACTATGCTTCATCTTCTGTCCCACTGTTGCCCTTGCTTACCTCCTGGGTTGCTGTTTTCACTTGGTTTTTGTCCCCTTTCAAATCTTTGCTTTCTTACCTTTTAAGTAAAGCATTTTAAAAGAACTGTTTGGTAGTCATATTTTTAGATTCTTTTCACTTAACAGCTGCCAGATAAGGAATGCTCCATACATTATTTTTAAGCATAGTAAAATTTATTTTTTAAAAAATTGAAGTAATGTATTTCATTGACTGTATAAGGGTTGTATCACCTTAAGTAAAACTGTTAGCAAAGTGATAATTTTTCCATTAGCTTCTTGATGCATTTAACAAATACACTTCCTGATGGGACTAATGTCAAGAAAAATAAGTAACACACCACAGGCAATATGTTTCACATTTTAAATCCCTACTTTCTAAATATATGTTGATGGTACTATATAAAGACTCTACTCCAGACTCCTCCAAATGAAGGGAAAACAAAACAAAACAAAACAAAAACAGTCTTTGAGAATCAAATTCTAAGAAATTCAATTAGTCCTTATACTGCTATTATATTTTAAATAAACATAAAGCTCATTCCATATTTAGAAAGTATATTTACTTCTTGGTTTGTAAACCAAAGATCTACATTCCTTGATAATATTTATGAGCATTCTGTTCCACTCAATCACAAGTAATCCAATCCTTTGTCTTTCCATAAAAAAGGATTACTTAATGTCTCAAAGAGTCGGACACAACTGAGTGACAGAACTGAACATTATGCTGTAATAATTTGTTTATATATGAATACCAAACCATGAGCACCTTGAAAAGATGCTTTAACCTCTGAGCCACTAGGGAAGCCCATCTTGAAAAGAGAAACCATAAATACTAAAAGTACTGTAGTAGTCCCAGAATTTAGCACTGGATATAGGATCATGGAAAAAGCAAGAGAGTTCCAGAAAAACATCTATTTCTGCTTTATTGACTATCCCAAAGCCTTTGACTGTGTGGATCACAATAAACTGTGGAAAACTCTTCAAGAGATGGGAATACCAGACCACCTGACCTGCCTCTTGAGAAACTTGTATGCAGGTCAGGAAGCAACAGTTAGAACTGGACATGGAACAACAGACTGGTTCCAAATAGGAAAAGGAGTATGTCAAGGCTGTATATTGTCATCCTGCTTATTTAACTTCTATGCAGAATACATCATGAGAAACGCTGGGCTGGAGGAAGCACAAGATTCCTGGAATCAAGATTGCTGGGAGAAATATCAATAACTTCAGATATGCAGATGATACCACCCTTATGGCAGAAAGTGAAGACGAACTAAAGAGCTTCTTGATGAAGTGAAAGAGGAGAGTGAAAAAGTTGGCTTAAAGCTCAACATTCAGAAAACGAAGATCATGGAAAATAGATGGGGAAACAGTGGAAACAGCATCAGACTTTATTTTTTTGGGCTCCAAAATTACTGCAGATGGTGAATGCAGCCATGAAATTAAAAGATGCTTACTCCTTGGAAGGAAAGTTATGACCAACCTAGATGGCATATTCAAAAGCAGAGACATTACTTTGCCAACAAAGGTCCGTCTAGTCAAGGCTATGGTTTTTCCAGTGGTCATGTATGGATGTGAGAGTTGGACTGTGAAGAAAGCTGAGCACCGAAGAATGATGCTTTTGAACTGTGGTGTTGGAGAAGACTCTTGAGAGTCCCTTGGACTGCAAGGAGATTCAACCAGTCCATCCTAAAGGAGATCAGTCCTGGGTGTTCATTGGTAGGAGATGGAGGGCAAGCTGTAATTTTAGTCATTGCTGATATGATTGGACGTGCAAACGCATGTTCGCATCTTGGAAAGTTTGCAACTGTTTCCAGTTCATATGTAGGGGACCTACTCTAGTGACTAAGTGTTGGCTACTATTGGCATGATTTTTGTGAGGTTAAAGTGTTTTCTGGAGAGACCCTTCACTCTCTGGAGGCACTCTTGAGTTGATCATTCGGTCTTTACAAATAAAATGAACCTCTGGTGATGTTCTTTCCAGAGAGAAACCCCCAGCTCCAGCCTTCAAACCCCTCTTCTCAGCAAGCTTCTGGGGGAAAGCGTTCTGTTTTCTTTACTTTGCACGTCGCAAATGAGCTATACCCCTTCCCTCGCTGCCTAATTTATGCCCCGTTTCAAATTGCCCAGGTTCCACATACCAAGCTGTATTTCCTGATACTGATTTCATCCCATGGGGTCTGTCTAGACCCCAGGATTACTGAGAATCAAGAGACAACCCTGAATTTTTTTTTTAGCCTTCCCTTGAAAACCACACGGTCTCCCACATGCTTCTGTGGTCCCTTCAATTCTTGCTCCTTTCTGTAAGTGGAAGGAGAAGCTTCTAAAGAAAAGTCATTGGATTTGGGTGTTTTGGTTTTTTTTTGGTTTGATTGTCGTTCCCTTCTCAGAAAGCATTCGAAATTCACTCTAACTCTCAAGTGTGTTTTGAGTTGAGTTCAGCTTTTAACGTTCCGTGAAAATTTGGATTTAATTAGTTTCTCTTGAGTTCTGAAATCGTGTGATAGTTTTATTTTCTGTTTCCTGGACTGCAGCCTTGCCACATTCGTGGAAAAACTGAAGGGGGGAATATTTTCTCGTAAGAATGAATGTGAAATGGATTGAGATTGTTGCTTGAGGGGAAATGACTGATTTCTGCCTCGAGGCCAGGCCCCCAAGACAGGGTGCTCTGACTCCACAGCACGCTGCTGGTGGATTGGACTGGAAACATTTGGACCCTAAAGTGGAACTTGTCACATGGTCTGATGGAGCCGACACTGGCAATCCCTTTCATGGGTCTGTTGCTGTGGAGACCCAGCCTGTGAGCTTGGGAGAATGTGGCCAGGTTCCACCTGTGATGCCAGGGCTGTGTTTGCTATTGTTGCTGTTGTTCAGTTGCTAAGTCACGTCTGACTCCTTTTGACCCCGTGGACTGCAGCACACCAGGCTTCCCTGTCCTTCGCTATCTCCCAGAGTTTGCTCTAACTTGTATCCATTGAGTCAGTGACACTATCTAACCATCTCATCCTCTGCTGCTGGCTTCTTCTTTTGCCTTCAATCTTTCCCAGCATCAGAGTCTTTTCTGATGAGTTGGCTCTCCGCATCAGGGGGTCAAAGTGTTGGAGCTTCAGCTTCAGCATCAGTCCTTCCAGTGAATATTCAGAGTTGACTTCCTTTCAGACTGACTGATTTGATGCCCTTGCATTGTTTTTGCTATTGTTTCTGTACAAATTGCCACGAACCAAATGGCTTAAAACAACATGAATTTATCATCTTACATTTCTGGAGGTCAGAAGATCAAAACTGGGTCTCATGGGGCCAAAATCAAGGTGTCAGCAGGGCTGTGTCCCTTCTGGAGGCACTAGAGGAGAACCCATCACTGACGCTTTGGCATTTGGAGGCTGCCCACATTCCTCGGCTCGTGGCCACCTCACTTCAACTTCTGTTTCTGTCCACACATCTCCTTCTGTGACTCTGGGCCCTCCTTTCCTCTTGTAAAAAGTCTTGTGATTACATGGGCTCATCCAGATAATCCAAGGGCTTCCCTGGTAATTCAGTTGGTAAAGAAACCGCCTGCAATGCAGGAGACCCCGGTCCAATTCCTGGGTCAGGAAGATCCGCTGGAGACAGGATAGGCTACCCACTCCAATATTCTTAGGCTTCCCTTGTGGTTCAGCTGTAAAGAATCTGCCTGCAATGCAGGAGACCTGGGTTTGATCCCTGGGTTGGGAAGATCCCCTGGAGAAGGGAAAGGCTACCCACTCCAGTATTCTGGCCTAGAGAATTCCATGGACTGTATTGTCCATGGGGTCACAAAGAGTCAGATATGACTGAGTGACTTTCACTTTCACTTTTCCCTTTCTTCCAGATAATCCAAGAGCATCTCCTCATTTCAGGGTTCTTAACTGAATCACAATCAAATCACATCTTTGCTGTGAAAGGTTACATATTCTCAGGTTCTGGGTATTAGGTTGCAGACATCTTTGGGGTCCATTAGTCAGCCTTCCCTACTATGCTTGTTACTGCCTAGGGTTGAGACATCCCAGTAAGTGCTATCAGCATTAAGAAATGGGCCTTTCCTGGTCCCAAATTCTAATTCACAGCCTCATTTTTAAAAAATATTTATTTTATTTGGTTGTGCTGAGTCTTAGCTGCAGCTGTGGGATCTTTGATTTTCATTGTGGCAGGTGGGATATTTAGTCATGGCATGTGGGCTATAGTTCCCTGAGCAGGAATCGAACCCAGACCCTCTCCATTGGGAGTGTGGAGTCTTAGCCACTGGATTGCTAGGGAAGTCCCCACAGTCTCATTTCTAGGGTGAGTATAAGAGCTATCTGTTGGGACAGCAGTGATCCTTGAGGACATTTCCATATCATTTCTGAAAGAGAGGAAGCTGGCTATGCCCAAATCCCGGAGCATTTCCTGGAGAAGGCCCCCAGAGTCTTTGGAGGTTTGCTGCTGCTGCTGCTGCTAAGTCGCTTCAGTCGTGTCCAACTCTGTGCGACCCCAGAGACTGCAGCTCACAGGCTCCCCTGTCCCTGGGATTCTCCAGGCAAGAACACTGGAGTGGGTTGCCATTTCCTTCTCCAATGCATGAAAGTGAAAAGTGAAAGTGAAGTCATTCAGTCGTGTCCAACTCCTAGCGGCCCCATGGACTGCAGCCTACCAGGCTCCTCTGTCCATGGGATTTGCCAGGCAAGATACTGGAGTGGAGTGCCATTGCCTTCTCCAAGACCACAAATTGAATCCCCACTTAGTCAATTTGCCAGGATGGCTTTGAACTTCAGCTTCTTCGAAAACCTGGGTGAAAAGCTCTGTCTCTCAGGGTCCTTGTGTGGATTAGTGGAGATGAGTGAATACAATAAAGCACTTTGCATATGGAACATGGTCATGATATCATGATTGAAGAATGATTATAATTGAAAGATGGAAAAAATTGGTCTGTATTATACCCTTTGCTATGAAATGCAGAAATAATCAACCTTTTAGATTCTAGTTAAAAAATAAAAACAAGCAAATCTCCTTAAGAGCCAGTTAGTCTGGTGGGAAAACCCAAAGATTCTCTTTTAGGCCCTGATGGTGTTGACCACCTTTGTACAACTTTGCTTGTATAGGATAAATTTTCAGTGCCTGTGGGGTCAGTTTGAAAATGGTATGGAAAGTTGGGTGGGACATTTCCACTTGGCTCTGTGGCAGTCGTGACATCTCAACTCCAGGCAAAAATCTGAACCTCAATGATTGGTTTATTTGGCCTGCCTACTTTTCTATTCACTACTTTTATCTCCTTGCTCCAAAATCCATCCACCTGGAGACCAGGTGGCTTAGGAAGAAAGCATTGTATGGTTTAGACATCCCTGTGGTCAAATCCCACCCCTATTATTTGCTGTGTGACTTTGGGCCAGTTACTTAACCTTTCTGGTCTTTTGAGTTGTAACTTATACAAAATGAGAACCACTAGGAAAGTGCTTATTGGTGCTCCTAAGATATGGAAGGTGACCAGTGAGTGCTAGTTTTCCCTCTGTCCTGTTGGGTGGTATTTCCCTTACTCAGCATAATCTCACCAGATTCTTGGATGAGCCATTAACCTCTCTAGGCTTCAGTCTTTCTATCTGTAGAATGAGAACAAAACTGCCATTCTGCCTGTCTTATTTAGCTCAGGCTGCTATAACAAAATACCACAGACTTAAACAATAGACATTTGCCTCTCACAGTTCTGGAGGCTAAAGTTCAAGATCAAGGGGCTGGCAGATTCCATGTCTGGTGAGGACCTGATTCTTGGCTTGTAGACGACTGCTTTCTCGCTGTGTGCTCATGTGGCCTGCACTTGTGGACTTGAGGAAGAGAGAGGAAGAACAAAGGAGAAAAAGGAGAAAGGGAAAGAGAGAGAATGATTTTGTTTCCTTTTTCATAAGGCCACTAATCCCCTCATGAGGGCCCCACCCTCATCTAACCCTAATCATCTTCCAGAGGCCCCACCTCCAAATACCATCACATCAATTTTGGGGAAACCCATTCAATCCATACTATTCATTTCATAAGGGGCCACAAGAAAGTATTCATTGGAAGAACTGATGCTGAAACTCCAATACTTTGGCCACCTTATATGAAGAGCCAACTCATTGGAAAAGACTCTGATGCAGGGACAAGACTGAGGGCAAAAGGAGCAGGGGGTGACAGGATGAGATGGTTGGATGGCATCATTGACTAAATGGACATTAGTTTGAACAAACTCTGGGGGATAGTGAAGGACAGGGAAACCTGGCTTACTGAAGCCCATGGAGTCACAGAGAGTCAGACATGGCTTAAGCAACTGAACAACTATACTAACTACAAGAAAATAAGGCAATGACTTTTGGAAAATAAAGTATAATAGAAAACCCACTGTTGAAGCAAAGAAAAGTATCAGTTTCCTAAAGCATTCAGGATACCCACGCATTATACATTTTCTAACAGCATTCATTTTTGCTGAAACGGAAATGAAATATATTGCTTTTAATTATCAGCTCAAATATCCATTGTCCATCCATCGGTGATACATACCTATCAAGCAGCCTGGAGAGTGCGCCAGCTCCTTGGGAAGTGTGCAGACCCTCACCATTCATGCCCCCGGCCTCCACCTCTGCGGCCAGGCTCCCTTCTGCAGAGACAAGTGTTCATCAGGGTGTTCTGGGCTGGGAGCCTGACTAAGGAGGAGAAAAGGTGGCCAGTCGGCTGGTTCACCTCACTTGGTTCCAAGAAGCAAGCACAGAGTGACCAGACCAGCTTCTGTGGGACGATCTATCCCCGAGGTCACCGGGTGGATCCACGCTGACTGCATGGTTCTGGAGCATCTTCTAACAGAGGGCAAGAGCAGGAAGAGGAAACCTGACATGGTGATGGGCTGAGCCAGGATCGTGCTGACTTGGGTACCACCAAGGGGTACAGAACAAACTAGAAGCTGGCAGCTGCTACGATGCTGCCATGGCTGCAAGCAGGCTGTCCTGGTGACATACCCTTGGGATCCAACACAGATGGACTGTGGATGTCCTGGGAATGGGGGGGCAGACTGAGGCTTCTGTTTGAGTTTTTTTTTAAAATAGAACAAAAAAGTACACTAGCTTTGCTTGCGGAATCATCACAAGTTGGTTATGCTGACAGGAATGGGATTCCAGAATAGGAACCAGCTGGAGATTCATATGGAGAAAAACAAAGGTCCCGGTGATTTTTTTTTTTTCCCCTGCTGGCATGTTAGCAAAACAAACAAGCAAACAAAGGGAGGGGGTGGGGTGGGAAATGCTTCAATGTGCTATTGAGGAATAAAAACTAAAATGTGTGTGGAGTCAAAGGGACCAGCTTTGCCCTTCCTAATTAGAAAGAACTGCAAGAGTCCTGACAACTAGGAATATGGGCTTCTGTCTGTCAAACCCAAGGGAAAAAGCATCTGTGATGCCATCCAATGGCAGCATGGTGGAGCCAAGCAGAAAGGCAGTAAGTGGGTTCCCTCATGGCGCGCATCATTTCAGTGACTTAGGGCTGTTTCTGACCATGGAGAGAGCAGCCACCCCTGGCTGCACAGAGGCTGTATTCTGGGGGTTCCCGTAGACATTTTATACCTCTTTCCTCCATTGGAACCTCCCTTTCCTGCCCAATCCAGTGCTTGAATTGCCAGCAGTGAACCTGGCCTGAGGCAGAAATGGGTGGGTGGGTGGTGGTCCTTGATTTCTGGGATGTCAAGTTAGAAGAAAGAAGGGTGAAGACAGGAACAGTGGTGGGAGTGCTACACTTGGGGCTTGTATATTTTTTTATGCACTCTCTCTCTGGCATTGGAAGGACTTCAGACTGTTTCAAATTATCTATGAATACATTTCCCTTTGGATTGTCAGGCAGCCAGGCAGAGAAGTGGAAGATGCCTCCTCAGCCAGCATAGCCCCTCCAGGAAAATCGCTGCCAGACGCAGGGAACTTGGCTCCAGGTTGGGTCTTAACAGCCAAGGCTTGGGCTTAAGCATCTGAAATGAGGGTTCTAATAGCAACCAGGTGGACTGGGAAGGGGACCAAAAAAGCCAGCACCCACCAAACACCAAACCTGAGCAGACATCTGGTCCCAGGAAGGCCCCAGAAAAGAAACCCTAGTATTTGATGAAACCGTCTTACCATAGGAAAGATGAGGAACTTTACCTTCAAGAAGGAAAACACTTTTGAAAAAAGATTTACTGCAGGAATAGGAAAAGAACTGTAGAAAGCCTCTGACTTGGGTTCACAATAGTGGCTTGCGGGATCTTAGTTCCCTGACCAGGGTTCACACTTGTGACTCCTGCAGCAGAAGGGCAGAATCCTAACCACTGGACCACAGGGAATTCTGAAGGACATATGATCTAAAAATAAGGTCAACATGATGTGGAACTGGATTGTAATGAAATGGAGCGGGCAGAAATAGTAAAGGAACTGGGTGTGTCTGGAAAGATCATGAGGGAATTAACAATACACCCAAAGGATGGACACTGACTCTGGAAGCATCAGGAAACAATGGAAACAGTAGAAACTGAGCCAGTGATCTTCAGGAAAAGGGAGGAAGCTGGTGGTTATTGGCCAAGATCCGTGCTCCCCACCTCTTCCATGGGAACAAACAAAACCTTTATTACTCTGTCTTCCTGGGTCCCTGTGCACTTTTTGGGGGGCAGGCACTGGCCCCTCCAAGACCCAAAGAGGTGGATCTTGGTTGATGTAAGTCAATCACAGGGGTGTCATCCCCCTTTGTCGATGATTGTCTTAAGCCTGGTCCTGGAGGTCTCTGCAGGGGAATGGTGGACAGCAGGAGGCACATGGAAAGACTTGCTCCTCTCTTCTACTGGACTTCACCTTGTCTGCATGTGATGCCTGGAACCATGTCCTCCGTCTATCCACCAAAGATGGTGGAGAAGAGAGGGAAGCACTTGGTTCCAGGTTCTGTGTCAATGATTAAGCAAACCTGGAACTATCTACCTCCCACCTTCTTATTAGGAGACCACAGATGTTCTGATTGTTTAAGTCATTGGTAGGGGGATTTCCTGCTCCCTGTTGCTAAAGACACCCATCTAGATAAGTTTGAGGAGCTCTCCTAAGCGCAGAAGGAAAGAACACATGCAGAAAAGGTGATGAGATATGAATGACAGAAAAGTGACTCAGGTGGGGAGTGATGGCTGGTCCTGAGGGAGGAACCAGAGTAAAACCCAGGAAGACTCAATACAAACTGAGAAAAGACACTGGTCTGCAAAGTGATGATGACATTCTGTTGTAGGTCAGGTCTTGGACAGATCCACAATCTGAGGACAGTGACGCACCAGGAAAAGGACAGAGGACATGGCCAGAAGCCACAGGAAAATGCTGTTCAAATGGCCCGTGTGCTTGTGAAAAGATTCCCAGCCTCCTTCAAAGTAAGAGAAAGGCAACAATGGAACCAAGATTGTGATGTCATTTCCATCAAGTTGGTAGAGACCAGAAGTAAGAAAGCATCCTTTTGGCTGGCTGGCTGGCAGGGATGCTCCTATATTACTGGTGGGAATGTAATGGGTCTTCAGCCACACATGGGGGTGGGCAGGTTGTTAACATTTGTCAACGTGATGAAAGCGCACATCCCTCCTGGGAATTTATCCCACAGAGACATGCACTAGTGGGAAATGGTGCATAAATAGATAAATGATAGATAAAGCTGCACAAGGCAGTTTACCTCTAATACCTAATAGCAGGATATTGGCAACAACTTCAAGTCCATTCATAAAGGACTGGTTCCCTAAATTACACTCCATTAAAAACTAGACAACTGTCTGTATACTAATGTGGATAGGTCTCCCAGACTTTAGAAAGCAAGATGTGAATAGCACACTGCCATTTGTGAAAAAGGGTTTCCTTGGTAGCTCAGATGGTAAAGATACTGGCTGCAATGCAGGAGACTCAGGTTCAATCCTTGGGTCAGGAAGATCCCCTGGAGAAGAGAATGGCAACCCACTCCAGTACTCTTGCCTGGAAAATCCCATGGACAGACCATGGGGTCACAAAAAGTTGGACATGACTGAGCAACTAACACTTTCACTTTATTTGTAGAAAAGGTGGGGAAAAGGAATACACACACACACACGTATTCATATTTGTTTGTTGTTGTGGACTCCAAATTCATATGTTGAAGTCTAACCCCCAATGTGACTGTATTTGGAGAAAGGACCTTTAAGGAGATAATTTAAGTGAAAGCAGATCCTGAGAGTGGGGCTCAATCCAATATGGCTGATGTCCTTATAAGAAGAGGAAGACGCCAGGGGTACACACTCATAGAGAGGGGCCACGGGTGGGCACAGGAGAAGAAGGCTGTCTTCAAGCCAAGGAGGAGGGCTTCAGGAGAAACCAACCCTGCCCACACCTTGGTCTCAGACTTTAGCTTCCAGAATTGTGAGGAACACATTTTTGTTATTTAAGGCACCCTTTCTGTGATGTTTTATTATGACAGCCTTAGCAGACATGTGTATGAGCATGGAACAACTTTAGAAAGATGCCAAAGAAGCTAATAACAGAGGGTACCTTGTGAGGAGGGGAACTGAGGGGTTAAGAAAAGAGGAGTAATTTCTCACTGTATATCCTTCTATGCTCCCTTTCATATTAAAAACAGTTACAAGTAAAAAAAAAAACCTGCTAGGAACCAATTAAATTTTTAATATGATAAAGATGATTTATCATAAGCTTGACAACTAGTATTATATTAAATGGTGAAGCCATAAGGGCATTCCCATTAAAAATCAGGAGCCAGACAGGAATGCCTGGTAGCACTGCATTACTGAAAGTTCTGGATGGGCCAAGTAAGCCAATGCAATAAGACATGAATATTAGAAGGGGATCCAGGGATGGAAAGGAAGACACGTGGATCGTTATTTGCAGATGATAGTGTTTGTTACTATTATCATTTTTCAATATGGTGGCTGCAATGCATCTTTATTTTTGTGATTTAGATCAATTTTTAAGGGGATCTTCTGTCATTCATTAATAAGCACAGACATAGGGAAGTGACTATAGGCAACATTTAAACTTAGGCAGCTATGAATCATATTTTTATATGTTAACTGCAATAATCCTTATTTGGGGGAATTTTAGACAGTGATTTAAGGAGACCATATTTATTTTAAAAGAATGTTGGCGTTAAAGGGCTAATTCACAGGAGGCTGGGCCGTGAGATTAGTGGGAGGAGGCCTTTACTTGACAGCTCGCCCATGAATTTCTCCCACCTCTAAGAGGCTTTCAACAAGTGGAACCTGAGTATTATATGCTAGGTAATTGGCTGTAATTAATTCCACAACCTTGGGCCCCTCACAAGATTGCCTTGCCAAATGAAAGCAAAACACACTGAAGCAAACTCTTCCCTCCACCTAACTCCACTGACTGGGACTAGAGCCCTCTGACAGTGGGGCTCCCACTGCCAAAAACACACTGACAGACTGTGTAATCAAATGCCCTCGCTAGGGAAACCCTGGGCCAGGAAGGGAGGGCTGACGCTGCTTTCATGATTGCTGTGTTCTTGATCCCACGGGCCCAGCCACAGCCATGTAAGCCCCACTGGGGCCCAGTTGGCCAAACCATTTTCATACTTTCTTTACTTTGCTCCCAGAAGAACAAAGCAGTAGCCTGAGGGCTTTGTTCCAGGTACTGATTCTCAGGAGCTGCCAGGAGAGGGTGGCAGTGGAGGTGGGGTGAGGAGTGAGGTAGCGTGGATGTCTCAATTCTACTTGCTCCTGTGTCCCTACCTGATCAGCCTCCCAAGATGCTGATCTCAAAAGATGGCAGTCAAGTTCCCCTATAGAGACTTCCCTCGTGGTCCAGTGGTTAGGACTCTGCCTTGCAATGCAATGGACAGGGTCAAGAACAAAGACCCCACATGCCTCGGAGCAAAGAAGTCTGTGTGCTGCAACTACTGAGCCCTCATGCCCTGGAGTCTGTGTAACACAGCTAAGAGGGTCTGGGCAGCTCCATGAAAAATCTCACATGCCACAACTAAGACCCAGTGCAACTAAATGCATGAATATAAAAAAGTTGCCCCGTAATCTGTTCTACTCACTGTCATCAGAATGATCTTTCAGAAACATAAATGGCATCATCCTCTGTTTAAAATCTCCCACTGGCTTTCCTTTGCTTTTAGCATCGTGTCCAGGGTCTTCTCTATGGTCTCCAAAGCTCTCCCCAGTCTGCCCTTGTCTATCTCTTCAAGTTTATCTTGCATCTCTCACTCCAGGCCACTGACCTTGCTATTCCATAAATGCAGAATGCTTGTCCCTTCACATACTGTTCCCTTTATCCAGAAGTTCTCCTAGGGTTCTACAGGGCTTTCTGTTTTTCATCAGAAAATCGCATCTCTGAACTTCTCCACTAACTTCTCCATCTGAGTTCTCCACTAACGACAGACCTCTCCGCACTTCTGTATAATTTATTGGTTTGCGTGTTTATTTCCCATCCCAAGAAGGCTCCTTCCATGAGAGTAGGGTTTTTGTCTTGATCACTGCTATGCTTCACACAGAGTAGGAAATAAAAAGACATGCTTAATTATTTTAACTGATTAAGAAAGAAATAGATGGATAAGGATTTCGTTTATGTATCAGTATAAGATCCAAACCCATGGGTTTACTAGGCAGGTAATTGAACTTCAGGCATCTCATGCAAATATGCCCTTACCCCAAGGAGTAATTGAACTTCAGCTTCTCCTTGCAAACATCCCCTTACCCCAAGGAGATCTAATTTTTAATTTGCAATTTTGGTTTTTTCTTTGAAAGAAGTCCTCACTAACATCCATCGGTCACCCCCAAGTCAATACTCGTGACATTTTCTCAGTCATTGGTAGACAGAGCTGAGGGGTGTGCTTGTTCTAACTGAAGGCAAACAGGGCCATTTGTCTTCTTGTCTCACCTCATGCTGTAAATAAGTATCCTTTTTGCAGTCTCTCTCTCTTTTTTGTTGCATTCTTATGCTTTTTATAGGCAACTGCTATTTAAAATGGCCCCATGTGTATTCCTAACGCATTATTTAGTGTTCCTGAGTGCAAGAAGGCTGTGATGCACATTAAGCAGAAAATAACTGTCTTACATAAACTTCATTCAGACATGAGTGACAATGCTGTTGGCTGTGAGTCCAGTGTTAATGAATCCATAATATATAGTAGTCAAGTCATCTTTAAACAGAAACAAAAATTGATTCTTTCTTGTTGTGGTGTTGGTAAAAGACTCTCGGGAGTCCCTTATAGCAAAGAGATCAAACCAGTCAATCCTAAAGGAAACCAACCCTGAGTATTCTTTTGATATGATGCTGAAGCTGAAGCTCCAATATTTTGACCATCTGATGCAAAGAATCGACTCTGGAAAAGACCCTGATGCTGGGAAAGACTGAAGGCAAAAGGAGAAGGAGGCGGCAGAGGATGAGATGGTTAGATAGCATCACCAACTCAATGGATATGAATCTGAGCAAACTCTGGGAGACAGTGGAGGACAGAGGAGGCCAGCCTGTGGCAGTCCGTGGGGTTGCAGAGTTGGACAGCTTAGCGACTAAACAACAGCAACATATAAAACCAGTTTATGCTTCGACTGGTTGATGGAAATGTTGTGACCAGAGGCTTGCAGGAACCCAACCCCAAATCCTCCCCTAGGTGCAGTAGTTTGGTTTGCTAATTCTATATTTGTGATGATTTCATAGAACAGAACTTCCAGGAATAATGACTGCTGCTGCTAAGTCACTTCAGTCACGTTCGACTCTGTGCGACCACAGGACCCACCAGGCTCCCCCGTCCCTGGGATTCTCCAGGCAAGAACACTGGAGTGGGTTGCCATTGCCTTCTCCAATGCATGAAAGTGCAAAGTGAAAGTGAAGTCGTTGTCATGTCCGACTCTTAGCGACCCCATGGACTGCAGCCTTCCAGACTCTCTATCCATGGGATTTTCCAGGCAAGAATACTGGAGTGGGGTGCCATTGCCTTCTCCGAGGAATAATGACAATCAACTTTTTCTTTCATGCCCCAACTGAATTACAGGTTCTCTGTGAGCCCGAACTGCAGTTTCTTCAGCTTCAGGATGCCCAAGTGCAGGGTCAAGTTCGACTAGTGCTCAGTAAGCACCGTTACTGACTGTGGGGTAGCGTCTTGGGCCGCACGGGTGCCCACAATCTCTGGGCAAACCTGTCGGAATTGAGACTCCAAGGCTGCGTGTGGTTTGGTTTCTGGGATGGACTGGAACATTCCATGTCTGCGAGTGGCCCTTCTTCCTGCAGGGATCTGGCGTCATTCTCCCCCCTGAGAGGGAAGTGATTACACAGCATACCTGTGGCTGATGCTGGGCTGTTAAGAGCCCCGTAAAACTAAGGCAAAACTAAGGTATAACTCGCCTGTTAGGCCACGCGCCTGAATGACTCTTTGCAAACATTTGCTACAGGCAGATTTAGAGAAAGATCCTTACTGTTTTGAATCAAATTCCTGTTAAAAGCAGAGGCTCAAGTTTCTTTCCCTTGGTTTCTCCCTGCCCCAGCCCCTGGTCGCTCGTTAAACACTCCTCCCCACTCCCCTCCCCCACACAGCCTGCCTGGGGGCCACATCCTTTTTTATGGGACTTCGGTGGCTCCTAAGGGCTTACCTTCTCTCTCTTGTTTGCAGTAGGCTGCTGGGGGAGGGGGCCTGGGAGGGAGCAGAGGCCCAGAGGACTCACTGGGGCCACGAAACTAGTGAACACAGGCTTGGCTTCTCTGTTGTCCACCCAGCTGGGGATGCCAGGTCAGCTTGTTTCCAAGCGGAGGTTGACTGACTACAACCTTCTTTCTAGTGGGAGGGAGCCAGGGGGCTTAACAAAGCTAGGGGGAGACTTGGAGGAGGAGGAGGGGGGTGGGGAAGGCTCATTCTGGGAGATGGAGTTTCCACTGGTCCTTGGAGGGAAGGACCTGTGCTTTCCACCTGTGGTAGGTATGTGCGTGTACACATGTGAGTGTGTATGCCCCTATGTGCATAGATGTGCACATGAGTGTGTGCATTCAGTGTGTGACTGTGTGTGCCCTGCTTAAGCGAATGTGGGCATGCCTGTATCTGAGTGTGTGTACGAGTGCATCCACACTCTCTGCGTGTGGGCGTGTGTGTATGTGTGTGTATGGACAGGCATGTCTGCGTGAGCTTATGAGTGCAGAGGTGTGCAATAGGCACATGTATCTTCAGTGTGCGTGCATGTATGGTGTGCACTCCTGTGTGTGTGTGTGCATGTCCATCATGCGTGTGTGTGTGTGTGTGTCTGCGTTTTGAGCGTGTTGCTGCGGGTGAGCTGGCTTGGGGAGAAGCTCTTTGGAGCAGTGGGAGAGAAAGGGTGTGGTGGATCCAGGGAGTTCAGCCACAGAAAAGAAAGTTGATAACCAAAGAATTTTGTTTGGATTCTTACAGGGTAGGGAGGAAAAGCACCCCTTATTGTAGACTCTACCTTCCTAATATAAAACAGAGACCAAGGGGTCCAGTTTCGTAAAAAGTGGGCTGGCCAAGGCCTATGCAAGAGACCATCTTCCCAGTAACTAAAGTCATAAAGAGACGTGGAATGAGCCAGGCCTTCTTTTCCCAAGGCTCCCCATTCTCTCCAGAGCCTCTGGGCCCTGTGCTGTGGGGTGGCCAGTCATTTGTTTGCAAAGTCAGCTCTGGTGGGCAGCTGCTGGCCACTCAGACTAATGGCAGACCCAGTGAGCCTTGGTGAGTGATAAGCCTTATTTGCTAGGTCTGTTTGTCTAGACTCCACTTAAGAATCCTTTGGGAAGATAATTTGTGAGAGATTGGGGAAATTTGAATATGGACTGGGTATTAGATGCTATTAGGGAATTAAAAAAATGTTATATATTTATTTATTTGGCTGCATTGAGTCTTAGTTGCGGCCTGAGAACTCTTAGTTGTCACATGTGGGATCTAGTTCCTGACCAGGGATGGAACCTGGGCCTCCTCATTGGGAATGTGAGTCTTAGCCCCTGGACCACTAGGGAAATCACCGTATTGGGGAATTATTATTAATTTAGTTATATATGATAAAGGAACTTCAGATATGTGGGAGAATCCTCTTATTCTTCTTGGAGATACATAGCACCGTATTTAGTTGAAGTGCCATGTAATTTATCTATAATTTACTTTTAAATGGTTTAGCAAGAGAGAGAGGGCAAAATGTTAACAATTGTTGACTCTGGGTAATAGATGTATTTCTGTTTCTCTTTGTGCTTGAGAATGTCAACAGTAAAAAAAAAAAATTAATGCTTTGGGAGAACACTACTTAAAAAATAAATCTAACGTGTTGCACGAAAAAAAAATTCTTTGATGTTTTCTAAAGCAGAGCCTTAGGATCAGAAAAGCTTCTTGTCTCTCCTGGTGCCAACGTGGAGTTGAGGCAGGTGGCAGGAATCAGCTTTGAGAACTGGATTGGTCCTGTGGGGACAGTGTGGGCAGCAGGCACTGCCTGGCTTCCTGATATCTTCTACCCAAACACATCCCAAATGTTGAGTTAGGAGAGTGATTGACCTTGACATTCAACACAAGCTATGGCCTCTTACGTATGTCTGGGAACCATTTCTCCTTAGAGTACAATATCACTCTGCTTCAGAAGTTTCATCTTTCCCAGGAAGCCGGATCCCAGATGGAATTTACTGGGAGCAGAGACTGCTTTTTATCAGTCTTGACCTGTCCAAGTCCAAGCATGGCAATGAACTTGCTGTGGGCGAGGGAGGCAAGCATTTCACATTCAAGCTCGCCTCGACCCTATGAGATTGACACCATTCTTACTCCCACTTTACAGATTGGAAAACTAAGACCTGAGAGATCATTTACTTATGTGAAGTCACCTGGACAGGTGGAACTGGCATTCACCCATGGGATCTGGTCTGTGGAATCCAGAACCAGCCTTCTAACTGCCAAATATGTATGGTGGCTGTAGTGGCAGAGTCCATTCAGGGTCTATGGCTTAATTCATGGAATACATGGGTCATTTTTACTGGACTTTCTTATAATACAATTTCTTGAGAGCTGGAGCAGCATCATCTCCACGAAACAGTCCACACCCTCAGGCTTCTGTCTGCCCTATTTGGTGCCCCTCCTTTTTCCCTGGGCACAGGAAAATAAAGTCTCCAACAAGTTCGAGAAACTCCCCTTTTTAAAACACACACCTTCCTCTATAAAGGCAAATGGTCTTTTTGCTCATTTGTGACTTTTCCTCCATTTTAAGGCTTCCATGGTTATTTCTTTAATCTTGCTTAGATAAAAATGTTCCAAGGGTGTGCACGTGTATTGGAGTGGCAGGCATGGAGCCTTGTTTGGGGACCCCAAGCCCCCAGAATGCCACAGGATCTCCCCTACAATTTTGTTGGCTCCCATGTGCCCCAGAACATAACATATGTGCCATCAACACATTTTGATACATCTCCCAGGACCTAGTACTTTGCATACAAGCGGGCTTTCAAAAAACATTTGTTGAAGCAACACATACTGGTTAAAACGCCTGACAGTAGAAAGAATCAACAAGACGATGTCTCAGATGCCACCCTGGAGACAGCGTGAAAATCTGAGACCATCTGTCAGGTTTCTGGAAGGCCCAGGAAAAAAAAGCCATCAATTTTCCTGAAATAGTACAAACAGGATTTCCTGGAGGGAGCCAAACCGAGGAGCAGGCTGCTTTCTGGAAATAGAAAATGCAACCTTTGCTTGCCATTTGGGGCCGACTGGGTGGATTTCTGCTGGCAGCTGTGGAGGCTTCCTGTGTCCGGTGGGGCCCCTGGTCATTCAGTGGTGATCTCTGAGCAGGTGGGCACAGGAGAACTGACAGACAATTCATGCATCTGTAAAGACCTGGATGTGAATATCGGCAAAATTGCCCTTTACCGCAGGGGAGCCATGGTTTGCCTGCCTCTGCCTTGGTGCCCCCTCCCTCTCTGCAGAAATGAGGTTACACAGTTGGGGTTCAAATCCAGGCTTCTCCAGTTACCAGATGTGTGACCTTGTGCCGGGTATGCTTTTTTTTTTTAGTTGATTTATTTGGCTGAGCTGGGTCTTAGTTGTGGCACGTGGCATCTAGTTCCCTGACAAGGGATCAAACCTAGGGCCCCTGCTATGTGAGTGTGGAGTCTTAGCCACTGGACCACCAGGGAAGTCTCTGACATACACGTTCTGTGCCTCAGTTTTATCAACTATACAATAACCATTAGACTAGCACCTGCCACATGACGCTGTTTGGGGATGAACGGAGCTCATAAAAAGGAGGCATTTGAAACAGTGCCTGGTGCACTCCTTTGTTTGCCAAACATTAGCTGTTTGTGTTTCCACAGTCACACTGCCCCTTCACTCCTGCCTGGAGCCTCTCTGCCTGGCCCAGCCCCAACATCCCCCTCTTGCCCACTTATCCACCCTGAAGCCCAGGGGTCTGCTGACCTCCCGGATCTAAGAGCCCAGCATCTGAGTTTCCCATGAGCTGCTGTAACAAATTACCACAGATCCGGAGGCTTCGAACAACAGAAGTGTCTTCCCTCACAATTCTGGAGGCCAGCAGTCCAAAATCAAGCTGTTCACAGGGTTGTGTCCCATCTGAAGGCCCCAGGGAAGCATCCTCCATCGTCTCTGACGGCTTCTAGTGGACCCAGGCGTTCCTTGGCCTGGGGCTGCATCGCCCGTCTCTGCCTTTGTCTGCACAGGACCTTCCCCTCCCCTCTCTGTGTCTTCCTTGGTGCCTCCTATCTCTCCTTCTTATAAACACTGTTGTCATTTTATTTATTTATGTATTTTGCTGCCAAGGCACATATGGAATCTTAGTTCCTTGACCAGGAATTGAACCCAAGCCCCCTGCAGTGAAATTGTAGAGTCTTGACCATTGGACTGCCATGGAAGTCCCTTGTTATTGGATTTAGGGCCCATTTGGATAATCCAGGATCCTCACATTTCTAGATCCTTAACTTAATCACATCTGTAAAGACTGTTTTTCCAAATAAGCTCACATTCACAGCATCTCCTTGGGCACTTCCATTTCAAGAATGTCACTGGAATCTGTACTTTCTCTGCACCCCAGTGGTCTCCAGTTCAGACCTGATCATTTCTGTCTGAGCCTCTCAGAACTCCCCACTTTTTCATCCTGCCTTTGGTCTCTTTCTTTCCAAGCCATCATCCCAATTTTAGAAGCTGGGTTTCCAATATGGCAGCCACTAGTCACATGTGACAACTGAGGACTTGAAATGTATCTAGCTGGACTTGAGTTGTGCTGTAAGTGTAAAGTACACATCCATTTCTTAAAATCAGTATAAAAAATAACATAAAATACCCAGTAAAAATTTTAAATGGATCATGTATTGAAAATGATGATATTTTAGATATATTGGGGTAAATAATATATATTTATATAATTAAAATGAATTGCACCAGTTTTGTTTTACCTTTAACATTTTCTTTTTATTTTTGCAATTTTTATTTATTTATTTGGCTGTACCATGTCTTAGTTGTGGCATGTGGGATCTTTAGTTGTGGCAAGCGAACTCTTAGTTGCAGCTTGTGGAATCTAGTTCCCATACCAGACCCCTGCATGCTCAAACTACCGCACAATTGCACTCATCTCGCATGCTAGTAAAGTAATGCTCAAAATTCTCCAAGCCAGGCTTCAGCAATACATGAACCATGAACTTCCTGATGTTCAAGCTGGTTTTAGAAAAGGCAGAGGAACCAGAGATCGAATTGCCAACATCTGCTGGATCATGGAAAAAGCAAGAGGAGTTCCAGAAAAACATCTATTTCTGCTTTATTGACTATGCCAAAGCCTTTGACTGTGTGGATCACAATAAACTGTGGACAATTCTGAAAGAGATGAGAATACCAGACCACCTGACCTGCCTCTTGAAAAATCTGTATGCAGGTCAGGAAGCAACAGTTAGAACCGGACAGGGAACAACAGACTGGTTCCAACTTCTATGCAGAGTACATCATGAGAAATGCTGAACTGGAAGAAACACAGGCTGGAATCAAGATTGCCAGGAGAAATATCAATAACCAGATATGCAGATGACACCACTAAAAAGCCTCTTGATGAAAGTGAAAGAGGAGAGTGAAAAAGTTGGCTTAAAGCTCAACATTCAGAAAACGAAGATCATAGCATCCGGTCCCATCACTTCATGGGAAATAGATGGGGAAACAGTGGAAACAGTGACAAACTATTTTTTTTGGCTCCAAAATCACTGCAGATGGTAACTGCAGCCATGATATTAAAAGACGCTTACTCCTTGGAAGAAAAGTTATGACCAACCTAGATAGCATATTCAAAAGCAGAGACATTACTTTGCTGACTAAGGTCCATCTAGTCAAGGCTATAGTTTTTCCTGTGGTCATGTATGGATGTGAGAGTCGGACTGTGAAGAAGGCTGAGCGCCGAAGAATTGATGCTTTTGAACTGTGGTGTTGGAGAAGACTCTTGAGAGTCCCTTGGACTGCAAGGAGATCCAACCAGTCCATTCTGAAGGAGATCAACCCTGGGATTTCTTTGGAAGGAATGATGCTAAAACTGAAGCTCCAGTACTTTGGGCCTGTCTCACATCTGAGCGCCGAAGAATTGATGCTTTTGAACTGTGGTGTTGGAGAAGACTCTTGAGAGTCCCTTGGACTGCAAGGAGATCCAACCAGTCCATTCTGAAGGAGATCAACCCTGGGATTTCTTTGGAAGGAATGATGCTAAAGCTGAAGCTCCAGTACTTTGGCCACCTCATGCGAAGAATTGACTCATTGGAAAAGACTCTGATGCTGGGAGGTATTGGGGGCAGGAGGAGAAGGGGACGACAGAGGATGAGATGGCTGGATGGCATCACGGACTCGATGGACGTGAGTCTGAGTGAACTCTGGTGATGGACAGGGAGGCCTGGTGTGCTGTGATTCATGGGGTCGCAAAGAGTCAGACACGACTGAGCAACTGAACTGACTGACTGACAGGGAAGTCCCTCATTTTACGTTTTTTAACACAATGATTAGAACATTTACAAAGACAAATATGGCTTGCCCTCCATGTCTATTGGACAGTGCTGGTCTGAAGTGTATCAGTCTCTGATTGTCTGTCCATCTGTGTCAGTTGTCTATACCTGTGTAATAGGCCACTCCCCAACTTCGTGGCTTGAACATCATACATTTCTCTTGCTTTGGGAGGTTGGCTCAGAGGTTCCCTGTTGGTGTCACTTGGATTCACTGTAGCGCATTCTGTTGGATCATCTGCTGGGATGGAAGGCCCAAGATGGCCTTGGGTCGTCACATCACTTGGCCTTGGGTCTCCATCCCATGGCCTCCCGTCTTGCAGTTGGCTAGCCTGACTTTCTTTCTTTTTTTTTTTTTTTAGCCTGACTTTCTTGAATGGCACTCTTAGGGCAGCATTCCAAGAACACGGAAGCTGCAAAGACTCTTCGGACTTAGTTTCCAGTATGGCACCACCTCTGCCAGATCCTGTTGGTTAAAGCAAGTCCCGTGTGCAGCTCAGATTCAAGAGCGGAGAGAGGCAGACTCTACCTATGGGAAAGAGGAGGGGCAAAATCACATCCAAATATCGAAAAGGTGCGTGTGTACTGGGAGGGGAAGAGCTACACCTACTGAAGCCTGCACACTCTAGAACCTGTGCTTCGAAACACACGGAGTCACCGCAATGAGAAGCCCGTGCAATGAAGAGAAGCTCACTACAACTGGAGAAAGCCCGTGCTCAGCAAAGAAGACCCAGTGCAGCCAAAAGTAAATAAATAAAATTAAATTAAAAAATAAAAAGAGTAGAATGTCTCTCTCCACCTCTCCTGCACCCCCTCCACCCACCTGCCCACCCTGCAGGGTCCAGAGTGTCCGGCATCCTGTCCCCGTGACTGAGGCATATTCATGGAGGTGTCTTTGTGAACTGCTATACCCACATAAGGGCTTCCCAGGTGGCGCTGGTGGTAAAGAAACTGCCTGCTAATGCAGGAGGCATAAGAGACGCCTGTTCAGTCCCAGGGTGGGGAAGATCTTCTGGAGAAGGGCCTGGCGACCCACTCCAGTATTCCTGCCTGGAGAATCCCATAGACAGAGGAGCCTGGCGGGCTACAGTCCATGGGGTCGCAAAGAGTCAAACAGGACTAAAGCGGCTTGGTACACAAGTGGACGCATAAACGCTAGCACACCCTGCTCCCTTCCCTTACTGCAGGGTTAGCCCAGTCTCTTTCAGGGAGACTCAGAGATGTTTGATAAATGCCCACATTTGCAAATTTTCAGACAACAGTCCCTTCAGATTCGCTTTAGAATAAACACGGCGGCGGACTGGGTTTTCTCCGGCTGAGCGAAACTGGAGAGACATTTCTGTTTGTAGCTTTTGAGTTGGCTTAGGGCTGAAAAGAAACACAAAGCGTCCAAAGTTCTGTCCCCAGGTTTGAGGCACATTCGTGGTTTCCCCGCCACCTCCCTCCCCCTACTTTGGATCACTTTATCAACATGCCGCAGGCACTGTTCCTGCTTTATTTTCTCAGGTGTCATGTAAACCCATCAGACTTCTAATAAGAAGGAAGCTGGCAGCTTTGCCTTAAAAAAGCACCCCCAACCCACCTTTACATACAGGGCTTTTCATAAGAGTATGAGGGTTATTGATGCAGCGTCCAGACAGACCAGCCGGCGAAGGCTTCCAACCTCAAAACAGTCACAAAAATCACTTCTTTTTCTTGGATCAAAGGAGGGGGCTGAGGCGAGCTTTCAAGAAGATTTTAAGAAGGAGCTGGCAGGATGTTGTGGCTTATTCTTTCGGACAGGAGGACACACAGGAGAAGTAGTGTGATGGTGTGAAATGACCAAGAGAAGGGGCAAGGGGCGAAATCTGGGTTTCAGAGCAAGGGCTGGGGAGGAGCCTGGCAGCTGAGCGTGGGCGCAAGGCGTCGAGGTGGCACCAGGGAGATGAAACAGGATCCAGAATCAGGCAGATTCATTCGTTCATTCATTCAGACCAGGGATCAGTGTTCCGATCACCTCTTTTTCATCCCATTAGTGAAGGCGGGATTCCCAGCCACAATGGTATGAGGTGGCCGAATACAACATCCGCCAACCCCGAACAGAGGAAGTCGGCAGGAGTTTCTGAACCACCCTCACTCACAGCCTTGGGGAGGACACCACCTAGCATCCAGGGGCAATGGGAACCAGCCAGGGCTGCGGTGGCAGGCTTCGTGGTAACGAGAGGATGAGATGTGCCACGGCTTCCATGGCAGGATGTGATGGCTCCTTTGAATCGTGTCAGAGATTGAGGGGGGTGGGATCCATTAGAGGACCAGATGGCTGGGTGAGGAGCATAGCTGATAAGAGGAGGCATAGCGGGCCTTCCAGGCGCTCAGGCTCAATGCTGTCAAGGCAGCACTTGAAAATGTAGCTCTTACGAACACTGTCAGCAAACTTTCTTTGGTAAAGGGGCAGCTAATAAATATTTTTTACTTTGAGAGCCAAGGGGCACCATCTACGATGCAGGTTCCTATGCAATAAGAGATAGAACACATTTCCACAAAAGTTTTATTGATAAAATTCAAAAAATAATCATCACAGTTGAGTGCAGTGTTTTATTTTTTCATACTATTTGGCTGCATCGGGTCTTAGTTGCGGCATGAAGGATCTTCATCGCGTCACGTGAGTTCTTTCGCTGGGGCACACGGAATCTCTAGTTGCAGTCGGGGGCTCAGTAATCGTGACTCGAGGGCTTAGCTGCTCCGTGGCCTATGGGAGCCTAGTTCCCCAACCAGGGATCGAATCCATGTTCCCCGCATTGCAAGGTGGGTTCTTAACCACTAGACCACTGAGGAAGACCCCTTGAGTACAGTGTTTTATGATGTAAATCTAAAAATGAGAACGGAGTTCTTTTTTGGGGAAGGACAACATTTTTGCCCAACTGGAGTATAAAGTTAGTGTTTCTTGTCACCAAATGGCTGGTACACATTTGTCTGTAAAATCCATTCTTAGCTCATAGGCCACACAAAAACAGGCTGGATTTGTCCTGTGGGCTGTGCTTTGCTGATCTCTCACTTAGACAAATCTTTACCCTATTTTGGATGCTGCGTTAGGCTATGGATGGATGAGGCAATGTCTCTGACTTCAGGAGGCTCACAGTCTGATTAATGGGATGGACTCACAAAGAGTAGAGACAGTATGATCAGTTCTGTGATACAGATACATTGGCAACTCTGCTTAGGGATCCTAACGCTTCCTGGGAAGAAAGCTTCCCAGGAGAGGTGACTTTTGATGAGGTGAAGGCATGCATCCCAAGGCAAAGTGGGGGAAAGGAATCTAGGTAAGAGGCTGCCTTGTGCAAATATGAGAACCAGTGGGAAAGCCTGACCCACTTGGGGACCTCTGAGTCTTCAGAGTAATCTCAGCCTTGTGGGGAAGTGAGATAAGGGGGCGGGAACAGTAGGAGGGACCTTTTATGGGGGACCTTAGGGCTGTACTGGTGTTTGTATCCCCTCTGAGGTTCACATTTAGGCCTTAGGGAGTGCACACTCACTGCTGTGAAAAGCCAAATGGAAAGGATCAGAGATAGAGGTATGTTGCTGCAATAACCCTGGGAGAAATGAGGAAGATTTGTCCTAAGGTGGGGAGATGTGAGTGGAAAAAGAAATGAGATCAAAGAAGGTTTATAAAGTGCGACCAACAGGAGTAGTGTGACTAAGGTTCTGAGGGCGTTGGAAGGTGCAGATGAAAGGTCCACAAAAGAAGAAACTGAAGGGACTTCCCTGGCAGTCTAGCGGTTAAGACTTCACCTTCCAATGCAGAGGGTGTGGGTTCGATCCCTAGTTGGGGAGCTAAGATCTCACACATCTTGTGGCCAAAAAATCAAAACATAAAACGGAAGCAATGTTGTAACAAGTTCAGTAAAGACTTTTAAAGGGTGCACAACAGGAAACAAAAATCTTAAAAAACCGAAGCAACGAAGGGACAGGGAGACAGGGGTGATGGCCATCGGGCAGACACTCCAGACAGGGGTGATGGCCATCGCGCAGACACTCCAGAGGTGGGACAGATCTGGACCCCACCACAGTCAGAGGCATGGACTCAGGAAGGAGATGCCACAGCAGGTTGGAAGAGAGGACCCTCAACGTGAAAGAAGTCAAGGAAATTTGACCCGAGAACATTGGACGTTTGCTTATATGCAACAGAAAGCTGACACAGCCCAGCACAGTGGAAGGAGCTGAGTGGGAGGCAGATTCTGGACTAGTGCTGAGCTCATTTTAGCTTTCCTATTATCTATTGCTGTGTAACAAGCATCCCCAAGCTTGGTGGCTAAAAACAACGATTTGCTATTATCTCCACAGTTCTGTAAGTCCCCTGGGCTCACATGGGACACTCTTCCCCAGGTATTCATCTGGCTCCGTCCTTGGACTCGGGGCTCAGATGTCACCCAGCAGGGCTCCCTCTGACCAGCCCTTCCCTGCCCTACCTTGTTCTGCCCCAGCCCTTAGACTTGGGATTGCAATCTCATTTCTCTTGCCCCATGTTTTCTTGTTTCATTTCATTTCATCACCTTCTAACATTCAGTACAATTTATTCATGAAGTAGTTGTTCTTTCCTTAATTCTCCTCGCTCCCAGAACACCAGCTCCATTAAGACAGCAATCTTTGTCATTTCATCCACTGCTATATTTCAATACCTGGTGCCTGGGCAGTACCTAGTAGACATCGGTTGAATGAATGAATAAATCCTCTAGGCTGAAGCCCACCTGTCACCCAGTCAGAGAGGCTGTCTATGGCCATCCCACCAAAACTCTTTCTCATGAGATAATCAGTTCAGTTCAGTTCTCACTCAGTCGTGTCCAACTCTTTGCAACCCCATGGACTGCAGCATGCCAGGTTTCCCTGTCCATCACCAACTCCCGGAGCTTGCTCAAACTCATGTCCATCGAGTCGGTGATGCCTCATTTCATTGTCTCCTAAGGGGTACTTACTAGGCTCTAATAATAATCCTGTGTATTTTTTAGATTACTTTATTCGTGTAGATTTTTATAATTTTTTTTACATTTATTCATTTTTGGCCGTACTGGATCTTTGTGGCTGCTCAGGCTTTTCTCTCATAGTGGCAAGAGGGGTCTACTCTAGTCGTGGTGTGAGAGCTTCTCGTTGCTGTGGCTTCTTTTATTGTGGAGCACAGGCTCTAGGCACACAGGCCCAGCAGTCGTGGCTCCCTGGCTCTAGAGCTCAGGCTCGATAGTTGTGGTGCACGGGCTTAGTTGCTCCACGCCAGTGGGATCTTCCCAGATAAGGGATCGAACCCATGCATTGGCAGACAGATTTCTTCCCACTGAGCCACCGGGTAAATGTGGCAGTTTATTGATTTACTGGTTTGCTGTCCATCCCCCTGTTGGAAAATGAGCACCGTGATGCCAGGAAGCTTCTGGGTCGGTTTAACACTGGACGTCTGCTACAGCACCTGGCACATAGCAGATACACAATAACTATTTTTTGGAAGTTACTATTGAATGCCCTGTACTATTGCCTGCCTCTCAATAAACCTTGAGACTATGCTCTCAGCCACACCTAATACAGGGCCTTGTGTACACAGGCCCTTGGTCAATATTTGCTGAATGAATGGTATTTCCGTTTACCTGCCTGGAGACAGAGCTGGGGTGGAAGGGTGTCAGTCAGACTCTGTTTCAGCCCAGTGGGTCTTTTGGATCACGAAAGGACGAAGGCAGGGACCTGAGGTGCCCAAAGCCCCTCCTGCCCGGCCGGTCCACAATGTTGCTTTTCACATCTTTCGGATGCAGCCGTGTGCCAGCCCTTAGGAGCGGCGGGGCTGGGCCTTCCCACATGGCGAGACCCACAGTGGAGCCTTGTTCTCCTCCGTCCTCTGCCTGAACCCTGCCGGCTGGGCAAAGCCTTCCCTGGGGCCAGCTTGGCTCTGTTGCAGGGATTTAGTTGCCTGAGCCTGCTTTCTGTCTCTTGGTAGTTTTATGGGAAGTGATGTGAGGCTGGGAGCAGTTGGTTCATCACAGTTCCCCAGGAGAATAAGTCATGTGTCCCTGAAGAGGCTGCTGCAGTCTGCTCCCCTCACTCCAAGCACCAGTTATTCCCAATTCCCTACAGAACCTGCTCATATGCTCCAAACACATCCCTTTTCATCCTGGAAAAGTGTGACTCGGTGCTTAACATTCAGCTAAGAAGCCACCTCCTCCAGGAAGTTGTCCCTGAATGCTTCCCCTGCATTCAATGCCTCTTTTGTGACTTCTCAGGGCTTGCACTTGTCTATTTGTTTATGTTTCACTGATTATGAGTTCCCCCAGACAGGGCCTGGCATCTCCAGCCCCTAGTACAGTGATCCCCACACAGCAGGAAGCCGATGTTTGCTTGTGAATGCAAGAATGAGTGTGTGATGCTCTTGTGGCTGTCATATTTGCATATTCTCTGGGAGCCTTGGTTTGCCAGTTTGTTCTATGAGGGCTGGTCTTATGGTTTTTCTGGAATCCTTTAGCCTAGTGGTTTTTAGCTGGGGGTGATATTTTTACTTCCCAGGGGACATTTGTCAATGTGTGGAAATGTGTTTTGTTGTCACAAGTTGGGAGATAAAAAGTTAAAAAAGAAAAAAAAGTGAAGTCACTCAGTAGTGTCTGACTCTTTGTGACCCCATGGATTGTAGCCCACCGTAGGCTCCTCTGTCCGTGGGATTCTCTAGGCAAGAATACTGGAGTAGGTTGCCATTTCCTTCTGCAGGAGATCTTCCCGACACAGGCATTGAACCTGGGTCTCCTGCATTGTAGGCAGATGCTTTACTGTCTGAGCCACCAGGGAACTCCCGAGTTGGGAGGGAGGCATGTTACTGGCACCTAGTGCGTAGAGGCTGGGATATGCTAAACATCCTGCAATGCAGAGAATGGCCCCCACCACAAAGAGTCACCTGGCCTAACGTGTCAGTGCTTTAGGCACTGAGTTCAGAACCCTCTACTAGCCATTTCTCTTTTCAGTTCAGAGGTTCCCAGATGAGACTGGCACCAAGAAATAGATGGTATCACCAAGGTCCTGGGAGTGTGAAGGAAGGTGGCAGGAAAGGATGACTAGTGTTTATGCACATGGCTGACTTATTCTTTGGGGTATAATGTTCCCTAGTAAACAAGCTGTATAGTACAGGACCACCTCACCCTCATTATTTCCCAGAGCGTTTGTATCAGTCACACAGGCTGTGTAACAAAACATTCCAAAACATCATGGTTTGAAACAATAGTCATGTTATAGTTTGTTATGACTCATGAGTCTGTTGGTCAGCTGGGCAGTTCTGCTGATTTGGGCTGGATTAGCTGTCAAATTGCCAACATCTGCTGGATCATGGAAAACGCAAGAGAGTTCCAGAAAAACATCTATTTCTGCTTTATTGACTGTGCCAAAGCCTTTGACTGTGTGGATCACAATAAACTCTGGAAAATTCTGAAAGAGATGGGGATACCAGGCCACCTGACCTAGATTTCTCTCTTGAGAAATCTATATGCAGGTTAGGAAGCAACAGTTAGAACTGGACATGGAACAACAGACTGGTTCCAAATAGGAAAAGAGTACGTCAAGGCTGTATATTTTCACCCTGCTTATTTAACTTATATGCAGAGTACATCATGAGAAACGCTGGACTGGAAGAAACACAAGCTGGAATCAAGCTTGCCGGGAGAAATATCAATGACCTCAGATATGCAGATGACACCACCCTTATGGCAGAAAGTGAAGAGGTGCTAAAAAGCCTCTTGATGAAAGTGAAAGAGGAAACAGAATGCACAGTGTGAAACTGTTTATGTAAATTTTACCTGTTTCATTTAGGCATGTATATTTGCATAGATGTTTGGAAAGCTGATCACCAAGAAACTACAATGTTTATCTCTGAGTAATAGAATCCAAAGTGGTTAAAATTTTTTCCTTAATACTTTTCTGTATTTTAAAAATCAATTCATACTGAGATTTAAAAAAAGAAAGTGAAAGAGGAGAGTGAAAAAGTTGGCTTAAAGCTCAACATTCAGAAAACAAAGATCATGGCATCTGGTCCCATCACTTCATGGGAAATAGATGGGGAAACAGTAGAAACAGTGTCAGACTTTATTTTTTTGGGCTCCAAACTCACTGCAGATGGTGATTGCAGCCATGAAATTAAAAGACGCTTACTCCTTGGAAGAAAAGTTATGACCAGCCTAGATAGTATATTCAAAAGCAGAGACATTACTTTGCCGACTAAGGTCCGTCTAGTCAAGGCTATGGTTTTTCCTGTGGTCATGTATGGATGTGAGAGTTGGACTGTAAAGAAGGCTGAGCACCGAAGAATTGATGCTTTTGAAGTTGGGCTCCAAAATCACTGCAGATGGTGACTGCAGCCATGAAATTAAAAGGCGCTTACTCCTTGGAAGAAAAGTTATGACCAACCTAGATAGTATATTCAAAAGCAGAGACATTACTTTGCCGACTAAGGTCCGTCTAGTCAAGGCTATGGTTTTTCCTGTGGTCATGTATGGATGTGAGAGTTGGACTGTAAAGAAGGCTGAGCACCGAAGAATTGATGCTTTTGAAGTGTGGTGTTGGAGAAGACTCTTGAGAGTCCCTTGGACTGCAAGGAGATCCAACCAGTCCATTCTGAAGGAGATCAACCCTGGGATTTCTTTGGAAGGAATGATGCTAATGCTGAAGCCCCAGTACTTTGGCCACCTCATGTGAAGAGCTGACTCATTGGAAAAAATCCTGATCCTGGGAGGGATTGGGGGCAGGAGGAGAAGGGGACGACCAAGGATGAGATGGCTGGATGGCATCACGGACTCAATGGACGTGAGTCTGAGTGAACTCCAGGAGTTGGTGATGGACAGGGAGGCCTGGCATGCTGCAATTCATGGGGTCGCAAAGAGTTGGACACGACTGAGCAACTGAACTGAACTGAACTAGCTGACCTCTGCCTATCTGTGGACAGCTGATACCTCAGCTGGGGGCTGACTGGTTGAACTTGGCTTCAGTTGGGATGACAAGGCTCAGTTCCATAGGTCCTTCCTCCTCCAGCAGACTAATAACTGTTACTTCTGCCACATCCTGTTGGCCAACACAAGTCACATGGCTGAGCTCAAATCAAAGGAAAAGGAAATAGATTCATTCTTGAGGGGAGAAGTTGCAAAGTGTTTTTGCCAAGGTGTGTGGATAGGAAGTGTGGCTAGGAAGAGCTGTTAATCAGCTACAGCCTGTTTTGTTTATGCCCATCCCAACTCCTAACTTCCTTAACTCTACCTTCAGCCTAGGGATGCACTGAGCCACCTTTGAAAGTGGCACTTATATTTCTCCAAGCCTTTGATACATTTATTCTATTAAATGATGACCAGTATGATTCAGGCCATCTTCTTGACATCTAACCCCCTCCCTCCCCAGATGAAGAATCCCACTGAAACACACATATTACACATCTCCACCTGGCTGACTGGATAGAACTCATCATATATCAAAACAAAGTCATCAGCTTTCCTAAATGTCAATTTCAGTTCATGGCATCACCAGCCAGAAATATCACAATTATCCAAAACGCTTCACTCTTCTCTAACCCCCACCGCCAATCCAGCTTGTGTCCCAACTCTGCTAATTTTACCTCCGATTTTTCAAACCTCTTTTCTAACACTGCCCACATTTGAAAGCTCTTCAGTCTTTCACCTGGACATTGCAACAGCCTCGTTTTTTAAAAAGTATTTATTTATTTTTGGTTATGCTGGATCTTTGTTGCTGCGCTTGGACTCTCTCTAGTTGCAGCGAGCAGGGCCTACTCTCTCGTTGCAGTGCGCAGGCTTCTCATTGCAGTGACTTGTTGCAGAGCACAGGCTGTAGGGTGAGCAGGCTCAGGAGTTGTGGTGCACAGGCCTAGTTGCTCCAAGGCATGTGGGATCTTTTCAGACCAGGCATCAAACCTGTACGCCCTGCATTGACAGGCAGATGCTTAACCACTGGACCACCAGGGAAGCCCCTGCAGCAGCCTCTTAACTGTATCTCCACCTCTAGTCTTGTCCCCTTCCTCCTACACCCTGCATTAAATCAGTAAATCCGTCCTTTACACCAGAGAGACATGCCCGTAAGACACACCCTGACAACAGCACTTGATGCGAAGTAAAGACTTTCATGACCTTAAATGGGCTATAACCAAGAATGTCTGGATCACGTCCTGGGAGTCACTTCTCCTATTGAGGGATTGTGCCTCAGGGCTGCTCTACATATAGGATATGCTGTCAGAGAAGGAACTAACATCAGCTTTGTTGTTAGTGGAGTCAGTGCTTGTGATCAGATCAGCAGCTCCTTCTCCCTTGGAAAGGGGGATGGGGGTGGGCCTGGTGTTGGGAGACAAGCAACGGTTGTCTCCTTCCCTATTTTTGTCCTCACTGTGCCACTTACAGAAAAATGGTTAAACTCTGTAGCCCTCTGTCCCAGTTACTTTTGCTGCATAACAAACCACCCCAGAGAATTCCCTTGTAGTCCAGTGGTTCGAACTCGATGCTTTCATTCCTGGGTTCAATCCCTGCTCGGGGACCTGAGGTCTCACAAGCTGCTCATTACCACCACCAAAAGCAAACAAACACAACAACAACAACAACAAAAACACAAAAATGGCTCAAACCACTCCAAAGGTAGTAGTTCAACGGATTAAAGAGAAGATAGCTTACCTCTTCTCCACGGTGTCTGGGGCCCAAGCTGGGAGGACCAAAGGTTGGCGGTGACTTGATAATTCAGGTCTGAAATAACCTGAAGTCTAGCTCCTTCACACCTCTATGAACTGCTGCTGCTTCTTGGCTGGAACCTCAGTGGGTACTGTGAACTGGGACACTTTTATGTGGCCTTTCCGCGTGGCTGCTTGGGCTTCCTTACAGCATGACGCCTGGTTCCCAAGAGCAAGCATCCAAAGAAAGCCAAGTAGAAGGTGCATCCTTTCATGACATAGCCTTGAAAGTGTTAGGTAGTTAGAATAGGGAAAAGGAGTCCAAAATAGCAGTGGCTAAGCCTTACAAACAGCTGTGAAAAGAAGAGAAGCGAAAAGCAAAGGAGAAAGTATCTGAATGCAGAGTTCCAAAGAATAGGAAGGAGAGGTAAGAAAGCCTTCCTCAGTGATCAATGCAAAGAAATAGAGGAAAACAACAGAATGGGAAAGGCTAGAGATCTCTTCAAGNGTGACTCTGAGTGAACTCTGGGAGTTGGTGATGGACAGAGAGGCCTGGCGTGCTGCGATTCATGGGGTCGCAAAGAGTTGGACACGACTGAGTGACTGAACGGAACTGAACTGAACAGATCCAGAAGTGGATCTGTAAAATTGTCTCCAGGATAACCAGGGGGCAGGTATGAGCTTGTGTGAGGAGGGAGCAGCCACTGGGAGTGAAGAGAACCGTGTGAGCAATGCCCTGGGTCTCGAGAGCTGCCCTGGGGTGTGGGAGCATAGGAGGTTACAGTGGTGGGCAGGGTTAGGGGTGGGGGCGGGGAGGAGGGAAGAATTTAACCCTTACCTTGGGAGTGATGCCCAGTGATTTAGCAAGTAAGCTCTGTGCAAAACTCCATGCCCTAGCTGTGAGATTTGGATAAATTCCCAGCCTCTGTTTCTCAACCTCAATATCCTTGTCGGTAAAGTGAAAAATAATGATAATAATAGCTACAGACACTACATCAGAGGATTGTGGTGAGGAATTAAATGAAATAATGGGTCTAAAATGCTGAGCCTGGCCCACAGTAAACTCTGAGTAAGTGCGAGCTCTAATCCTTTAAGTAGCAATGCCATGACTGAGTTCCAGGTTTCATTTCCTGAACAAACAGCCGCCTTTATTGTGGGAGAGAGTGTCCCTATTTTTGAAATGATAGAAAGAGCAGCTTAATGACAGTACCTTATACAATTAGCAAGTAGTTGAGCTGGTTCTGACCTTCAAGGAAAGTCTTATGGATTCTCGGGAGAAACACAGGCCCAAATTTACATTCTAGAAGGTTGTGTGGTGAGTGGGAGGTGGAGGGGACAGAAGGGAGAGTTGAAGATAGGTCTAGGCACCTACTTGAGCATGCTTATGCGTGCTCAGTCGTGTCCAACCCTTTGCAACCCCGTGGACTGTAGCACACCAGGCTCCTCTGTCCATGGGATTCTCCAGGCAAGAACACTAGAGTCGGTTGCCATTTCCTTCTCCAGGGGATCTTCCAGACCCAGGGATCAAATCCAAGTCTCCTGCATGTCAGGCAGATTCTTTACCATCTGAGCCACCAGGGAAGCCAGAAGATAAGTATCATATTAATGAAACATCACCCATTAATGCCTTAGCACTAATGAAGGCAGCTCCTGCTCACCGGTAAGAAAGTAAACGAGGATGAATAATGTATGCAGGTAATGTGTGTTGGAGGGTGTTGGGTGGAAGCTGCACTAAGAAATTTGAATTAAAGAGTTGTAAAATAGTTTAGAGATTATCTAGTCTGATCTTTACATTCTATCACTGAAGAAATTGAGTAGAAATCAGAGAAATGACAGCTCTAGGGGATCCGGGTAGACAAACGCTTCTGGGACCAGGCAGACCAAACAGGACAAGGGGAAGCAGAAGAGTGTAGGGAATTCTGTGCTTCTGTGGAAAGCTGCATTTTCTGGACTTTAGGCTGGATGAGCACACACAGGTCCGGTTTAGCTGATTCTAACTCCAGGGAGCTGCTTTGAAACTCTGTAAGCTGTCGATAACCAACAGCAATGCTGTCAATGAAAAACACACACGTGCATGCTCAGGCACATCCGACTCTTTGCGACTATGTGGGCTGTAGCCTGCTAGGCTCCTGAGTCCATGAATTTTCCAGGCAAGGACACTGGAAAATTGCCATTTCCTACTCCATAAAAACATATATTCACAACCTAAAAGTTGAAAGTTATGTTTTATTCGGCTGGAATTTTTAGGACTTCAGGCCTGGGAAACAGCATCTCAAGTGACCCTGAGAGAACCGCTCCAAGGAGGTGAAAGGGGAGCTAGGATATATGGGAGTTTTGCAACAGAGCACAGGCAGTTGGAACAAAGGATTACTGTTAATAAGAGAAACCCAGATATCTCAAGGAATTCAGTGCTTTTCTCTGTAGGGGAAAATGCGAGAGTCTGGGGTCTTTGAAATCATTCCTTTCATAGGCACCTCAACTATCCTGGCCAGTCTCCTACGTTTTCATGTCCTGCTTTCCTCAGGGTTCACTGTGGGGAGTAGGAGCAATCAGACGGCTGCTGTCGTTCAGTCATTCAGCCTTGTTGACCCCATGGACTGCAGCATGCCAGGCCTCCCTGTCCTTCACTATGTCCTGAAATTTGCTCAAACTCATGTCCATTGAATCGATGATGCCATCCAGCCTATTGCTACCTTGCAGCTGTTCTTTTATTAGTTTCTTCAGAGCTCACCAGTTTGCCATCTGCTATGACTGCAATCGTTAAAAATGTCATCCCTTTTTTGCACTGACATGGCAGGCAATATTTCATTTATCAATGCAAAATGATGTAACCGAGCATGCCCCTGTGGGTGACCCAAGTTTATAATTAACCTCCTTATCTGAATCTTTATACCTTTCCTTGTTCAAAACTTGTTCTTCTCAAGATTGAGGTCTTTGTGACCCCATGGACTGTAGCCTGCCAGGATCCTCTGTCCATGGAATTCTCCAGGCCAGAATACTGGAGTGGGTAGCCTTTCCCTTTTCCAGGGGATCTTCCCAACCCAGGGATCGAACCCAGGTCTCCATCATTGCAGGCGTATTTACCATTTGAGCCACCAGGGAAGTCCTAAGATTGAGGAGTATCAAAGAAAAGGGGGGAACTGTAACTGAGCAGGACCCATGGGCCTTTGATGGGGGCAAAGGCCTCCCTACATCCTGTTCTCTAGCTCCCCTCTGAAGGACCTCAGTTCAGTCACTCAGTCATATCCAACTCTTTGGGACCTCATGGACTGCAGCATGCCAGACTTCCTTGTCCATCACCAGCTCCTGAAGTCTGTTCAAACTCACGTCCATTGAGTTGGTGATACCATCCAACCAGTTCATCCTCTGTTGTCCCCTTCTCTCCTGCCTTCAATCTTTCCCAGCATTGGGGTCTTTTCTAATGAGTCAGCTCTTATCAGTTGGCCAAAGTATTGGAGCTTCAGCTTCAGCTTCAGCATCAGTCCTTCCAATGAATATTCAGGACTGATTTCCTTTAGGATTGACTAGTTAGATCTCCTTGCTGTCCAAGGGACTCTCAAGACTCTTCTCTAACACCACAGTTCAAAAGCATCCATTCTTCGGTGCTCAGCTTTCTTTATGGTCCAACTTTCACATCCATATATGACTGCTAGAAAAACCATAGCTTTGACTAGAGGCACCTTTATTGGCAAAGTAATGGGCCAATGGAGAGGCAGTAGGTGGTGTCACAGGGGTGAACGTTATCAGCCCTTAGGCTCCAGGAGGCCTGGGGCTGTGTGCTGATGGTCGTCAGGTGGTTAATACCAAACCTCCCCAGCTCCAACACCTGGAAGGTGTTAACACACACACGTGCACACACACATTCATTTGACTTGTTAGTCTATGAAAAAGAGCAATATAATTAGTAAACAAAGAAATACAAGTGTAAGTGGCAATAGTATATTTCCTGTGTATCGTATCAGTGAATAATAATAAGCATTATTATGGTTATACCAAACTGGTACAGAGCTGTGGTATGGGTGCTTCTCTATACTGTTGGAAGAGCGGGCTGACGGCACGCAAAACGAAATGAAGAGCAGTTTGGGGATATGTACAAAAATAACACTGCAAGCGTTTACCTTGGGGAAAGAGTCTTGGATGCAGGCAAAAAATTGAGTTGTGCTTCAAAGACATTTATTGTTGCTTGTTCATAGTTGTAGAAAATTGGAAATAATTGCCAACTATCAAGGCTTGAATGAATGGCTGTGGTAAAATTGCATTCTGCTATTCAAAATACGGTTTCTGAAGAGTGCGAAA
This sequence comes from Aepyceros melampus, assembly GCA_006408695.1. Classification (NCBI taxonomy): domain Eukaryota; kingdom Metazoa; phylum Chordata; class Mammalia; order Artiodactyla; family Bovidae; genus Aepyceros; species Aepyceros melampus. The sequence goes on along the minus strand of SJXQ01009197.1, from coordinate 152,969 downwards.
TCAAAAAATATGCAAATAGATCATTAAATTGAAAAAGAAAAGCAAGTTAAAACTTCACATGATCCCATTTTTATCATTAAATGACTGCAAGGATGTAATCAAAGTGTCCTCACTGGTTCTCACCAGGTGTTGGGATTACAGATGTCTTAAATTTTTTTTTTTTTTTTTTGATTTAGCTTCTCTCTATTTTATAAGATTTTTGCAATGAGCATATCTGATTTTTATAAAAATAAAACTAATAAATAATAGCAAATAAATTAATTACAAAAAGCTGTCTTAAAGAGCTTGTTTTTTAGGAGCATTGCCAGGGCATGATGGTATTTAAACACTGTTGCCAGTGTGGGCCAGGTAAACTGAAAATGGAAGGACCAGCCTGAAGCACGAGGACAAGGTAGGTCATTCGACTGAGATTGATTTGCTCTGGTTTTGGCCACTCTGTGGGACTTTCAGGATTTTAGTTCCCCTATCAGGGATTGAGCCAAAGCCCCAGCAGTGAAAACTGGGGTTAGGAGTCCTAACCACTGGACCTCCAGGGAAATCCCTTGATTGAAATGATAAGCAATTTTTTGCTTTTATGTAAATATACATTTGTGTATTTTCTACAAGAAAGCTTTAATCGAAAGTTCTTCCTCAGATAAGGATCAAATATTTATGCCCAAGAGTAAGTGTGTGCTAAGTCAGTTCAGTCATGTCCAACTATGCAACTCTTGGACTGTAGCTCACCAGGCTCCTCCATCCATGGAATTTCCCAGGTAAGAATACTGGAGTGGGTTGCCATTTTCTTCTCCAGGGGATCTTCCTAAGTAAGAATAAATAAGTAAATATTCTTTAAACAAGTAGAAAAACAATACGGGTTGGAGAAATAAGCAGAAGTTTCTGGAAATATGGTATTTGTCACAATTATTCTAGAAGACCATCTTCCAACATTAGAATGTTATTGGTTTCAATATCTCCTTTTGGAGAACTGTAACACTCTCTTCAATAGAAATCTTCCTTCTCTGGCTGCTAATATATGAAACAGGCAAAAGTAAGATGCTTCCCTGGTGGCTCAGTGGTAAAGAAACTGCCTGCCAATGCAGGAGATTCGGGTTCGATCCCTGGGTCAGGAAGATCCCCTGGAGAAGGAAATGGCAATCCTCTCCAGTATTCTTGTTGGGAAGATCCCATGGACAGAGGAGCCTGGCGGGCTACAGCACATGGGGTCACCAAAGAGTGGGACATGACTTAGTGACTAAGCAACAACAAAAAGCAAAACATACTTTGCGAAGGCAGGAAGTGATGAAGGATAGGAAGGGATAGAAGTTCAGGGCCTCTGCGAGCCTGCTGTCCCACTTCTGGTCTTACAATCAGCCCTGAATGCCTCTATATGGGGTCCCTGGGTTTCTCAGAGGATAGTGGGAAAAACCCTTTAGAGCTATAGGGTTAAAAAACCCATGCTCCGGAAAGGTAGAACTAGCCTGAGTAGCTGGGAGGAGAGGGAGCTGATAGCAAACTGCCCAGACTAGGCAGAGCAGGCCAGAAGGACTTCATCACAGCGGAGGGGAGAGAGAAGAGACACACAGGGAAGGGGAGCCAAGTGGTTTCCCAGGACCCACCTCCGCCCTGAAGCTCGGAGCCTCTCAAAGAGCCACTCTACCAGTTCAAAAGTCATGCCATTACTTGCAGAAGAAATCAGCCAGATTTAGAATCTGCACTAAATCAGCCGAGATAACAATCATTGGCACACAGACAACTGAGATATGTGCACCCTGTCTCCTACTTGGAGTCATGCTGCCTTCCTCAAAAGGCATGAGGGGAAAAAAATGGTTTTTAAAGGAGAGGAGCTCCTTTAAAAAAATTATTTATTTATTTTTGGCTGTGTTGGATCTTCGTTGCACGGAGTTTCTCTAGTTGTGGAGGGTGGGGGGCTACTCTCTACTTGCGGTGCTCCAGCTTCTCATTGCAGTGGCTTCTCTTGCTGCAGAGCATGGACTCTAGGGCTCGTGGGCTTCTGTAGTTGTGGCTCGTGGGCTCAAAAGCACAGGCTCAATAGTTGTGGTGCATGGGCTTAGTTGCCCCGAAGCATGTGGAATCTCCCCAGACCAGGGATTGAACCTGTGTCCCCTGCATTGGCAGACTGAGTCTTAACCACAGGACCACCAGCGAAATCCAGGTATGAGAAAATTTCTATTTTGTAGCTCCTGAGAGATGGAGGGAGAGTCTGTTACTAAAGAACTAGAAATAGGACAAATTCCCTAATAAATTTTTTTCAAACATTGTTTTCCTCCCTCCCTGCCCGCCCGCCCCCTCCCACCAAGAATAATCCTATCATGGCAACATTAAAGATAGCTTAGAGAAATCACTAGTATTGAGTAGTGAAGTAGCTCAGTTGTGTCCGACTCTTTGTAGTCTACCAAGCTCCTCTGTCCATGGGATTTTCCAGGCAATAGTACTGGAGTGGATTGCCATTTCCTTCTCCAGGGGATCTTCCTGACCCAGGGATCGAACCCAGGTCTCCTGCATTGTAGACAGACACTTTACTGTCTGAGCCACCAGGGAAGTCCAGCAATAGTTAATAATCATTAGCAACAGCTGTCCCAGAAGCAGCTGCCTCCCACCTGTCATGGAAATAGTGTCACCAAACCTGGAGTCTCCTCCCCCGCAACGCAGTAAAGTCAATCTACTGACAGGGGTTGGTGTGAAGGAAAAAACAGTCTTTACTGCAGGGCACCAGGCAAGCAGAATGGGCAACTCGTGCTCAAAAGACCCAAAGTCCCTGATGGCTTTCAGAGGTGGGTTTCTTTTAATTAATTAATTTGTTGGTCACATCAAGAGACATGCGGGATCTTGGTTCCCTGACCAGGGATCAAACTCATGCCCCCTGCCTTGGGAGCGCAGAGTCTTAACCACTGGACCACCAGGGAAGTCCTCAGTGAAGCGTTTTTTAAGGCATTATTTTGGGTGAGCATTGCAGTTTGCAGTCTTTCTTCTGATTGGTTGCTGCAGGGTTGACAAGCTGACGTTTTGAGAATCTTAATCATCAGACGTCTGGTGCCAGCCCATCTGGGGTCACCGTGCTGGTGGTCCACATGTAGTCAGCATCTTCCACCTGGGTTGGGGGCAGCAGTCTCAGGACAGCTGAAAGATAGGTGTCAAGTGGCTCTGTACATCCCTTGCGAAGGCCCCAGGGCTCTGTTTTACCCTTGAACTATTGTTTAGGCTCTCATTACTTTTGTTGCTTAACTGCTTTCCCTTTGTTTCTGTGTCCCCTCACTTCCCTAATCAGTAACTGCTTGAGATTGTCTCTGGAACTCAGAGAAGGCTTAGGAGACTAAAGTCTTTTTCCACAAACAAGAAACGGGACCCAGAGGGGCTCTGGTCCAGTGGAAGGAACCGGAGGGTCCTGCCTGGTTTCAATAATAATGTCCACTCATTCCATCACACAGGAGGTCATGCACACCACCACCACCACCACCACAAACCCGAGGAGTCCTTCTGAAGGAGGAAACAGACAGAACAGGTTCCATCTTGAAAGCAGGACTCCATCTTTGGCCAGACTGAGCTATATGGACTTTCCTGTATCCATGGAAGCGACATACAAACTGGAAAATCAGACCACCTCCGCCATGGAAGAGCCTCAGGGCTCGTACCTAGACTGTCCGTCACCTAAAAAAAAAAATACCCTAATTATCTGTGTAACCGAATAGAATCATAAATTCTATTATGCTTATTGGGGTATGACCACAGGCCTGTTGATAATTGTCCACTGTTAACTACCTAGGCTTAAGGCATACAAATCACAGGTTAACTTTGACTGTATCTTTCTTTTCCTTTGTTCAGACTAGTTTCAGAGAATTTGGGGAGATGGGTTTGAGCCCGTAAACTTAGGGTATATAAGGTTTTCACAAAAACTTGGCTAAGAGGAGGCTCTGCCTTGGGCCCGCCAGTGTAATGAACTGCACTCCACTGTCTGCATTGTCCTTCTCTGTGAGTTTGTTTCCCGGAATGCGTGGCTACAACATTTGGTGCATGGGCTGGGAAACTCCTCACTTTGAGGAGACAAGTTCCATTTGGGACTCCGAGGCCTTGCAGCTTGAATCTTCTATAGGTAGGAAGGCGCCTTGCCCTTCTGGAAGGATTCTGCTTCTCAACACCCAGACCTTTCATGTTTGCAGGGAGTGGATGCCTGCAGGGGATCTGAGTGCTCAGGTGAGGAGGAACCCATCCGGCAGGGGGGAAGAAGGGCCCTGATCACACCCCTGGGAGGGACTAGAAGGGGCACTGACCCACAGGAACCCGAAATAGGCAAGTGGCAGCGATTGCTGGACACGGGTTGACGAGTTTGTTAGGGCTTAGGAAGGAAATTTGTGAATGTCATTCAGGAGGTGGTGTCCACATCGTCTTGGGGAAAATTATTACCAACCAATCGCCAGGGGATTTTTTGGAAAAGAAACTTGGTCTTTGTGTGCTCGTATTCTGCCCTTGCCAAGGAGGTGTCCCATCTGCTGTGAAATTCTTGACCCCCTTGGAATTGTCAGGCTGGAAGGAGGGGGATATGTAAGTGAGTACAAATTGGCTTTTCCAGAGACAGCCTGGGACATGGGATAGTTAACTCATCTGTGTTTTCATCTGCACCTGATCAAGCCTACCAAGGCAGAACAGACTTTATAAGTTAAGGAAGAAACAGTCTTGGACCACGTGGTGTTCTGGTTTGGCTGACCGGCAGGTGAAGACATGCTGATCCTCCTTCTCCCTCTGGGATCTGGCAGGTAAGGCTCTTCTCACCCAGTTAGGAAGGAGGCGGAATGGCAATTTAAGTGTTTCATTGAGTGGAAATATCAGAAGTACATAGGGTACTGAGAGCTTCAGAGACAGAACGAAAAGGAAAAGTAGAAGAAGGTTCGAGAAGGTAAACAAGATGAGGGGAAGTGAATCTAAGGCAGCTGTATTAGAGTGCATAATTAAAAATTTAAAGACGGGATTTGGAGGAGACTATGGGGTGAAGATGAAGCCTAACTGCCTCCACATACTCTGATGTCGAATGGCCCCCAGTGGGAGTAGGATGGCCACTAGAGAACACCATGGACTTGAAAATAGTGGAAGCAGGCTTTGCAGTGGTCACAGGAGAGCCAGGGCACCCGGATCAATATCCATATACGACTCATGGCTAGGGTTAGCTCAAGACCCTCCTACCTGGATAAGGTTCTATATCCAGAAGGGAAGGGGAAACATATTAATGGCACAAAATTGACTGATGATAAAAAAGGAAATTCTACCAGATTTGGATGGGGGAGAAGTATCAATAACCTCAGATATGCAGATGACACCACCCTTATGGCAGAAAGTAAGAGGAGCTAAAAAGCCTCTTGATGAAAGTAAAAGAGGAGAGTGAAAAAGTTAGCTTAAAGCTCAACCTTCAGAAAGCGAAGATCATGGCATCCGGTCCCATCACTCTATGGGAAATAGATGGAGAAACAGTGGAAACAGTGTCAGACTTTATTTTTTGGGGCTCCAAAATCACTGCAGATGGTGACTGCAGCCATGAAATTAAAAGATGCTTACTCCTTAGAAGAAAAGTTATGACCAACCTAGATAGTATATTCAAAAGCAGAGACATTACTTTGCTGACTAAGGTCCGTCTAGTCAAGGCTATGGATTTTCCTGTGGTGATGTATGGATGTGAGAGTTGGACTGTGAAGAAGGCTGAGCGCCGAAGAATTGATGCTTTTGAACTGTGGTGTTGGAGAAGACTCTTGAGAGTCCCTTGGACTGCAAGGAGATCCAATCAGTGCATTCTGAAGGAGATCAGCCCTGGGATTTCTTTGGAAGGAATGATGCTAAAGCTGAAACTCCAGTACTTTGGCCACCTCATGTGAAGAGTTGACTCATTGGAAAAGACCCTGATGCTGGGAAGGATTGGGGGGAGGAGGAGAAGGGGACGACCGAGGATGAGATGGCTGGATGGCATCACGGACTCAATGGACGCGAGTCTGAGTGAACTCCGGGAGTTGGTGATGGACAGGGAGGCCTGGCGTGCTGCGATTCATGGGGTCGCAAAGAGTCAGACATGACTGAGCGACTGAACTGAACCGAACTGACCTGACCCCGCCCCCATACTGGATAATGGCGCGCCTGCCGCCCAGTGCTCCACCAGGACTGGAGGCCGCCTTAATGCCCGATCCAGGGCCAGGTGAAGTTCCTGCAGCAGCCACTGCTCTTCCACCAGCTCTCCCGGAGATGGTAGAGCCGCCATTTCGGCAGGCTCCGATCCCAGCGATGGAGACCTCTGGTCAACGCCCCCAGAATTCCCCCTCAGCCGGACCTCCTAGATTGTATCCACCGTTCCTGGTGAGTACTGATGGGAAGGGGAAGAAAACACAGCAATTAGCCAGAGGCTGTGCTCTGCCAAGGAACAGGGGGAAGCACCCCACGACAGATGCCCCTCAGAGAGCTACAACAGCCTCCGGTTCAGGACACATGGGGCACTGCCATCAGCCCCCTGTAGCCTATTATTACCAGCCATTTTCCTCTACAGATGTATTAAACTGGCAGAGACACGTCCCACTGTACTCGGGGGAGCCACAAGCCATGAGCAGGCTAATGGAGACTAATTTTCAAACCTACTGCCCTACATGGGATAACATAAGCCAACTACTAGTCTCCGTTTCAGCACTAAGGAAAGACACAGGATCCTGAGGCCAGAAAATGGTTAAGAGAAATGGCACCTGAGGGTACCACAAACCCGCAGCGGTGGGCAGAAGAAGCCATCTCTGAAGAGAGGCCCAACTGGGACTATAACACAGAGGAAGGGGCCACCTGGAGAGATATCAGGCGGCTATTTTACAAGGTCTCAAGAGTGGGGCCTGAAAACCTATAAATAGGGCAAAACCCTCTGAAGTGATTCAAAGGGAAAGCAAATCACTCTCTGAGTTCCACAAAAGACTGTTCGAGGCCTGTAGACTTTATATGCCAATAGATCTAGAGGCTGCTGGGTCTCCGATGGTGAAAAATGCAGGCTTTGTGTCTCAAGCCTACCCTGAAAATGTCAGATGGGGGGACACCCAGTGACTCATGAGTTTTTATACATGCCTAAATGTCCAGTACCTTTGTTGGGAAGAGACTTGCTGTCTAAATTGGGGGCACAAGTGACCTTTCCCCCCAACGAAAGACCTACTCTTCAAGTGGGCTCAACAACCTATTTACTCTTCCTCTCGGTAACCCCCCCAAGATGAATGGAGGTTGCACGATCTCCTGGAAGGGAAACCAGACAGGCTAAACAGTCAAGAGAGTTAACTCAACAATTCCCTGAGGTCTGGGTGGAAGACAATCCCTCCAGGCTTGCAAAACAAGTCTCAGTGCTAATAGAACTCAAACCCAGTACAATTACGTCGCACCTGCTTTGGGCCTGCCAGACCTTGCTAAGCTGTTTATTATTTATGTGACTGAAAAGGACAAGGTGGCTATGGGAGTGTTGTCTCAGACTTTGGGGACTTGGGACGGACCCATGGCTTATCTCCTGAAACGGCTGGACAATGTTGCCACTGGGTGTCCAGGATGCTTACCAGGCATTTACTGCAGTTGCCTTACTGGTCCGGGAGGCAATCAAGCTGACTTTGGGCCAAGATTTGATCATAAAAGTCCCACCTAAGGTCAACAGTCTCCTAAGAGGACATCCCTATAAATGGCTGTCAACATCCTGGATTACTCAATACCAGGGACTATTATGTGAGACTATTATATGAGAGCTGACAAGACTATTGAGCCTTGTCAGGCCCTGAATCCGGCCATTTTCCTTCCTGTGGGAGAAGGTGGGCCCTCACATGATTGCAAGGAAGTATGCCTGCAGACCTGCCAATCCCCGACCTAGATTTGGTCCTGTACCCCAATGGCACCAGCCTGGTGAAACAAGGACAAGGACTATTGGGATATGCAGTAGTCATGGAAGAAACCATGGTTGAGGCTAGCTCTCTGCCATCACAGTGGTCCGCTCAACAGACCAAATTATATGCTCTAATTTAGGCCCTCCAGCTGTCAAAAGGTAAGAAGACAAATATTTACACAGACTCCAGGTATGCTTTTGCCACACTACTGTACACAGGACTCTACAGGAGAGAGGCCTTTTGACAGCTAATGAAAAAGATATTAAAAATAAGGAAGAAATTAAGACCCTATTAGATGCTGCCTGGGAACCAGAAAGCGTTGTAGTCATACACTGCCAAGGACATCAAAAAGAGGATACCCCTCCAGAATCAGGGAAACAGACTGGCAGATAAGACCACTACACAAGCAGCCGAGGGCTTGGGCTTGACAAGTGAAGCCTCTATTAAAGCTCTCGTATTGGTGGAGCTGCCTGAGCTAACGCTGGACTCTCCAAAATACACTGAAGCCCAAAACCAACTAGCCAAAGCAGAAGGGCCATCAAAACTGAAAAGGGATGGTGGGAATTGCCAAGTGGCAAATTATTGGTACCGGAGGAGCTGGCACCCACTCTGGTAAGCCAAACACACCAAGCGACCCACCTAGGCCATGATAAAGTGGAAGAGCTAATTCAAAAATATTTCTTGGTTCCCCACCTCTCTTCCCTATGCAGGACAGAATCTCAGCACTGCACTGCCTTCCCACAGGGCAATGCTGCCTCTTGGCACAGACAGAAACCTCTGGGGATTCAACTAAATGGCACATTGCCCTTTGAGCACCTGGAAGTGGACTTCACTGAAATGAAACCTCACCGACACTACCGTTACCTGCTGGTCATGGTATGTATGTTCTTGGGATGGTTAGAAGCTTTTCCTACCCAGAAAAGACTGAAAGAGCATCAGAAGTAGCCTGGTGCCTGCTTAGGGAGATAGTTCCCAGATTTGGATCTCCTATCAGCATTGGATCAGACAACAGCCTGGCTTTCGTAGCTGATTTAGTACAACAAGTAAGCAAAACTTTAAATATCAAGTGGAAATTACATACAGCATATAGGCCCCAGGGTTCTTGGATGGTGGAAGGAACCAACCAGACACTTAAAAGAGACATTCTCCAACTGGATCATAGAGACTGACTGAGGGGGGACTTGTTTCCGACAGCTCTGCTCAGACTCAGGATGACCCCACGGTCCCATGGCTGTTCTCCACATGAAACGGTGTATGGGAGGCCCCATCCTATAATAAAACAGGTGTCAACAAATTTGCCTCAAGTGGGGGAGATGAGATTTCACAGCAGGTAAATAAATCAGGTCACTAACTTTGTACAAGAAAGGATGCTGTTCCCCTTTGGGGAACAGATTCACGAATTTGTGCCTGGGGATCAGGTGTGGGTCTGAGGAGTGGAAACACGACTCCTTGGCCCCACATTGGAAGGGTCCATATACTGTTGTTCCAACCATCCCTATGGCAGTTCAAGTTGCAGGTGTCACTCCCTGGATCCGCCACATGAGGATGAAGAGACATACCACGCAGACCCAGAAAACGCTGAGTGGGCTGCGCAGAGGGACCCCACTGACCCTCGAGAGACTAAGATCATCCTTAAGAAGAAGAAGGAAAGGAAGATCCTGGATGAGCCCCTTCAGGATGAAGCCACATAATCAACTCCTGCTGCTTGGCCTCATCAATGTGACTTTGAATTTAACTTCCATTTCAACTGAGGACAATGTTTCCATCTCATGGGCACATTCCTACGCAGACTTCCACAACACCTCCAACTGCTGGGTATGTGGCGCTATGCCTCTGTCTGTGATGGATGGACTTCCTTGGTGGGTGTCACCGCTCCTCCAAGGAGATTTTAAACCACTCTGCTCTTTTCTGGAATGACAAAAAGAGACTTTCCTTTCTCTTGTCAATCATAATCTCTCCTTGCTCTCTTGGTATAAGCCAGACCTACAGTCAATAGACTTGGGTCATTGGGTGACATTTGATGTAAACATCAGTTTCATGGAAGTAAGAAAAGCCTATAACTCATATTTAAAGAACAAAAAGGAAAAAGCTCCCTGACCAGCAAGGGAGGACAAGCCTCTAGGTATGTTGAACAATTCTACCAAATCTGGGATGAATATTTCTGGATGACCCCAGAAAAGGGTCAATTAAATACTCCCACTGCTGTATGCTGGGAACAAAAAGAACAAACAGTAGGGTTTGGTGACCATCCATTAGACCCAAAAGAAAATAAATAAAATATATGGGGTACCTATCCCCTGAACAATGTAAATGAGCATTTGAGGTCACATACCACCCCAGTCAGTCCATCCACTGGTGAGGCCCTGATTGGAAACATAACCCTGGAATCCGCTGGGTGGCGCCCAATGGAACCCAGTGGCTTTGTGGGCCTAAACTTTGGCCTTGGTTACCAATCGGCTGGGTAGGCCGCTGCACACTGGGATTCACTTTTACCCATGGCACCATAAAGCCTAACTCAAAACGAGCCCTGGTAAATCTACCTTATTTACATGCTAGGTGGGTAAGTCTGTGTTTCATGGTATGAGTATATCGCTGCTTTATTCGTACCTTCTTTGGGGACAACAGATATTATGATTAAAGTAGAGGCCTCGACTAATTTCACAAAACAGGCCCTCCTAGATAGTGATAAATCCATCCAAGCCTTAAATGAAGAACAAATCCAAATGAGAAAAGCCTTCAGTGTGCGAGACCCTAGTTTGATCCCTGAATGGGGAAGATCCCCTGGAGAAGGAACTGGCAACCCATTCCAGTATTCTTCCCTGGAGAATCCCATGGACAGAGGAGCCTGGTGGGCTACAGTCCGTGGGGTCGCAAAGAGTTTGGACATGACTTAGTGACTTATCAACAAGTAACAACAACTGGATCAGGGGAATAAGGCAAGGGCCCCGCGTATAATTCAGGCAAGAAAATAATACAGGGAACATGCAGTGAAAGACTGAAAAGGGCAATTAAAGAAGGAAGAAAAACCTACAAATGTGGAAGAGAATGATGCCAAGATGTTCTAATAAGCGGTCTACAGTAGACCAGAAAGCTCTCTGCTGAGCTGGACATTCAAAGGAAAGAGAGACAAGCCAAAGAGATGCATGAAAGGAAAGGAAACAAAGAAGAAGAGGCTGCAGCTCAAGCAAATGATTAAAAAAACATTTTAAATCTTTTTTTTCCTTCACATTGGATGATTTCTATTGATAGGTCTGGGAATTTATGACCTTTTTGTCTGAAGTTGCCAGTCTGCTATTAAGTCCACCTGGTAAATTTTTAATTTTGGACACTTATAAATTTCAATTCTAGAATTCTCATTTGGTTCTTTTTTAGAGTTTCTACTTTTTTCATTGAGAGTTCACCACCTCTTCATTCATATGCCCATCTCTTTCTTTAAGTTCCTGGACATTTTTATAATAGCCATTTTTAAGTCCTAGTGTTTGAATGATGACATCTGAGTCATCTTCTGTCAGTTTCTATTGAATTATGTTTTAATTTTTTCTTCTTCTCCATATGTCCAGTAATTTGCAATTGTATCCTTGACATTGTGAATGAATCCTGTAAAGCATCTTGTTTGTGTTTTCCTTTAAAGAATGTTGAGTTTTGTTCTGGCTGTAAATATACTGGAAACTTACCTTGATATTGTTGAGACTTGTTTTGGTCTCTGTTATAGTGGGTTTTCCAGAGAAGGCAATGGCACTCCACTCCAGTACTCTTGCCTGGCAAATGCCATGGACAGAGGAGCCTGGTAGGCTGCAGTCCATGGGGTCACTAGGAGTCGGACATGACTGAGTGACTTCACTTTCACTTTTCACTTTCATGCATTGGAGAAGGAAATGGCAACCCACTCCAGTGTTCTTGCCTGGAGAATCCCAGGGATGGCGGAGCCTGGTGGGCTGCTGTCTCTGGGGTCGCACAGAGTTGGATATGACTGAAGCGACTTAGCAGCAGCAGCAGCAGCAGCATAGTGGGTTTTCAGTTCAGTTCAGTCACTCAGTCGTGTCTGAAGCTTTGCAACCCCATGAACTGTAGCACGCCAGGCCTCCCTGTCCATCACCAACTCCTGGAGTTTACCCAAACTCATGTCCATTGAGTTGGTGATGCCATCCAACCATCTCAGCCTCTGTCGTTCTCTTCTCCTCCTGCCTTCAATCTTTCCCAGCATCAGGGTCTTTTCAAATGAGTCAGCTCTTCGCATCAGGTGGCCAAAGTATTGAAGTTTCAGCTTCAACATCAGTCCTTCCAATGAGCACCCAGGACTGATCTCCTTTAGGATGGACTGGTTGAATCTCCTTGCAGACCAAGGGACTCTCAAGAGTCTTCTCCAACACCACAGTTCAAAAGCATCAACTCTTTGGGGCTCAGCTTTCTTCACAGTCCAACTCTCACATCTATACATGACTACTGGAAAAACCATAGCCTTGACTAGACAGACCTTTGTTGACAAAGTAATGTCTCTGGTTTTTAAATATGCTTTCTAGGTGGATCATAACTTTCCTTCCAAGGAGTAAGCATCTTTTAATTTCATGGCTGCAATCACCATCTGCAGTGATTTTGGAGCCCCCCAAAATAAAGTCAGCCACTGTTTCCACTGTTTTCCCATCTATTTGCCATGAAGTAATGGGATTAGCATGTCCTTTATCCTTGGGCATGGTTGTTACACGTAAGCAGTGGCTTTCCTACTGCCTTAGCAGAATACTCAGGGTGTTTTTACTAAGACGTCTCCTTTGTGACTCAACCAGAATTCCTGTATCTATCAAGACTGTGTGATCTTTAGTATTTTTGCATGAAAGGAAAGGAAACAAAGAAGAAGAGGCTGCAGCTCAAGCAAATGATTAAAAAAACATTTTAAATCTTTTTTTTCCTTCACATTGGATGATTTCTATTGATAGGTCTGGGAATTTATGACCTTTTTGTCTGAAGTTGCCAGTCTGCTATTAAGTCCACCTGGTAAATTTTTAATTTTGGACACTTATAAATTTCAATTCTAGAATTCTCATTTGGTTCTTTTTTAGAGTTTCTACTTTTTTCATTGAGAGTTCACCACCTCTTCATTCATATGCCCATCTCTTTCTTTAAGTTCCTGGACATTTTTATAATAGCCATTTTTAAGTCCTAGTGTTTGAATGATGACATCTGAGTCATCTTCTGTCAGTTTCTATTGAATTATGTTTTAATTTTTTCTTCTTCTCCATATGTCCAGTAATTTGCAATTGTATCCTTGACATTGTGAATGAATCCTTGTAAAGCATCTTGTTTGTGTTTTCCTTTAAAGAATGTTGAGTTTTGTTCTGGCTGTAAATATACTGGAAACTTACCTTGATATTGTTGAGACTTGTTTTGGTCTCTGTTATAGTGGGTTTTCCAGAGAAGGCAATGGCACTCCACTCCAGTACTCTTGCCTGGCAAATGCCATGGACAGAGGAGCCTGGTAGGCTGCAGTCCATGGGGTCACTAGGAGTCGGACATGACTGAGTGACTTCACTTTCACTTTTCACTTTCATGCATTGGAGAAGGAAATGGCAACCCACTCCAGTGTTCTTGCCTGGAGAATCCCAGGGATGGCGGAGCCTGGTGGGCTGCTGTCTCTGGGGTCGCACAGAGTTGGATATGACTGAAGCGACTTAGCAGCAGCAGCAGCAGCAGCATAGTGGGTTTTCAGTTCAGTTCAGTCACTCAGTCGTGTCTGAAGCTTTGCAACCCCATGAACTGTAGCACGCCAGGCCTCCCTGTCCATCACCAACTCCTGGAGTTTACCCAAACTCATGTCCATTGAGTTGGTGATGCCATCCAACCATCTCAGCCTCTGTCGTTCTCTTCTCCTCCTGCCTTCAATCTTTCCCAGCATCAGGGTCTTTTCAAATGAGTAGCTCTTCGCATCAGGTGGCCAAAGTATTGAAGTTTCAGCTTCAACATCAGTCCTTCCAATGAGCACCCAGGACTGATCTCCTTTAGGATGGACTGGTTGAATCTCCTTGCAGACCAAGGGACTCTCAAGAGTCTTCTCCAACACCACAGTTCAAAAGCATCAACTCTTTGGGGCTCAGCTTTCTTCACAGTCCAACTCTCACATCTATACATGACTACTGGAAAAACCATAGCCTTGACTAGACAGACCTTTGTTGACAAAGTAATGTCTCTGGTTTTTAAATATGCTTTCTAGGTGGATCATAACTTTCCTTCCAAGGAGTAAGCATCTTTTAATTTCATGGCTGCAATCACCATCTGCAGTGATTTTGGAGCCCCCCAAAATAAAGTCAGCCACTGTTTCCACTGTTTTCCCATCTATTTGCCATGAAGTAATGGGATTAGCATGTCCTTTATCCTTGGGCATGGTTGTTACACGTAAGCAGTGGCTTTCCTACTGCCTTAGCAGAATACTCAGGGTGTTTTTACTAAGACGTCTCCTTTGTGACTCAACCAGAATTCCTGTATCTATCAAGACTGTGTGATCTTTAGTATTTTTGTTATGCCTCAAGCCTGTAGCAGTTTGCTAACTAGACCTTGTGGAGTTTCCCTAGGCTCATTACCTTGTCTGGAAATCTGGAGGGACTCCTCAGAAATCTCCCTCTTTCTATGTAGCTTCTTTAACTGTTTGATTCCCTGCCCTGAAATTTAGAGATGCTTTAGCAACTCCCAAACGCTGCTCTCTGATTCTGCTTGGGGCTTACCATCCTGCGCCATGGTTGCAAAATTGTGTCCAGATTGGGAGATGGGGGTAGATGTAGGCCTCATCTCATGTTTCCGTTCTCTGAGGGATCACAGGTCACTGTTGACTACTGCCTGAAAACCAGTGTCTCATATATTTTGTTCAGTTTTATAGTCTTGTCAAGAGGGACAATCTGATTCTAAATACTCCATCATAGCTAGAAGTAGACATTGATTCCAGATTTTTTTTTTTAAAGCATCATGGTGTTTTCTTATATGTTTTCAACTGCATGTGTGTGCTCAGTTGGGTCTGACTCTTTGCACCCTATGGACTGCAGCCTGTCAGACTCCTCTATCCATGGAATTTTCCAGGCAAGAATACTGGAGTGGCTTGTCATTTCCTATTCCAAGGAATCTTCCTGACCCAGGGATCAGACACACATGTCTTTGTCTCCTGCATTGACAGGTGGTTGCTTTACCACTGAACCACCTGGGAAGCCCTTGTTTTCAGCTGAATCTTCAGTAAATTCAATGTAAGGTAGAGATACCACTTTCTCAAACCCAACAAACTAACCAACACTTGTATGATATTCCTAAATATCTTTTCCTAAGTGCTTCTTCCATTTTTTTTCCCAAATGGATAGTTTCACCTTGAATTATTTAAAGTCTCACTGGAATGCCTAAATGAAACAGAAGCTGAGCTGTTGCTGGCAGGTGGCAGCTGGTAACTAAGATAGTGCTTCAAATATCATCCATCAGATAACATTTGAAGAACTGAGTTTAAAGGTTTATGAAAGTGAATTACAAGGACAAGTCTGGGCTACATAAAACTTACATCTACTCTACTTCTGACGATAATGGCCAACACTTTCTTGCTAGGTCTCTGATGACATTCACAACCAGATGTGATAAAAAAAAAACAAAGAAAAAAGCCAGACATGTTTTGGTTGTGAGTACAGATCCTCCCTTCTTGTGTTGCTTTGTTCTGCAATCTATCAGTTCAGTTCAGTTCAGTTGCTCAGTCGTGTCTGACTCTTGGCAAACCCCACGAACTGCAGCACACCAGGCCTCCCTGTCCATCACCAACTCCCAGAGTTCACTCAAACTCGCATCCATCAAGTCCGTGATGCCATCCAGCCATCTCATCCTCTGCATTCCCCTTCTCCTCCTGCCCCTAGTCCCTCCCAGCATCAGAGTCTTTTCCAATGAGTCAGCTCTTCACATGAGGTGGCTAAAGTACTGGAGTTTCAGCTTCAGCATCATTCCTTCCAAAGAACACCCAGGACTGATCTCCTTCAGAATGGACTGGTTGGATCTCCTTGCAGTCCAAGGGACTCTCAAGAGTCTTCTCCAACACCACAGTTCAAAAGCATCAATTCTTCAGAGCTCAGCTTTCTTCACAGTCCAACTCTCACATCCCATACATGACCACTGGAAAAACCATAGCCTTGACTAGACAGACCTTTGTTGGCAAAGTAATGTCTCTGCTTTTGAATATGCTATCTAGGTTGGTCATAACTTTCCTCCCAAGGAGTAAGCATCTTTTAATTTCATGGCTGCAACCACCATCTGCAATGATTTTGGAGCCCCCAAAAATAAAGTCTGACACTGTTTCCACTGTTTCCCCATCTATTTCCCATGAAGTGATAGGACCAGATGCCATGATCTTAGTTTTCTAAATGTTGAGCTTGAAGCCAACTTTTTCACTCTCCTCTTTTACTTTCATCAAGAAGCTTTTTAGTTCCTCTTCACTTTCTGCCATAAGGGTGGTGTCATCTGCATATCTGAGGTGATTGATATTCTTCCCAGCAATCTTAATTCCAGCTTGTGCTTCTTCCAGCCCAGTGTTTCTCATGCTGTACTCTGCATAGAAGTTAAATAAGCAGGGTGACAATACATAGCCTTGCTGTACTCCTTTTCCTATTTGGAACCGGTCTGTTGTTCCATGTCCAGTTCTAACTGTTGCTTCCTGACCTGCATACAGGTTTCTCAAGAGGCAGGTCAGGTGGTCTGGTATTCCCATCTCTTTCAGATACTGGTCCATTTTTCAGGCTATTTCCCCCCCCTCCCCCCGCCCCCA
>SJXQ01009197.1:37052-136198 GCA_006408695.1 Aepyceros melampus | reverse complement strand
CCCAACTCTATTCTTTGATAAGCACTCAGAACTGATAAATTAATTGCAAGGAATCCTGTTGCTCTGCTATTTCTCAAAGTTAAATGTTTATCAATTGTATTGATTACAGCATTGGTTCTTCCTAATTATGTACAAATGCATTAGATTTTACAGTGCTAATTCTGTAGTGTGATTCTCTTTCCTCTGTTGTTCTGGTGGAAAAACATCTAAGCCTCTTGATTATTGATGGAAAAGACCATCTTTAAAGTGAATTCCTTACTGTACAATTTTGCTCACCTTAAGATTTTGAGGGGGGTGTGGCAGGAAGGGAGGCATCTTAAGATCTTACAGTCCCACTCCTGGCTAAGCAGCTGAAGTGAAAAACTCTTGCCTTGGAACTCTTGTTTCTGCATCATACATACACTTTACCATAATGACAAATATATAGGCAACCAGTCCAGGAGGTCAGGAAGAACATTAGAACATGGATATCTGCGCAAAAGAAAAACTCTGCAGTTTATCTGTACTAATCCCCAAAACTTCAGCATAAAAAAGTGAAAGTGAAAGTCGCTCAGTCCTGTCCAACTCTTTGCAACTTCATGGACTGTAACAGTCCATGGAATTTTCCAGGCAAGAATACTGGAATGGGTAGCCTTTCCCTTTTCCAGGGGATCTTCCCAACCCAGGGATCGACATTGCAGGTGGATTCTTTACCAGCTGAGCCACAAGGGAAGCCCCATAGCATAAAAAAGTATGATTAAAAACTGAAACAAATACAACCTGATCCAGAGTGCTTAACCTTCTGATTTTGTTTCCTTATCTGGGATAAGGAGTAATAGTCCTCCCATCACAGGGTGATTTTATGAAGACCAGATGAGATCACATGCATCCAGCACTTACCACTGGCTGGTCCATAGAAGGTGCTTACAAGATACTTACTTTCTCTTTCCTTCCAACATACTCACAATCCACAAATTAGCTTTTTCTTAGCCACTGTCATCAACCCTATTCCTTGTCAAATGAATGAATCCTCTGAAATTAGACGATATTTGTAACTGGTTAAGAAAGGGTACAGCTTAAGCTACTGAGGACATACTCTCCTTTAATGATCATAGAATGAGCAGAAATTTTAGTGGTGAAGTATGGAAGGGGGCTGGAATTTCCTTCTAAGAAGTCAGCATTTATGATCGACAAAAGCAACCCGTTCTGAAATGTTTGCTGTCTGGCTGGAGGTTGTATTCAGGGGAAAGGAAAGACAGACATTATTAATGATTGAATCACCATTTTTTTCCCTGGGAGGATTTAAGACACTGTAATTGAAGGGAATGACAATGCACTTCAGTACTCTTGCCTGGAGAATTCCATGGACAGAGAAACCTGGTGGGCTACAGTTTGTGGGGTTGCAAAGAGTTGAACATAACTGAGCGACTAACAGACAGACGGAAACCATTTACATTTTTGTTTATTTTACTTTCCAGTTAAAAATTTTCCATCTGGTTCTCCTTTATGTCTTCTATTTCTTTCCTGAGATTTTCTACTTCTTTGCTGAGACTTACTATTTTTTTTTCATTTCTTTGAAGCACGTTTGTTAACTGCTTGTCAAAGTACTTTTCTAACAGCTGCTTTAAAACCCTTATAAAACAGTTTCAACATCTGTGTCCTACTGCTGTTAATGTCTGTTGATTGCCTTTTCTCATTCAAGTTGAGATTTTCCTGGTTCTTGGTATGTCACATAATGTTTTTTTAATTGCATCCTGGACATTTTAATATTACATCATGAGATACTGTATCTTGTTTAAATTTTCTGTTTTAGCAGGACTTTCTGACACTGCTCTGGTGGGGAAAGGGAGATGCCACTTCTTTATGACAGGTAGGGGTGAAAGTTTAGGCTTCCCACTTGGCCTCCACTGATGTGGGGGGAGGCCTCATTATTGTTGTGGGAGAGGGAAGAAACTCAGTTTCCCCTTGAGTTCTCTGCTGACACCACACTGGCTGAGAGAGGGAGGGATACTTCAGTGCTATTCTTACAGACAGCACAGGGAACAAGGACAAAAGTTATGGCTCTCAACACCATCCTGAAGGCGGATGGTGGAAGGCGCCCCTTGTCATAGCTGGAGAAGGGGAGGTAGAAGTGAAGGCTTCCCATGTGGTCTTTATTGATGACTGGTCCTGATGCAATGGGTTTTCAGGGGTGTTTGGCTGGAGAAGGGCAGTTTTTGTTGTTGTTGTTGTTTTGTTTTTTTGTTCATTTGTTTGTTTTAAATTTGCTTACTTGGCTGCACTGAGTCTTAGTTGCAGCATGTGGGATCTTTAGTTGCACGTCATGTGGGGTCTAGTTCCCTGACCAGGGATTGAACTCGGGCCCCCTGCACTGGAAGTGCAGAGTCTTAGCCACTGGACCATCAGAGAAATCCCTGGAGTAGGGCAGTTATTATTTGAAGGTTTTCTGTCTTGCTAGACTTCTCCTTTGTATATAGACAGCAGGCATTTCTCGGTGCTTTTATAGTCTTTGCCTGTTAACATGGACAGGTTGGCAACTTCTCAGTGTTCAGTGTAAGGCCTCTCAGCTGAAAAGCGAACCTGGGGAACTCACTGCTGAGTTTTCCCTCAGGTCTCAAGATCTCTAGCTGGTCTGCTCTATTCTCTCCACCTTTTAGAGTCTAATGTATAGTGGCCAGAGCTTTTGATTGTTCTTAATGGAGAGGACTGGTTCCAAATAGGAAAAGGAGTACGTCAAGGCTGTATATTGTCACTCTGCTTATTTAACTTACATGCAGAGTACATCATGAGAAATGCTGGGCTGGAAGAAGCACAAGCTGGAATCAAGATTGCTGGGAGAAATATCAATAACCTCAGATATGCAGATGACACCACCCTTATGGCAGAAAGTGAAGAGGAACTAAAAAGCCTCTTGATGAGAGTGAAAGAGGGGAGTGAAAAAGTTGGCTTAAAGCTCAACATTCAGAAAACGAAGATCATGGCATCTGGGCCCATCACTTCATGGGAAATAGATGGAGAAACAGTGGAAACAGTGTCAGACTTTATTTTTGGGGGCTCCAAAATCACTGCAGATGGTGATTGCAGCCATAAATTAAAAGACACTCCTTGGGAGGAAAGTTATGACCAATCTAGATAGCATATTCAAAAGCAGAGACATTACTTTGCCAACAAAGGTCCATCTAGTCAAGGCTATGGTTTTTCCTGTGGTCATGTATGGATGTGAGAGTTGGACTGTGAAGAAAGCTGAGCGCCAAAGAATTGATGCTTTTGAACTGTGGTGTTGGAGAAGACTCTTGAGAGTCCCTTGGACTGCAAGGAGATCCAACCAGTCCATTCTAAAGGAGATCAGTCCTGGGTGTTCTTTGGAAGGAATGATGCTAAAGCTGAAACTCCAGTACTTTAGCCACCTCCTGCGAAGAGTTGACTCATTGGAAAAGACTCTGATGCTGGGAGGGATTGGGGGCAGGAGAAGAAGGGGACGACCGAGGATGAGATGGCTGGATGGCATTACTGACTCGATGAACGTGAATCTGAGTGAACTCTGGGAGTTGGTGATGGACAGGGAGGCCTGGCATGCTGCAGTTCATGGAGTCGCAAAGAGTGGGACACGACTGAGGGACTGAACTGAACTGAATGGAGAGGAATAGAGACAAGTGGGTCCATTCTACTCTGCATCAGAAATGGAAGCAATCAGCCATTTTAAATATCTTTTGACTCTAATTTGCATGTGAACGCAAGGGAAAAACTGATGAAAAAAGAACTGATTACTTTTCATATGGTTCCTTTTCTTCCCACCTGCGTTTCCTAAAACTGTATGTCTTTGCTTTAATCCACACATCTGCATCAGCTCTCATCTGCATGTGCTGTGTCTGGGGACCTGGGACAGAGTGGATGATATTATGAAGCGAGTCAACCCTTAATTGAGAACTTTGAACTTTGGGGCTCTGGGTAACTATTTTACTATTATTATTTTTAAAATGTTTATTTATTTTTTTCTCTGCTGGATCTTCACTGCTGCATGTAGGCTTTCTCTAGTTATGGTGAGCGGGGGCTTCTCATTCCAGTGGCTTCTTTTGTTGGGGAGCACAGACTCCAGGGCACTCGGATTTCGCAGTTGAGGCTCGTGGGCTCTAGAGAGCAGGCTCAATAGTAGTTGTGGCACACGGGCTTAGTTGCTCTGAAGCATGTGGGATCGTCCCTGACTGGGGATTGAACCTGTGTCCCCTGCATTGACAGGTGGATTCTTAACCACTGGACCACCAGGGAAGCCCTGGGGAACTCTTTTAAATGTTAATCTGTGATGACAATAATCAAGTGATTTGTCCAAAGCATATAGTGGGTGCAAGGTGTGGGGCAGAAGAGTTACCAGAAGCTGAGGGTGAGGGGAGGCTAGCACCTCAGTGTGCAGAGCTGGGCAGTGACTAGTGAAGCGAGGCTGAGCCCTGGGGCTTACCCTAGTGGGAGCCCTCCAGCTCACTCATCTGCTCTAGGTAGAACTTGCAGGAAGTTTTACTGAACTGACAACTGTTACAGACCTATAATTTTCGAGACTCTATGTGCAAGCGGGCTCAGTCACTCAGTTGTGTCCAACTCTTTGTGACCCCATGGACTGTACTCCTCTAGGCTCCTCTGTCCATGGGATCCTCCAGGCAAGAATACTGGAGTGCGTTGCCATTTCCTCCTCCAGGGGATCTTCCCGACCCAGGGATCGAAACTACATGTCCTGTGTCTCTGGCATTGGCAAGAGGGTTCTTTACCACTCAGCCACTGGTGAAAAAGACATCTCAGACACCATCCTTGCTCTCAAAAAGCATGTGGTCCAGAAACTTCTCACTCAGTGGATTCTTCCCTCCTACACTCTGCTACACTCACAGGTCCAGACCTCACATGCCCTTTCGGTGAGTCTCATAAGGGCTCCTACCAGAGAGAAGAAACATTCAGAACCAAAATGAAATCAAACAGAATCAAGAGAAAGGAGCCTCCGCTGGCTCCGGGAGCAAGCAGTAACCTGACGTCTGCACAAGGTGTGCCCAGGTGACTTGCCCATCCTTGGGCAGCTGCCATGACACATTCCGCATGCCTGACGCTGCCTGGGGAGAACCAGGCAGCCCGATACGGCTTTCCTACTCAGAAACATCTGGCTCAGCAGGCAGGGTATCCTCTATGCAGCCAGCACAGTCAGGGCTCAGCTCATTGTGATCCTCAGCTTGCCTGGGCAGTGACACTACCCTCAGCCCCCAGGGAGCAGCAGAACCAGGGACAGAATAACATGCTCAGGAGAAATGTCTTCAGAGTCCTCAGCATTGGGCTGCTGCTGGTCTTCGGTCTCAATCTCCTCCTGATATTTTACACCAAGAGGATTATACGGGAGTTGATCCTGGAGGATCGCCAGAATAAGCTGCAGTTTGCTCCGTCTGAACTTAACTGGACAGTGATGGACAGACTGTCTCAACTAGAGGCGAATTTGCAGGATCTGAGTAAGTCGACGGCACTGACACGGAGGGGACAGTGTGTGTGCCTGTCTGTGCTTGTGAGTATGTGTTTAGGGGCACAGAATAAAGAGGTGTGGAGGGAAAAAGGAGAGAGAATTAGTGGGACTCAGAGGCAGCAGCTGATGGAGGGGAACAGGCTGTGTCTGTGTGTGTGTGTGTGTACCTCAGGGCGGGCACACACACCCTGGTGAAGTCTGTGCAGAAAGAGCCCCCTGGCTGATGTGCCTTACATGTCAACCTCTTTTTTAAATTGAGTTATAGCTGGCATACGCTGCTGCTGCTTAGTTGCTCAGTTGTGTCTGACTCTTTGCCACCGCCATGGACTGTATTCCTCCAGGCTCCTCTGTCCGTGGAATTCTCCAGGCTAGAAGACTAGAGTAGGGTGCCATGCCCTCCTCCAGGGGATCTTCCTGACCCAGGGATAGCACCCGTTTCTTCTGAGTCTCCTGCCTTGGCAGGCAGATTCTTTACCACTAGCACCACCTGGGAAGCCCAATTGATGTATAGTTCAGTTCAGTCCAGTCACTCAGTCGTGTCTGACTCTTTGCGACCCCATGGACTGCAGCATGCCAGGCCTCCCCGTCCATCACCAACTCCCAGAGTTTACTCAAACTCATGTCCATTGAGTCAGTGATGCCACCCAACCATCTCATCCTCGGTCACCCCTTTTCCTCCCACCTTCAATCTTTCCCAACGTCAGGGTCTTTTCAAATAAGTCATAAGATTACATTAATTTCATATGTAGGACATAAGGGCTCAATATTTGTATATTTTGTGAAATGGTCACAAAATTAATCTGATTAACATTTGCTGTCTCACATAGTTCTACATGTTTTCCTTGGGATGAGGACTTTTGAGATTTACTCTGTCACCAGCTTTTAAACACACAATAGAGCATTATTGACTATAGTTGCCACACTATACATTATATCTCCAGGATTTATTTATTTGATAACTGGGAGTGTGTAGCTTTTGACCTTCTTTACACACTTTGCTCACCTCCCCACCCTGCCTCTAGCAACCTCTAATCTGTTCCCTGTATCTTTAAAATATATATATATATATATATATATATATATATATTTGACCACACCGCATCTTGGCTATGGCATATGAGATCTTTGAGAATCTTGTTTTAGTTGCAGCATGCAAACCTCTTCGTTGCAGCATGTGATATCTAGTTCCTTGATGAAGGATCAAACCAGGGCCCCTTGTACTAGGAGTGTGGGGTCTTAGCCACCAGACTGCCAGGGAAGTCCCTGTTCTTTGCATCTATGAACTCATTTCCCCCCAATTCTTTTTGGATTCCACACATAAGTGAGACCCAATAATATTTGTCTTTGGCTTTTTTCACTTAAGATGATGCCCTCAGGATCCAGCATATGTGAACCTCTTCCCAGGAATTCTGGGGTTTGTTTTTGAAACTCACCATGAAACTCTACCTCCTGTGAATTTCTTGTATCTTGGCGTCTGCTTCCAGTGAAGGCAGGAGTCATGGGCTTCCTGCATGATAAGAATGTCATGCTCGTGCCCTGGGGGAGAGGGGTCTGGAATGTGAGAGCAGAGAATTGACTGATCAGATGTGTGGCTGTGTGCCCGTGGAGCCTGGGTGGTGGGAGTGTCTTTTTTTTTCAGTTTAATTAAAAAAAAATACTTAGTTATTTGGCTGCATTACGTCCCGGTTCGGTGTGTAGAATCTCTGATCTACATCGCAGCATGCAGGACCTTTAGTTGTGCCATGTGATACCTTTCAGTCATGGCATGTGGAATCTAGTCTCCAGATGAGGAATCAGACCCAGGCCTCCTGTACTGGGAGTGCAGAGTCTCAGCCACTGGACCACCAGGAAATTTCTTTTTGATTTTTTAAATTTTTATAGAATTTTAAAGGTTATTTTTCATTTACATTTATTATAAAATATTGGCTATATTCCCCATATTTTACAGTATATACATGAGCCTACGTTACATCCAGTAACAATCTGTGCCTCCCCTTGCCTTACTCTTGTGTTGCCCGCAAACACTGGCAACTGCTAGTGTGTTCTCTATATCTGTGAGTCTATTTCTCTTTTCTCTTTTGTTATATTCACTAGTCTATTGTATTTTTTTTTAGATTCCATGTACAAGTGATGTCATACAGTACTTGTCTTTTTCTGTCTGACTTATTTCACTTAACATAATAGCCTTGGGGAGTGTCTTTTTAAAAAAAACAATTATGTTCATTTTAGTTATTTTGGCTGCACTGGGTCTTTGTTGTTGCAGCCAGTCTTTCTCTCATTGCGGATAGCAGGGGCTACTCTCCAGCGGCAGTGCACAGGCTTTTCATTGCAGTGGCTTCTCTTGTTGCAGAGAGCGGGGTCTAGGACACCCAGGCTTCAGTACTTTCAGCCCACGGGCTCCGTAGCTGCAGTACCTGGGCTCTAGAGCGCAGGCTCAGTAGTTGTGGTGCACCCATGGGCTTAGTTGCTCCACTCCATGTGGAATCTTCCTAGACCAGGGATCGAACCCATGTCCCCCCTGCATTGGCAGGAAGATTCTTAGCCACTGGACCACCAGGGAAGCCTAGGGAGTGTCTTTTAAAAAACAAGAACTGAGCTTTGTCAGGGTTCAGGGTGAGACAGAGGGATAGATGGAAGGTCAGACAGGAGGAGGAAAAGGAAGGGTGGAAACCAGAGAAGGGGAGATATGGAGAGGGAACAAGAGAGGAGAAAGAGATGAGCACAGAAAAGGAGCCCAGAGTGAAAAAGTCCAGGGTGGAGGGTGTAAGAATTGATAGGGAGGGAAAATGGGAAAATAGATGAGGGGAGAGAGAAGGAGGCATGAAGCATGGTTTCCACCCCCCATCACAAGACTCTTATGTTACTGTGGTTCAGATTTCTGGAAGGCAGTTTTCGTAAAGTGAAAGTGTTAGTCACTCAGTCGTGTCCGACTCTTTGCAACCCCATAGACTGTAGCCCACCAGGCTCCTCTGTCCATGGGATTCTCCAGGCAAGAATACTGGAGTGGGTTGCCATTTCCTTCTTCAAGGGATCTTCCCAACTCAGGGATCGAACCTGGGTCTCCCGCATTGCAGGCAGACTCTTTACCGTCTGAGCCACCAGGGAAGGTTTCTTAGGGGACGGTTCAGTTGATGAGTGTCTTGTGATGTGCTTTACCACTCTATGCCTTGGGCCTGGCACAGAGAAATTAAATAGATGAGTGAGTGACTGAGTGTAGGAAGGAGAGAACAGAGGGCAGGCAGCCAGGGATGAAGAGAAGGGTGATCCAAGGGAAAGAGTTAGAGAAAACAGCGAAGATCGTCAGCTCCCGAGGCCCTGGCTTTGCGAGCCCTTGGCTGGTGTGCACATTGACTGTGCAAACATTCTCAGGGCAATTTCACCAAAGGATGTGTGTGTACATTGGCCATCACTGTTCCTCCTTGGCTGAGCACGCAGACCACACCAGCTCTCTGGCTCACCCACCCTGTGTCAACCTCCTCAGGCCTTAACATAGCAGGAGTTCTGCCAAGAGCCTGGCTAATCTTTCCTCCGGCTGGGACACGATGTGCCCCGAGAAGCCATCCAGAGCCGTCAGGTTTATTTCCATCTCTTTCTTTGCACAACCGGTTCCTCCTTGGCTTGTTGTTCTCTGTGCTCCACACGTTCCATTCACTCTGAAATGACGTGGTGTCAGGGACTCCCTACCCACGGAGATGAATTTCAAAATGTTTTCTGGACCCCGTTTCCAGATCAAAATGCTTTTCTTTCCAGAAGGGCTTGCTGAAATGAAAAGCTGGTTCGATGACCCCTCCTTCTGGTTGCTCCTTACCTCCAAGGAGACTGAATAAAATCATGACACTAAGGACACCTGAGCAAATCATAAAGTCTGTGAAGAGCCAAAGCAAACACACAATGATAATCATATCCCTATTGTGGGAGGGCTTGATAACTCTAAACCAATTTTCTGGAACTTCCCTGGGGGTTCTTAAAAGGCCCCATCGGAGTGACACACTTGGGTGTGTCCCCTTTGGGTCTTGGAGAGTTTCAGTGTAAGTCATGTGGGTGGTCTAAGTAACACAGTCTCCAGCCCATTGGGTTCTGTGCTTCCAGCGTCAAAATTTCCCACTGACAGCAATGAATGAGAACGGAAGATAGATGACCCCCAGAGTGGAGTGCGGAAAGTGAAAATGTTAGTTGCTCAGTCATGTGTGACTCTTTGCCACCCTGTGGACTATAGCTTGCCAGGCTCCTCTGTCCACCAGATCCTCCAGGCAAGAATACTGGAGTGGGCTGCCATTTCCCTCTCTAGGAGATCTTCTAGACCCGGGGACCAAACCCAGGTCTCCTGCACTGCAGGCAGACTCTGTACCATCCGAGCCACCCGGGAATCTCCAAAGAGGAGTAATGAGGGAGTTTAAAGGCCCAAGGAATCCAAGGCTATTCTGTGATCCCTGTGCTTAGCATTGAAGAGTTTGAATCAAAATATGATTTATTTTGGAATACTGTGAAAATCTCACTCCCATTTTTATTTTCTGCCTGAGCAAATATGAGAGCTAGTCCCCAGGAGCCTTCTCTGAAAGATCCTCCATTTATTTTTCTTTCCGGGTTTGCTTTGACCATCCTCTTTCCGTCTCATAGGCACTTCTGTGGTTGACTCTCCTCATTCACAGACCAGGTTGAGGTCACCTTCCAAAATTACCCTCCTCCCACTTGTAAGGTTTCCCTGCATCCCTCTTAGGGGCTGGGCATGTAGCTGAAATTCTGCCCAAGTTTTGACAAGGAACCGTGCGCTGTGGTGTGGGGCTGCCTCTGCCCAGAGGGGTTCACACAGTGGGACTGTCCTCTCCTGAAGCTGGTACCCCAGGGTTGCAAATATCTGAAAAAGGGATTCTCTCTTCTAACTTGCAGGATGGTACTACATGAGCTAGAGGTGATCCCAACAATTTGGTTGGAGTTTAGTCTGTGTCTAAGGGAGGACTGGGGCTTCCCTGGTTACTAGGTGATAAAGAATTGCCAGTCAGTACTGGAGATGCAGGTTTGATGCCTGGGTCAGGAAGATCCCCTGGAGTGAGAAATGGCAACCCATTCCAGCATTCCTGCCTGGGAAATTTCACGGACAGAGGAGCCTGGTGGGCTATAGTCCATGAGGCCGAAAAGAGTCAGACACAACTAAAGTGACTGAAAAACAGCAAAGGGAGGATTGGTGGGAACTTAAGCAAGTCCCTCTGGTGGAGTGCCTTTTAATTGAAGCCACTGGGTGGGTATACTGGGGGGCTTTGAAGAGCTTTGGTGCTTTATGTCTTAAAGCAGAAAAAAGTCTGCATGAGAGAGGCAAACAGATAGGTAAGGAATCTATTAGCATAGGAATTGAGAGTCCCTTTATTAGAATATAATTGAGGGTCACTGCAAGGAGAGCAAGCTAGTCAATCCTAAAGGAAGTCAACCCTGAATATTCATTGGAAGGACTGATGCTGAAGAAGCTCCAATACTTTGGCCATCTGATGCGAAGAGCTGACTCATTGGAGAAAACTCTGATGCTGGGAAAGACTGAGGGCAGGAGGAGAAGAGGGTGACAGAGGATGAGATGGTTGGATAGCATCATTGACTCGATCAACATGAGTTTGAGAAAGCTCCGGGAAGCCTGGCATGCTACAGTCCATGGGGTCGCAAAGAGTTGGACATGACTGAGCGAATGAAATGAACTGAGCTAAACTGATTAGAATAGGATGTTGGAGAGGCTTAAAGTGGGCAGCCAGAGGGTGCTTCTGCAAGACCTTAGTGGGCTACAGTTTTATAACAAAGGAAAAGTGGGGAGGGGGAGAAGACCTTCTTCCTCCTTCTTGAGTAGATGTCATGTTTCCATCATCAGCCCCTTCTCCATCTTGGGTAGGGAAGCTTTCTTGTCCCTCCATGGTCAAGCCAGGACTGTCATGGCACTATGGGAAAATTATTCCAAGTCTTAGTACAGACTTTCACTTTGAAATGTAACCTTTCCATAAACTACTGTTTTGATGTGTGGAGGGAGCACGTCCTAGGGATCACTACCTTGTTGAGCTCACTGCACAGGGTGTGGGGCCCCTGCCACCATAGTTTATTGTCTGAGGGCCTGTCTCATGCCTCTGTTGCATGGGTTTGTGGCTAAGGAAGCCTGCTTGCTTCTGTGCTTAAGCAAACCTGCTTTCTTAAGTGACCATTAACTTACAGAGGTCTCCCATATTTTTTTTCTACTTACACCCCGCTAGTGGGATTAACTATTTAATCACCTGCTTGGTCCCTTTACTCTGTCCCTATCACCTTGATTAATATTTAGGGGTTGAATGCTGAGGAGTATCATAGTCAATGTTGGACCAGTACTTTGGCCACCTCATGTGAAGAGTTGACTCATTGGAAAAGACCGTGATGCTGGGAGGGATTGGGGGCAGGAGGAGAAGGGGACGACCGAGGATGAGATGGCTGGATGGCATCACGGACTCAGTGGACGTGAGTCTGAGTGAACTCCGGGAGTTAGTGATGGACAGGGAGGCCTGGCGTACTGCGATTCATGGGGTCGCAAAGAGTCGGACATGAAAGAGTGACTGAACTGAACTGAGTCAACTCTATCTTTCATTCAATTGAAAGTTCCCAAGTATGGCTCCTGCTAGTGTCTCTGTCCCCAAAGTGACAGCACCCCAACCCCCACCCCCAGGAAACTCTCTAAGATCAATGGGTAGGTCTGCCCAGGCTCCTATTAAATGACTGCTTTTTCTCTGGGTCCTGCTGTGCATGAGATTTTGTGTGTGTGTCCTTTAAAAGTGAAATCTCTATTTCTCCCAGCCCTTTGGACTTCAAAATTAAGCCTTTCTGTGGTCTTCAAAGCCAAATGCTGTGGGGGCTCATTTTCCTGGTGCGGGACCCAGGGCTGGGGAATCCTACATGAGGCTCAGTACTCTCACTCCTGGAGGAGAACCTCTGCAATATAATGGTTCTCCAGTTTGAGGGTCTCCAATTTCTTTCTTTGGCTGCACTTGGTCTTAGTTGCAGCGCGTGGGATCTAGTTTCCTGACCACAGATCACACCCAGGTTCCCTGGACCATCAGGGAGGTCTGTCCAGTTTCGCGATGGCTTTAGTTGTGGAAGATCTTTTCTGGTCTTTGTTACCCATGGTTGCTCTCTGGATGGTAGTGATGCTGGTGTGCTCGAGAGAGAGAGGGTGATCTTGGGCTCTTTGTATTCCACCATCTAGGGTGATTCCAAACGTCCTTCTGGTTCCATTGAAAGAAGGAGTCAGAAGACTGTTGTAACAGCCCTTTACTTACCACGAAAGCCTGACTGTCCTCTTTCTTCAGCTGACACTTCCCTGCTGATCTTGACACACTCTCTCCCTCCTTACAGGCCTTGCCGTGGCCATCCATCCACAGTCTTCATCTCTGCCTGAGTCCTGCTGTCACCTGGGTCCCTGCAGCATCCTGTGGTTAACTGATCCAATCCCTCAGCCTCCCCCTCTGTAAAGTCCTTTACCTGCCTCCTGCCTCACACTTTCACAGTGTGCTGTGAAAAGTTTTCCCGAACTGCTCCCCATGAAAATGACAAATACA
Source organism: Aepyceros melampus (assembly GCA_006408695.1). NCBI lineage: Eukaryota > Metazoa > Chordata > Mammalia > Artiodactyla > Bovidae > Aepyceros > Aepyceros melampus. Next base: position 123,178 of record SJXQ01009197.1, on the reverse strand, counting down.
CGCTATCTAGTCCTGACCACAACCTCAGGACCCTGGAGCAAGCTCCTTCAACTTCTCCATAACGATACCATCTCTCTTGTCAATATCTACAACTCCTTGCACACTTGTTGTGTTGCACCCCCCTAAAAGTCTGGGGAGAAAAACATTTCAAGGAAATGTGAATTAGAAAGTAATGCCTGGGTAGCTAACAACTGGCTGAGATGCTTTCTGCCCTGCCCTTCGTTTGCAGAACAAACTATGAAGCTGGCTATGAAGCAATCAGAAGATGGACTGGCATGCTGGCAATGGTGAAAGATGAAAAGCATCCTTTTCCAGATACAGCTCATGCCAAGGAGGGTGGCTTCTTCAAGGAAAATCCCCACAAGGTTCTCTTCCCAGACTCAGAACTTTTCAAGAAGTGGGGTAGGAACCTTTCTGAAGCTCAGCAGAAAGAGGCTGAGGACCTCTTCCAGAAGTTTGGCTATAACGTGTACCTCAGTGACCGGTTGCCCCTGGATCGTACCCTCCCAGACACTCGAGATTCCAGGTAAGATGGACCAAGGCAGGCTTCCTAGGGACCTCAGTGTAGCTTGAAGACAAGCTTTGGGAGGTGGCTTAGATGGTAAAGAATCTGTCTGTGATGCAGGCGACCCAGGTTCAATCCATGGGTTGGGAAGATACCCTGGTAAGAGGAATGGCTATCCACTCCATTATTCTTGCCTGGAGAATTCCATGGACAGAGGAGCCTGGTGGGTTACTGTCCATGGGGGTTGCAAAGAGTTGGATACAACTGAGTGACTAACATTTTGAGAACCTCAGAAGTCAAGGGTTGAAAAGAAGGGTGGGAGAGTGAGAAATTCGTGAGGAAGTGGGTCATGGTGTAGAAAGTTCTGGAAGATTGCCAAAACAGAATTCTCGACTTTAATCCATTTTATAATGGCAGCTCTGAGAAGGTAACTGGCTGATTTAAGTATTTACAGCCCCTCAGAGATGAACAGAGGTATCAGAGAAACACAGATCCTTGAGAGTTCTGATAGGATGGGTCTAACTCACATTTCTACAGATGAAGAAACTGAGGCTGAGAGATAGAAACAACTTGGGCAAGCTGAAGGAAGTTACCAGTGCTACTCTTCTGCCTGAAGTTTCTCGCAAAGTCTCTGCTTGGACTTGTCTTTATTTATTTAAAAAATATTTACTTATTTGGCTCTGCTGAGTTTTCTTTGCGGCATGCAGGATCTTTAGTTGCAACATGGAGGAACTAGTTCCCCGACCAGGGATCAAACCCGGGGCCCCTGCATTGGATGCACAGATCTTAGCCACTGGACCACCAAGGGCTTATCAGTTTTAACTTAAAGAAACTTTCCTCTCTCCTTCTTTTTCCCTTCCTATTTTTTCCTCATTCTGCCTCTAATTAGTAAGTTTTTTCTGCCTCCTTAATAAGTTTTAAAAATAACAGTTTTTGAAGATAAATTCACATACCACACAATTTACTAAAGTCCCCACTCCAGTACTCTTGCCTGGAAAATCCCATGGACGGAGGAGCCTGGAAGGCTGTAGTCCATGGGGTCGCTGAGGGTCGGACACGACTGAGCGACTTCACTTTCACTTTTCACTTTAATGTGCTGGAGAAGGAAATGGCAACCCACTCCAGTGTTCTTGCCTGGAGAATCCCAGGAACGGGGTAGCCTGGTGGGCTGCCATGTCTATTGGGTTGCACAGAGTCGGACACGACTAAAGTGACTTAGCAGCAGCATGCTTTAATGATATTTAGTTTATTCATCATCATTATCAATTTTAAAACATTTTCACCTCTTCCAAAAGAAAACCTACCCTTCCTAACAAGGCTCTCCCCAGCTGCCTACAACTTCCTCATCCTTAGGCAACCACTAATCTGCTTTTTGTCCCCATGGACTTGCCTCTTCTGGACATTTTGTATAAATGGAATCGTATAACATGAAGTCTTCTGTATGTAGCATGATGTTTTCAAGTGTCATTCCTGTTATAGCATTCATCACTACTTCATGTATCACTATCGTTCCTTTTACGGTAAAATAAAACTGCGTTGTCCACCTCTTCTTTATCTGTTTACCAGTTGATGGCATTTGGATTATTTCCGCTTTTTGACTACTATGAACAATTCTGGTTTGAGCATTTATGTACGAGTTCTTGTGTGGACGTATGTCTTCATTTTTCTTGGTTATACCCTAGGAGTAGAATTGCTGGACCATATGATGACTCTATATTTAAACTTCCAAGGAACTGCCAGACTGTTTTCCAAAGTGGCTGCATTGTTTTATATTCCCTCTAGCAGCATATGAGAGTTTTGATTTTTAAAACATATTTATCAAGACTTGTTTGTGTTTTTTGATCATAGCCATCCTAGTGAGTATGAAAGCGCAAAGCACAAGTCACTCAGTCGTGTCTGACTCCACTGGACCACCAAGGGCTTATCAGTTTTAACTTAAAGAAACTTTCCTCTCTCCTTCTTTTTCCCTTCCTATTTTTTCCTCATTCTGCCTCTAATTAGTAAGTTTTTTCTGCCTCCTTAATAAGTTTTAAAAATAACAGTTTTTGAAGATAAATTCACATACCACACAATTTACTAAAGTCCCCACTCCAGTACTCTTGCCTGGAAAATCCCATGGACGGAGGAGCCTGGAAGGCTGGACTTTATAGTCCATGGAATTCTCCAGGCCAGAATGCTGGAGTGGGTAGCCTTGCCCTTTTCCAGGGGATTTTCCCAACCCAGGAATCAAACCCAGGTCTCCCGCATTGCAGGTGGATTCTTTACCAGCTGAGCCACAAGGGAAGACCAAGTGGTATACAATTGTAGTTTTGATTTAAATTTCCCTGCTGTCTAATTATGCTGAACATTTTTCATGTGTATACAGGCCCATTTGTATATTTTCTTTGGAGAAATGTCCGTTTAGACACTTTCTACTTTTAAGAAGGCATTTGTCTTGTCATTATTGAGTTGCAAGTGTTTTTTAATAGGAATTTGCCAATTTAACCCAAGTTTTTAAATTTGTGGGCGGATAGTTGTTTATAGTATTTCCTATTTTCTAATTTTCCTTGTGATTTTTTTCTTTGACCCAATGCTTATTTAAGAATGTGTTCTTTAATTTCCACCTATTTGTAAATTTCTAATATCTTTCTGTTTTCATCTCTTATGCCACTTTACTGTGATCAGAGAATCACACTTCATATGAATTCAGTCTTAAAATTTATTGAGGGTTATTTTATGCTCTAGCACACAGCCCCTCCTGGAGAATGTTGCATGTACAGTTGAAAGCAATCTGCTGTTGTTGTGTAGACTGTTCTTACGGATGCCACTAGGTCTCTCTCATTGATTGCATGTTGTTTAAGTCTTATGTTTCCTTGTTTGTCCTTTTCTTTCTAAAGACATTTCTTTATTCTATTTTTTGGCTGTGGTGGGTCTTTGTTTTTGCACACAGGCTTTCTCTAGTTGCAACGAGCGGGGTCTGCTCTTCCTTGTGTTTGGGGTTCTTGTGGCAGTGGCTCCCCTTGCTGTGGAGCACAGGCTCCACACGGGCCTCAGTAGTGGCAGCGTGTCAGTTCAATAGTTTCAGCTTAGGGGTTCGAGAATGCTGATTCAGTAGCTGTGGCACACACTTCATTGCTCCGAAGCATGTGAAGTCTTCCTGGAACAGGGATTGAACTGGTGTCCCTTGCATTGCAAGGTGGATTCTTAACCACTGGACTACCAGGAAAGCCTTCCTTGTTTATCTTGTGTTTAGTTGTTGTATGGGGCTTCCCTTGTGGTTCAGACAGTAATGAAATCTGCCTGCAATGCGGGAGACCTGAGTTCAATCCCTGGGTCAGGAAGATCCCCTGGAGAAGCAAATGGCAACCCAGTCCAGTATTCTTGCCTGGAGAATTGCATGGACAGAGGAGCCTGGCGGGCCACAGTCCATGGGCTTGCACAGAGCTGGACACAACTGGGTGACTAACACTTTCCTTTCCGCTTTCCTTGAAAGTAGGGTATTGAAATCACCAGTGATCATTGCTGATGGTCCGTTACTGCCTCCAGTCTGTCAGGCTTTGTTTCGTGTATTTTGGTACTCTGTTGCTAGGAATATGTGTTTAAAATTGGTATATCTTCCTGATGGTCATATCCTTTTATGGTTACAAAGTCTGTCCCTTTATAACTAGCAACATCTTCATTTTACCATCTATTTTGTCTGATGTTAGTATAACCTCTTTAACTTTTCATGGTTGCTGTTTGCTGATATATCCTTTACTTTCAACCTACTTGTATCTTTTGATCTAAAATGTTTCCTAAAGACAACATAGAGTTGGACCTTTTTTTTAAACAATGCAATCGGACAATATTCACCTTTTGATTGGATTGCTTATTCACCCCGAGTCATTGGTTTTATTGACATAGTTGGATTTGCCTCTGCCATTCTACGTTTGTTTTCTAGTGTCTCTCACGTTTTCCGTCTGTTCCTCCATTACTGCTTGTTTTTTACATTAAGTGGCTATTTTCTAATGCAGCAGTATAATTCTTTAAATAATTTTTCAGTATATTTTTATAGTTGTTTTCTTAATGGTTGTTCTAGGGCTTGTCACATGCATCTTAACTTATCAGAGTCTATTTAGACTTATTTCAGTGAGATATAGGAAGATTGTATTTATAGCTCTATTCCCTCTTCCTCCTTTTTTTCTATTATTTTTTATACATATTTCAAATTGTATGGTACAAACTCCAAAATATACTATTATAATTACATTACATAATTTTATGTCTATTAAAAAAAGATGAGAAAAAAGGAAGGAAGTATACATTTATAGTGTGTTATATTTATCTTATTTACCATGTCTGATTCTCTGCACTTATTCCTGTAGATTCAATTTACCATCTGGTGTTATTTCCTTACTTCAATCAGTTTTGCTCCCATCCATTTCTTCTGTGCTGTTTTGTCAAGTATATTAAATTGCTATATGTTATAGTCCCAATAATACAATTACATACACTTTAAAAAATGCAATTGCTTTTAAAATTAGTTAAGAGAAGAAATACACTGTCTTTTATAATTACACAGTTACCTTTACGGCTGCTCTTTGTTTTTGCCTGTGTGTGTGTCTGTGTGAATCTGCATTATGGCCCCAGGTCATTTGCTTCTAGCCTAAAAAGACTCACAGACTTAGAGAATGAACTTAGGGTTACCAGATGGGACGGAAAGAGGAAGAAGTTTGGTCTTAACATTATCCATTTCTTCTGTGCTGTTTTGTCAAGTATATTAAATTGCTATATGTTATAGTCCCAATAATACAATTACATACACTTTAAAAAATGCAATTGCTTTTAAAATTAGTTAAGAGAAGAAATACACTGTCTTTTATAATTACACAGTTACCTTTACGGCTGCTCTTTGTTTTTGCCTGTGTGTGTGTCTGTGTGAATCTGCATTATGGCCCCAGGTCATTTGCTTCTAGCCTAAAAAGACTCACAGACTTAGAGAATGAACTTAGGGTTACCAGATGGGACGGAAAGAGGAAGAGATAGTTAGGAAGTTTGGTCTTAACATGTATACGCTACTATATTTAACATAGGTAACCCGCAAGGATCTACTGTATAGCACAGGGAATTCTGCTCAATATTATGTAACAATCTAAATGGGAAAATAATTTGAAAAATAAGATAACTGAATCACTTTATTGTATACTTGAAGTTATCACAACATTGTTAATCAACTATACTCCAATATAAAATAAAAAGTTAAAAAATGTTAAAATAATAAAAAACAAGTATAAAAAAAGAAACTCATAGTTCTTTTAGAGTAGTCTGCTACCAACAAATTCTCTCAATGTTTACTTGCTTTTATTTCCTCTTCACATTTGAAAGATGTAAGATGCTTTGTTGACAGTCTTTTTTCTTTGGACAATTTCAGTATGTTGTCTCACTACCTTCTATTTTTATTGTATTTGATGAGATGTCAACTCTGACTATTGTTGAGGGTCTCCTTGTATGTGGTGAGTCATTTTTCTCTGACCACTTTCAATAGTTTATCTCTGGCTTTCGGGATTTGGACTAAGATGTGTCTGGGTATGCATCTCTGCATTTCTCCTACTTTCCTTGGAACCTGCCTCAATTTCATCATTTAAGTCTTTAGGTGTGTGGATAATATGCTGAGATCAGTGGGTAACTGACGCATTTTGGAGCATTAAGGTTGAATTCTATAGAGATTAAGTCATGAAACTGCTTGTTAGAAAGTATTAGTGTGGACACAAACTATGTCTGATTCAAGCTATCCTTCTATACTTGAATAACATGAGTCATGTCTGCTGCGTACAAATCAAATGAGTGCTCTTCCTTCCTGCTGACCATAAAAACAACAAAAAAAATCTATGTGGCTCCGATGGATGGATTCCAGAACTGAGGCATCCTGGAAACCACCATGCTTTGAGAACTATAGGAAGACCACTCCCTGGACTTCTTAAATTTTATTTTATTTACTATTTATTTTTGACTGTGCTGGGTACTCACTGCTGCTTGAGGGCTTTCTCTAGTTGTGACAAGCTGGACTATTCTTTGTTGCGGTGCATGGGTTTTTCATCGCGATGGCTTCTCCTGTTGCAGAGTACAGGCTCTGGAGCACCAGATCAGCAGCGGTGGCACGTGGGCTTCGTTGCTCTGCGGCATATAGAATCTTCCCGCATCAGGGATCAGACCTGCGTCCCCTGCATTGGCAGATGGATTTCTATCCACTGGACCACCAGGAAAGTCCTCCTTGGGTTTTCTCTGAGAAAGAAGTAATTTAGTGATTCAGAGGCAGCACATAAATTACAAGATAATATGAGGATGGACCTTCTATGTCTGCTACTGCTGCTGCTGCTAAGTCACTGCAGTCGTGTCTGACTCTGTGACCCCATAGACGGCAGCCCACCAGCAAGAAGCAAAGCGGTGGTCATCACTACTGGTTTCCCCAGTTTTCTGGATGGTTGTCTGATACCAGAAACATGCCAGCCCTGGTGTCTCCAAGTGGTCACATCCTCCCTTTAACTTTCAGAGACTAGAGAAAGGCCATTCAGGGGAATCAATAAACTTTATTGAGTTTTAAGTAGATCCTGCATGCTCAGTTGCTTCTTTTGTGTCCAGCTCTTTTCAAGTCCATGGACTGTAGCCTGCCAAGCTCCTCTGTCCGTAGGATTCTCCAGGCAAGAATACTGGAGTGGGTTGCCATTTCTTCTTCCAGGTGATCTTCCTGACCTAGGATCAAACCCATAGCTCCTGTGTCTCATGCACTGGCAGGCAGATTCTGTACTACTGAGCCACCTGGAAAGCCCTAAGTACATATTAAGTTTCAACAAACAATTAAACACATGGAAAGGCAGGGCTGCAATAGTTAATCTTTAATAGGGAGTTCAGAAAAATGCCATGACCAGATTAGTTACAAAACTTGCAGGGCTCAGTACAAAATGAAAACGTGGGGCTTGTTATTTAAACATTACTAAAAAATATTTCAAGATGGTGACAGCAAATTATGAAATCTAGGTAATTCACAAGTGTCGGGACCTGTGTGATTGCACAAGTCACACGCCCAGAAGCTGGCCTTGCTGCCCACCTAACTTGCCTCAGGAAACCCCAGTGTATCAATAAGATGTTTGGCAATTGTTGCGTGTGTGCATATCAGTTTATTTTCTTTCCACAACAGCAGTTTCTGGCAAAGTTGTGATTTGCATACAACTTATCTTTCTAGCTCTAACATCTTGGATCTGGCTGTGGTGCTAGTGGTAAAGAACCTGCCTGCCAGTGCAGGAGAGACATGGGTTCGATCCCTAGGTCAGGAAGATCCCCTGGAGAAGGGCATGGCAGCTCACTCCAGTATTCTTTCCTGGAGAATATCATAGCGGAGCCTGGCAGGCTACAGTCTATAGGATTGCAAAGAGTCAGACATGACTTAAGTGACTTCGCACACACTTACAGCTCTAACATCTAGAAATTGCTCACCTTATATATTTCTCCCTTTATACCCTCCTGTTGCTATGGGTGTGAGTGCATGTGGGTGTGCAGAGTTGTGTCTGCCTCTGCGACCCCATGGACTGCAGCCTGCTGGGCTCCTCTGTCCATGGGATTCTCCAGGCAAGAATACTGGAGTGGGTTGCCATTTTCTCCTCCGGGGGATCTTTCTGACCCAGGGATCAAACCCACATCTCCTGCCTCTCCTGCTTGACTGGTGGATTCTTTACCACTGAGCCACCTGGGAATCCCACTAAGGTGAGGGGCAATTGTAATTCTATACTGGAAGTATTTGCTAAAGATAATTCCTCCAGCTGTTAACCAACCAATAAATACCTTTTTAGTATATTTTACTGCACTAGCCAATATGGTAGCATCAGTCACATGTGGCTATTTAAATTAATTAACACTGGATTAAATTAAAAAGCAGTTTTTTTTTTTCCTTAAGTTGACATAGCCTGGTTATAATGCTTACTAGCCGCACGTGGCTAGTGTAGACCACAATGGACAGCGTACACAGAACATCTATATCACTGTAGGAAATTCTACTGGACAGAACTGGTCCCCACATGCCAGTCAGGTGCTAGGAAACAAGGAGAAAGGAGAGATCCTTCTTGCAGACTTCTGTATGGTTTTCAGTGTTACTTGAAATTCCCTGCATGGCCTTTTGGAGTCCCTTGATGTGTCTCCAGAGTCAATCTCGATTACTCTGCATTTCATCAATGTTGGAGTGGCAAGAAAAAGGAGGAACTGATCTGGGGAGAAAAGCTTAGTGAAATTCTTCTTTTTAATTTTTTTCTCAACTTGTGTTTATTTACGTTTTACTTTTATGTTCTGTTTCCTGATTTCTCAAAGCCTTATAAGGTTCCTTTATGCCTTCCGAGAATTTGCTTTTCTGACAGTTCTCTAATCAGAGGAAATGTGTTCTAATTCTTTAAAAAATTTTTTTATTGGAGTACAGTTGCTTTACAATGTTGTGTTACTTTCTGCTTTAGGCAAAGTGAATCAGCCATGAAGTGAAAATTGAAAGTGCTAGTCACTGAGTCTGAGTCATGTCTGAGTTCACCCCATTAGTTATGTTCACACCGTTGGTTATTAGGGAAATGGAAGTCAAAGCAATGGTAAGACAATACTTCATACTCTTGGAAGGCTATCATCCCAATGAAAGACAATGCAAATATTGTCCAGAACATAGAGAAAAATTGAAGCCATCACTTATTGTTGGTGGGAATGTAAAATGGTGCAGCCACGTTAGAAAACAGTATAGCACTTCATCAAATTGTTAAATATAGAGTCACCACATGACTTGACACATTCACTCTTCAGTTCAGTTCAGTTCAGTTCAGTCACTCAGTCTTGTCCAGCTCTTTGTGACCCCGTAGACTGCAGCTTGCCGGGCTTCCCTGTCCTTCACCAACTCCTGGAGCTTGCTCAAACTTGTCCACTGAGTTGGTGATGCCATCCAACCATCTCATCCTCTGTCGTCCCCTTCTCCTCCTGCCTTCAATCTTTCCCAGCATTATCAGCATTTTCTCTAATGAGTCAGCTCTTCACATCAGGTGGCCAAAGTATTGGGAGCTTCAGCTTTAGCATCAGTCCTTCCAATGAATATTCAGGGTTGATTTCCTTCAGGATTGACTGATTTGATCTCCTTGCAGTCCAAAGGACTCTCAAGTGGATCCTTCTCTAAGGATCTTCAGCTAGGGTGAGGTGTGTGTATAAGTAAAGTGAAAACATGCCCACATAAACACTCATTCAAGAATTTTCATAGTGGCATTTATAACAGCCAAAAAGTAGAAGCATGCTAAAGGTCTGATATTGGATGAGCAGGTAAATATGTGACATATCCATGCAATGTAATATTATTTGACAATAGAAAGAAATGAAGTGCTGACATATAGTACAACATTGGTGAACTTTGAAAACATTATTCTGGGCAAACACAAAAGACCACATATTGTATGTTTCCATTTATACAGAAAGTCCAGAATGGGCAATTCTATAGAGATAAGAAGTAGATTAATAATTGCCTATGGCTGAGGGGGAATGGAATTGGGGAGAAATGAAGAAATACTGCTAATGGATATGGGGTTTCTTTCTAGTGTGATGAAACTGCCCTAAAATTAGATGGTGGTGATGGTTGCCCAACTCTGTGAATATTATTAAAAAACAATGAATTGTGCAGTTTTAAATTCTGGGCAAACACAAAAGACCACATATTGTATGTTTCCATTTATACAGAAAGTCCAGAATGGGCAATTCTATAGAGATAAGAAGTAGATTAATAATTGCCTATGGCTGAGGGGGAATGGAATTGGGGAGAAATGAAGAAATACTGCTAATGGATATGGGGTTTCTTTCTAGTGTGATGAAACTGCCCTAAAATTAGATGGTGGTGATGGTTGCCCAACTCTGTGAATATTATTAAAAAACAATGAATTGTGCAGTTTTAAATGGGTGACTTTTATTGTGTGTGAAATATATCTTGATGAGAACATTAAAAAAGAGTAAGCTGGTGCCTCACATATGGTAAGCATTTACTAAATGTAAGCTGTGACATTTAAAACATGTGTCAAGCACACTTCTTTGGACAGTTTGCCACCTCTCTATAGTCTGAAATTGAGGGATGTGGCCAAATGATGGAAGGTCTGAGAACATGGGGAAAGAGAGGCAGTAAGAGGACTTCTGGCAAAGAAGCTACTTTGGGGCAGGGGAAGGAATGGGAATTCTTTGTGGGGCAGGTTGACTGTTCAGGGGAAATGTCTACTGATGATTAATCAAAAAGAAATGAAGTTTATCCCCACAAGAGGAGAACTTTGGACAAACAAATGCAAAATCTTTCTACTGTGATAAGCAACTGACAGTTTCCCTTCCTAACGAGTTTGAGAGTTGGTAAACTGATTGAATTATTATAACATCCTATGTAGTGAAGGGGGACTTCAGAGAACAATGTTTAAGTAATTAAAAGAGTGAATGGTTATTATAAAAGGTCTTTTACAGGTGTCATTGGAAGCAGTATCCTTCACAGCTCCCATCTCTCAGCGTCATCCTCATATTCATGGATGAAGCTCTGTCTGTTATCCAGCGAGCCATCACCAGCATCATCCAGCGGACCCCGCCTCGATTGTTGAAGGAGGTCATCTTAGTGGATGATTTTAGCTCAAACGGTGAGTAACTTGATCAAGCAATAGTATAAAAACGACTGTATATGGATTGTGCTAGGATAAAGCGGTTTTAGCTTAGCTTCCCAGGTGGCACTGTGGTAAAGAATCTGCCTGCCCACGCAGGAGATGCAGGATCGATCCGTGAGTCAGGAAGGTCCCCTGGAGGAGGGCATGGCAACCCACTGCAGTATTCTTGCCTGGAGAATCCCATGGACAGAGGAGCCTGGGGGACAACAGTCTGTAGGGTTGCAAAGAGTCAGACACTACCAAGCATGCACACACACACGGACAGGAAGTTGGGTTTCTCATGGAGGGAAAAGAGAAGGACTGTTTATTGACTGTGCTGGGCACATTAATCTTCCTATAGTCGAGATAGGGGATGATCCTCTTGGTCACACAGAAGAAGAAACTAAGAGAGGTCACACAATGTGCTCCAATCACGTGGTGAATCTACAGTCAGTCGGGCCAAGGCACCATGAGGGAGATGGCAGGGAGAGAGGCAGGTCCAAAGGAAAACCCCAGATACCAGGAAGAGATTCAGAATCATCCCCTAGGAGGAAACCCCAATCTTCCTGGGTATTGAAGTCTGGAGAGAAGGGAGCTCTGGGTGCTGAGACTCTCCACAGTGGCTGGGGCTCTTGCTCAGGCCCTGCCCTCTCCCCCAACCTGGTCCAGTCCCCGCTGAGATGACACAGGGAGAAGTGGAAGGCAGTGCACTTGAGTCTTTCCTTTATGGAATCTCAGTTCCTCCCTTACAAGCTCTATCCCTTGAGTGACTTACTCCTCCACTAGTTTCCTTATCTGCAAAGCACGGATGTTGAGAATAATCATATCTCATGGACTAGAGTGAGAATTAAAGAGGTAGTAATAGCAGTTAAGATCATTTATTCTAAATACCTATGTTCATTACCTATTTGAAGCCAAAGAAAGTTCTAGGCTGTTCCAGACTCTGTGTATAACCCATCCTGCTCACTTGGGTCAGGAACCCATTTGTGTCTTCCAAGGGGACAATTTGTTTGGGAGGGCATGGCAGAGGGAACTGTTGGTCATTCTTTGGTGTCATTGGGGCAGCAATCACCTTCTCTCTCAGTAACCATGGAAACAGCGGCCAGTTTGAGCCTGCACTGAATTATGTATTGTGTTAAAATCTTTTTTTGTGTGTGTTAAATTGAGGAAAATGATCGGAAGTCTCTACCACATCAGCCACAGGAGAAGCTTACTCCTCATGTGACTTTAGGTGGTGGCGAGTCTCTCAGTTCCTTCATGTCTCCAGTGTCACCATCTGTAAAATAATAGTGCTTCCTCACAGGGCTGTTTGGGAATTAACACAGGTAGAGTCCTCAGCCCAGGGCTTGTCCCTAGTAAATGTTAACTAGTGTAATTCTCCTTGTCCTCACCATCAACAGTAGTAAGATTGAAATGCTACACATTGACATGAGAGGTGTACCCATTTCCTTTGTCCCCCCAGATATGAAGCTTAACTTGCATCAAGTCAAATATTTCAAAGGCCAACGGATTTAAACTAAGTTTTTCAAACATGATAGGAATGCATAGACATATTTTTTAAAACAGAGGAGAGAGAGAAGAAGAAACTGTGAACAGTGTGGAATAGCGAATCTTATTTGTATATTTTGGAGATTGTTGTTCAGTTGTGTTTGCCTCTTTGTGACCCCATGGACTGCAGCACACCAGGCTTCCCTGTCCATCACCATCTCCTGGAGCTTGCTCAAACTTTTGTCCATTGAGTCAGTGATGCCATCTAACCATGTCATCCTCTGTCATCCCCTTCTCTTCCTGTGTTCAATCTTTCCTAGCATCAGAGTCTTTTCCAACGAGTTGGATCTTCACGTCAGTGGCCAAAATATTGTAGCTTCAGCCTCAGCATCAGTCCCTCCAGTGAATATTCAGGACTGATTTCCTTTAGGGTTAACTAGTTGCTTGGACTGGTTGCAGTCCAAGGGACTCTCAAGAGTCTTCTGCATCACCACAGTTCAAAAGCATCAATTCTTTGGCACTCAGCCTTCTTTATTTTGGGGAAAAACTTATTAGATAGAAGCTGAAAAGCAGGTTCATCTGGGCATTCCATCCCAGTTGAGCCTCAGCAGGTCCAATAGGAATATCTAAAAGAGGTGAAACAATTTCAGTTGTTTCTGTGCTCTCCATAAATTCTTGAGAGTTTAGCTGTGACGACGATGTTCCAGGCTGTATCTGCAATGTCTGTCCATCAGCAACTCTATGTTAGTTAGGTCAGGTGTGTCCCATTCATTAAAAAAAAACTTTTATTGGAGTATAATTGCTCTACAGTGTTGTGTTGGTTTCTACTGCACAGCAAAGTAAATCAGCTATATCCCCTCTTTTTTGAATTTCATTCCCACGTAGGTCATGCAGAGCACTGAGTTCCCTGACCCAGGGATCAAACTCATGTCTCCTGCATTGCAGGCAGATTCTTCACTGTCTGAGCCACCAGGGAAACCCCAGGTTCTCATTAGTTACCTATTTTATACATAGTATCATAGTGCATATATGTCAATCCCAATCTCCCAGTTCATCTCACCCATACTTTCTCTCCTTGGTGTCCATGTTTTTCTTTATCTGTGTCTCTATTTCTATGTTGCAAATAAGATCATCTATATCATTGTTTTAGATTCTACATTATGTGTTAATATGATATTTATCTTTCTCTTTCTGACATTTAATTCTGTGTAACAGTCTCTAGATCCATCCATGTCTCTGTAAATGACACAGCTTCATTCTTTTTTACGACTGAGTAATATTCCATGGTATATATGTACCACATCTTCTTTATCCATTCCTGATGATGGACGTTTAGGTCACTTCCAAGTTCTGCCTATTGTAAATAGTGCTTCAGTGAACATGGGCTGCATGTATCTTTTCAAATTACAGTGTTCTCTGATCCCATTCATTCTTATAATGATTTCTCAACACACTTAAAGTACCTGTAACAGTGCCTGACACAGCAGTTTTACTGTGCTAAGATAGTTTAACCTCAAGAGACAGATTAGGAATGGGGACATTAATTCTGAGGATGGAATGCAGAGGAGAAGCTGGTGTAGAGGAAAGACTATTTTCTCAGTCAAGGCTGTAGGATTGCCCACCCTATGCTGGAGGTAGTCCAACCATTACGGTATCCTAGTATAACATTTCTGCACAGTGTTGATTATTGCACTCAGAATTTCTATAGGTGTGCCTTTGGTTGGCAGGAGAATTAAAGGCCAACTTGGATGAGAAGATTAAGCTTTACAACCAGAAGTCTCCAGGACTCGTGAAGATAATCCGGCATACCGAGAGAAGAGGCCTGGCTGCAGCTCGCAACACCGGCAGGGAGGTGGCCACGGCTGATGTGGTTGCCATCTTGGATGCTCACATTGAAGTGAATGTTGGGTGGTAAGGCTCCAGGGGCTCCATGTGGGGAAGGGGAGAGAGGAGGAATTGAAAATACAGTGAGTAGAGACGGGATATTGTGGAAGTGGGGAAAGTCAATACCAGAACTTAAGAAAAGGGAAGCTCCAAAAACAGGATGTTTTTATTTAAGGACTTTAGTTGCCTACAGGAAGTAGTTTAGAGAAAAAACAATAGGCTTGGAGTATTGACAACTGAATAGCAACCTGACTATGCCAGATATTTTGTGACTTTGAATGAGTCACAACTTAGGGCTTCCCTGGTGGCTCAGCAGTCAAGAATATGCCTGCCAGTGTTGGAGATGCAGGTTCGATTCCTGGCTTGGGAAGATATCCTGGAGTAGGAAATGGCAACACACTCCAGTAGTCTTGCCTGAATCCCCAAGGACAGAGGAGACTTGTAGGTTACAGTTCATGGGGCCGCAAAAGAGTCAGACCCAACTTAGCAACTAAACTAACAAATTACTTTATCTGTAAATGAAGAGACTCAGTTCAGTTCAGTCGCTCAGTCATGTCCAACTCTTTGTGATCCCACGGACTGCAGCATGCCAGGCTTTCCTGTCCATCACCAACTTCCGGAGCTTGCTGAAACTCATGCCCATTGACTCAGTAATGCCATCCAACCATCTCATCCTCTGTTGTACCCTTCTCCTCCTGCCTTCAATCTTTCCCAGCATCAGGGTCTTTTCCAGTGAGTCAGTTCTTCACATCAGGTGGCCAAAATGTTGGAGCTTCAGCTTCAGCATCAGTCCTTCCAATGAGTATTCAGAATTGATTTCCTTTAGAACTGGCTGGTTTGATCTCCTTGCAGTCCAAGGGACTCTCAAAAGTCTTATCCAACATCACAGTTCAAAAGCATCAATTCTTCAGCACTCAGCATTCTTTATGGTCCAACTCTCACATCCATACATGAAGAGACTACCTTTTGGTAATTCTTAAGGTTTTCCCATGAAGTTACATGATACGAAGAGCTGTGTTATTCAGAGAATGTGGGGAATCAGATAGTAAAGAGATGTTAGTTTGGAAGCAGGGAGACTCAGAAGTAAAACAAATTCAGGCAGATACTGGAAGCACTGCTCACAGTGGCTTGGGGTTGGTACTTGAGTACCCCAGTTTTGAATGTGCTCTTGACTGGAGTCAGCTGCCAGCAGCCCCAGCTAGTTCTCAAACCTGCAGATTCTTGGGACTCTGGAGTCCCGAGTTCTGCCCATTAGCCAGTGTGGCCTGAGTGAGTGAAGGTCAGGGTCAGGACAAGGGGATGGGATGGAGCAGCTTTGTCTGCTCGCTTTGGCTGTTATCCTTAAGTCCCACCTGGTACACACCCTTCTTGCAGGGCTGAGCCCATCTTGGCTCGGATTCAGGAAGACCGCACTGTGATCGTGTCTCCTGTCTTTGACAACATTCTTTTTGACACCTTTGAACTGATTAAATATGCACTGGCGGTTGACGGGTTTGATTGGGAACTCTGGTGCCGCTATGATGCACTGCCGAAAGCCTGGCTGATCTCCACGATGTCACTGCTCCCGTGAGGTCAGTGTGCATGAGCTTGGGAAACTTGATTAGCCTGGGGGAAGTCAGGGATGGACGATCTGGGCTTTGTTTGTCCTTGGTGGTAGTCTTAGGAGTGGGGTGAGAGGAGCAGAGGAGTTGGGGTGAAGGACAGGGTATAGAGAAAAAAAGAAGCAGATCTCATAACCGACAACGACCTACTGTGGAGCACATGGAACTCTGCTCGATGTTATGTGGCAGCCGGGATGGGAGCGGAGTTTGGGGGAGAATGGGTACATGTCTATGTATGGCTGAGTCCCTTCACTGTTCAAGGGAAGCTATCACAACATTGTTGACTGGCTATTCCCCAATACAAAATGAAAGGTTAAAGAAAGAGCTGATCCCAGAAAAGAAATCACAGGTACTTTGGCTATTTAAGGAATTTTAAGCAAAATAAAGCAAAGTGTATAATGTTTTAGAGAATATTTCAGCCCCTTTAAGCATTTACCAGGCTATGAAGTAGGAATACCAAGATGGATTTCAATGTAATCTGAGACGGGAAGGCTCCATGCACTTAGTTCAGCCTGAGGGTTTGGGGAAAGCCTTCAGGACAAGAAGAAGCTTTGGTAGAGAGAGTTTCAAAGGCTACATCATCATTGAGCTTCCTACCCGTCACCTTCATCCTGACATTCCGCGTCCAGGGTTAGTGACTCTCTTGCCATGTGCTCCACAGAAGTCCTTCCATCATGGGCATCCTGGCTGCCAACAGGCTCTTCTTGGAAGAAGTTGGCTCTCTGGATGGTGGGATGCTGATCTATGGAGGAGAGAATGTGGAACTTAGCCTGAGGGTAGGTACATTTCCATTCTCATTATGGGTCAAAGCAGAAGGATAAGGTAGAGGATCTCTGGAACCTTGCTTGATTTCTGCGACAGAGGCCAAAATAACAGAGATTTAAATGAGATAGAAATTAATTCCTGTAACAATTTGAACATGAGCAGTTCAGGATTCAGATGACAGTTCGTCTTCCCTGGTGCTCAGCAGTAAAGAGTCTACCTACAACCCAGGAGACTGCCTGCAACGCAGGAGATGTGGGTTTGATCCCTGGGTTGGGAAGAAGCCTTGGAGTAGAAAGTGGCAACCCACTCCAGTATTCTTGCCTGGGAAATCCTATGGACAGAGGAGCCTGGCTGGCTACAGTCCATGGGGTCACATGAGTTGGACATGACTTAGTGACTAAATTACCACCAGCAGGGTGTTGGGAACCAAGCCTCTTCCACCTCATTGTTCTGATACACTCAACACCACATCTGTATTCTCATCGGTATGAAGAGAACAGCTTCTCACGTGGCTCAGTGATAAAGAACCGGCCTGCCAAAGCAGGAGATGTAAGAGATGCGGATTTGATCCCTGGGTCAGGAAGATCCCCTGGAGGAGAGCATGGCAACCCACTCCACTCATTCCAGTTTCCTTTGTCCATGGAATTCTCCAGGCAAGATACTAGAGTGAGGTGCTGTACCCTCTGAAGAGTCATTCTTCCCCTTTCTTGATAAAACAGTTTATCTGTTTTCAGCTTCCATGGTTTGTGCGTGTGGCCATTTGTCCTTTCAAACCTCTAAGCATTTGCTAGGATGTACATTTCTCTAGGAACAGACCTTGGAGAGCATCAGAGCTGCATGTGATGTTTTATTCTGACACCTAGAGGCCATGGCTGTGATGGTGCCCCTGGATGTGTATAAACACAGATGGAGTTTTGGTCTGATGGGAGAGAGTACACCCACCCTGGTTCAGCACCTTGTGTATGCCTGGCACTGTGCCAAAGCATCCCAGAATCCTTCTGGCTTTGTCCTTTCTTAGCTGGTAAGGGTGGACCCATTACCTTAATGGGAATAATCATAATACCTATGTGGTGAGGGCTAACTTCCTGAAAAATGTCAGGATGGTTTGTGATGCAAAGTAAGCTACTATAATCAGAAACTTCCTGTTTCTTTTTGTGTGTTTCAGAGAAAGGGGGAGGGAGTGGCGGGTGGGTGGAAGCAAGGAAACTAACACTCACACGGCGCTGAGGAGGGGACCAAGGGGCTCCTCTTGAGTGATGGCGGACCCTCGGGGTTCCTGTAGAGTGGAGGCGCGTGTGTCCGGGAACTTCTTGAGTCGCAGCAAGGGAGTTGAGGACNAAGTGGGAATAAATTGAGACAGAAAAATCTGAAAGCTGTTGGTCTAGGATAACCCTTCCCAAGGTTTTTAACTGAGCCACTGGACCTGAGATGTTCAGGGATTTGCAGACATGAGTGTGGTAGGTTGCTAACTGCTGCTGGAAGGGCTTCCCTGGAAGCTCAGATGGTAAGGAATCCTCCTGCAATGCTGGAGACCTGTGTACAATCCTTGGATCGGGAAGATCCCCTAGAGGAGGGCATGGCAACCCACTCCAGTATTCTTGCCTGAATTCCCATGGACAGAGGTGCCTGGCGGTCTGCAGTCCATGGAGTTGCAAAAGTTGGACACGACTGAGTGACTAAGCATAGTAACTGGACTGGCTAGTATTTCCCAGAAAATGCAGCTCACTTGGACATCCGTGAAGAGAACACAGTCATCACTAGACGTATCTTCTACAGGGGTGGGATAGTAGATCGATATCTACTAGTTCTATCGTCTACTGGGACAAAGACAGTGTTTTTAAATGTTTCAAGCCACATATTAGAATGTATGGACTGACAAGTATGTGTGTATTCATCAGGATAAGAAGAAAGAATGTATACGACTAGATCATAAGTCAGAGTATCTCTTGGTCAAGAATTACCTGTATTAGTTATCAATTGCAGTGTAAAAAAATTATCACAAACTTAGTGGCACAAAGCAAGATCCATTGATTATCTCACAGTTCCGGTGGGCCAGAGCCCATGCCTGGTGGGATTTCTGGAGCTTCTGAGTGACAGGAGAGAAGCAGTTTGTTTTCAGTGAATAGGTTGGGAGGCTCATAGAGACAGGTAGGACTGAATTTACCCTCTAATGAAAAAAATTTGTTTTAATGTGGACCATTTTTTAAGTCTTTATTGAACTTTTTACAATATTGCTTCTGGTTTATGTTCTGGATTTTGGTTACCAGGCATGTGGATCTTAGTTCCCCGACCAGGGATCAAACCCTCCTCCTACTGCAGTGGAAG
The DNA here is from genome assembly GCA_006408695.1 of Aepyceros melampus. Lineage (NCBI taxonomy): Eukaryota > Metazoa > Chordata > Mammalia > Artiodactyla > Bovidae > Aepyceros > Aepyceros melampus. The sequence goes on along the minus strand of SJXQ01009197.1, from coordinate 103,982 downwards.
CATGGAGTCTTAACCACTGGACTGCCAGGGAAGTCCTTACACTCTTTAAAAAGGGGTTCCAAAGAGTGATGTCCCCGTCAACAGGCTGTGCTCTTAACGTCTATGTGTCCAGCTTGCCGGGGCGATTTTGTTTTTCCTTCCCTTGCAGGTGTGGCAATGTGGAGGTAAAATTGAGGTCTTGCCCTGCTCCCGAGTTGCCCACCTGGAGAGACACCACAAGCCCTACTCTTTAGACCTGAGAATTCCCTTGAAGCGGAATGCCCTGAGAGTGGCTGAAATCTGGATGGACGAGTACAAAGACATGGTCTACATGGCCTGGAACATACCTCTCCAGGTTTGTCCTGGATGGGACGGAAGCTGAGAAGGATGGAGGGGGAGGAAGGGGTGGTGGTCCTGGTGGGAATGGGAAGGGACAAGAGCCCCAGCTTGGTCTGCTCACTGCACGATGAGCCAATGAGTCCAAGAGGTGAGGTGTTGAGGCAAGCAGCATGACTTTATTCGCCAGAAGATGGCAAAGGAATGTCTCAAAATAGCCATCTTATGCCGTTTTGATGTCCTGGTCTTTTATAGATCAGAGATGGAGGGGAGGAAGGTGAGGAAACAAAGTAAAAAGACCATTAATCCTGCAAACATCTCCTAGGACAGCAAGCCTTAGGCAAGGGAGTGTGTTAATTTCTTCCTTCCTGCCATCCACAGGTGCACAGGGTTATGAACAAAGGCACTTTAAGAGTCAGGCAGAGGGGCAGGATTCTCTGAGGCAGCTCATTAGGTATGATTATAACAAGAGCAAGGGAAAGCATGGAGAAGGCAATGGCACCCCACTCCAGTACTCTTGCCTGGAGAATCCCATGGACGGAGGAGCCTGGTAGGCTGCAGTCCATGGGGTCGCTAAGAGTCGGACACGACTGAGCGACTTCACTTTCACTTTTCACTTTCATGCATTGGAGAAAGAATGGCAACCCACTCCAGTGTTCTTGCCTGGAGAATCCCAGGGACGGGGAAGCCTGGTGGGCTGCTGTCTCTGGGGTTGCACAGAGTTGGACACGACTGAGGTGACTTAGCAGCAGCAGCAAGGGAAAGCAATCAAAGAAACAGTTTCAGCCTGGAGTCAGAATTGGCTTCTCTCTGCAACAGGGCTGCTCCTGCCCTAAAGACCTGAAGTCACGTCCTCACTGTGAGGACAATGGCATCAGCGTTTTTGTCCCAGCACTAAGTTTCCAGCACACACGGCTATCACCACATAGCTCTGACGTAAGGTTTATTTTTTATTATTCTAAGTTTACCAATGAAGAAACTGACACACAGAGAATGGAAGGGGGAAAGCCGTTTAAGATAATAAGGTCCTAAGAGCAGAGATAGGATTCAAACCAAGGAAACTTCCAGATTCTGTGCTCTTCATCCGTCATCTATACCAGGGGATTCCTTGTGGGGCAGAAGTGGACAAGGATTCACTGTCTTAAGAGGAAATGAACATGGCAGTGGGGTGAGGGATGGTGGTAGAAGGCAGTGTAATTCTATTGGACACGTGTGAACAGGGAAAACCTCCTTGGCTAAGGTCACATCGTTGGTCTTAGTCCCTGAGGCTGATATGACATGCTGTCTCTGTCCTTGAGCTGCAGCTCTGGGTTCAAGCATCCTTCCACTTTGATTTCCCACAGATACCACTTCTAGGACGTCTCCTTTAACCTCCCAGTCTTGCTGCCAGAATGCTCCTTTTGGAAGCCTTTCCTGGCTATCATGAGAACCATTTTGTGCCTGATTGACATGAATATCATCTCAAATAGGAGCAGTCTGCATCAGCTTGCTACTGATGAGACATAAACCTGGATATGCAGGCCTCAAAAGTGCCTTGAGACCAGCAGAAAGTCCTAGGGGGTCAAGCTTCTTCCAATTTCCCTGGAAAACTATATATGATAAAGGTTATCTTACAGGGAATCAGGAAAATACTTGCTTCCCTCCTGCACTATCTGTTTCCTGGTGCCTCAGTGGTAAAGAACTTGCCGGCCAATGCAGGAGACACAGGTTTGATTCCTGGATCAGGAAGATTCCCTGGAGGAGGAAATGGCAACCCACTCCAGTATTCTTACCTGAAGAATCCCATAGACAGAGGAGCCTGGCGGGCTACAGTCCATGGGGTTGCACAGAGTCAGACACATCTGAGCACACCCACACGGTGGAATCCAGGCTGTTACAGGGTGCAGCCGTGTTCCACGTTTTCTTTGCAGAACTCCGGAATCGATTTTGGAGACATTTCTTCCAGAATGGCACTCCGGAAGAGACTGAAATGCAAAACTTTTGACTGGTATCTGAAAAATGTTTATCCTCTCCTGAAACCAGTCCTCAGCGTGGTGGCCTACGGAAGAGTATGTTTTACGAAACTGCATTGCAGGTTTTAAATGTTTGCCTGTGAAAGGTGAAGAGATCTGAGTCTCATGACCTTCCGGAGAAGGGTTTTCAAAACCCATTCCTCCCATTCTCTTCCTATCCCCAGCTCTCTCCTCCAACCCTTTTGGTTTTCTTTCCTCTCTCACTCTCCAGTCTCCATCTTTTCCTTCTCTCTGCTTCTGGTTTCTTCCTTTGTAAACATCAGCCCTTGCTCTGACCCTTACAGTTCCTCGGCCCACCAGGGTGTGTGGCCTCACTGCCCTGAATGTGGGTGGAGGAGCCCTTCCTTTACCTGTGCTGTAATGGTCTGAGGAGCGGGTGTTCCTGTTGTAGCCACGTGTTCTGCGAAACAAACTCAGTCAGAAGGACAGTGCAGAGAGTGGAGTGCTAAAGTTTATTACGCCGGCGGGCCCAAGGCAGAGTCTCCTCTTAGCCAAGGACTCCGAACAATTTTTGTGAAAACCTTATATACCCTAAGTGTATGTGCCCAAACCCACCTCCTCAAATTCCCTGAACTAGTCTGAACAGAGGAAAATAAAGACACAATCAAAGTTAACCCATGATTCGTTTGCCTTAAGCCTAGGTAGTTAACAGTGGACAATAAATATCAAAGGCCTGTGGTCATACCCCAATGGGCATAATAGAATTTATGATTCTATTCAGTTACACAGATAATTAGGGTATTCTTTTAGGCAATGGGGAGTCTAGGTACAAGCCCTGGGGCTCTTCCATCCGGGAGGTCTGGTTTTCCAGTTGGTATATCGTTTCCATAGATACTGGAAATACTGGGCTTATAGCTCAAAGTCCACAGTCCGGCCCAAGATGGAGTCCTGCTTTCAAGAAGGAGTCTGTTCTGTCTCTTTCCTCCTTCAGTCCCAGGAAGCGCATTACAGCAGGGTTTTGCTTCTGCTTTTGTCTAGTGCTTAGAAAGTGGCTGCCAGGATCTCAAACCCTTGCCCCTTTTGGAGTACGGGCAAAGTGCATGGCCCTGGGAGGGTCGGGGAACCTCCTTCTCTGCCTCTTTCCAACTGTGCTGCTGTGTGTTTTGCTCCCTCAGATGAAAAACACGTTGGATGAACGCGTCTGCCTGGACCAGGGAGCTGTTCCAGGCAACACCCCCATCATGCATCACTGCCATCAATACAGTTCCCAGGTAGCGTCCTGCTCCGGCCCCTCGGTCAGTCTGTTGTGGCTCAGCCCCAAGCAGGTTTGGACTTGGTGTTAGGTTATGGGGAGACAGGAGCTGAGCGGCCTGGGTAACGGGTCAAGGAGAAGCCCAAACTTGTGCTTGTAACTCAGCCCTTCCGAGCTCACCTGAGAGGTCATTCCGTCTCAGGTACAAGAAGGGTGCGTAGAAAGGCTGCACTCTCTATGGTAATACCTTCATTGAAAACAACCTCCAATCCCTCCCTTTCCTCCTCCTTCCCTGGCCCTCCATCCTCCCGCTGCCCCCTTGTATGCCTTGGAAGGTGGACAGGTGATGCTCCCTGTGGCTTCTTCCATAGAGAAGGAAACAGAGGGTTAGGGAAGAGAGAAGCCGAATGAAAAGCCCTCCATGGTGTAGGAGAGATCAGGAGCCATGTGGAGGGTGCACCCAGGGGACTTTTTCCAGCTGTCATGTTACTTTGCATGTGCCCTCACAGGAACCTTTTGAGGTCTGCAGGGTAGATAACATTGGGGAAAAAAAAATGGAGACATGAAAACAACCAATTTGTCCAAGTTCACAGAGCAAGGCAGAGAGTGATTGAGCATTTGAAAGGTTTTCTGACAACAAGTCCTTAGCTGGGGTTTATAATGACAGCTTCTGAAGTTGAGTTGTGTTGTTTCTGTTTTCCAAGATAAGCTCCCTCGTCCAGTAGGAAATTATTCTATTGGAGCCCTCGTGTGGAAGGAAGCAGGCTAGTGTCTTTTTTGTCATGCCTGATCTTCTTTCTTGAATCAGCTGGGGATGGGGAAGAGAACAGAGGAGACTCATTGTTTGTTACCCAGGAATGCTCAAGGATTCCTCCATGGTGACTGGGTGTCTAAGGGACCCAAGGCAGTCTTTCTGTCCTCGGTGAGGTCAAGGGCATTCCTGACTGAGGGTCCATGGCAGATCCCTTTGTTCTCTTGCAGAACGTCTACTATCACCTAACTGGGGAGTTCTATGTGGGACCACTGATTGCACAGAGAGATGCTGACGATCGCTGTCTGACGGACCCCGGCAAAGGGGAGAAGCCCACTTTAGAGCCCTGTTCCAAGGCAGTCAGAAACAGACTGAACATACACTGGGATTTTAAACCGGTGAGTCACATGTTTTTGTTTCTTTTTAAGATAAATATATTAACATATAGTCTGAGAGTTGGACCATGAAGAAGGCTGAGCGCTGAAGAATTGATACTTTTGAATTGTGATGCTGGAGAAGACTCCTGAGAGTCCCTTGGACTGCAAGGAGATCAAACCAGTCAACCCTAAAGGAAATCAACCCTGAATATTCATTGGAAAGACTGATGCTGAAGCTGAAGCTTTAACACTTTGGCCACTTGACGTAAACAAAGAGCTGACCCATCGGGAAAGACCCTGATGCTAAGAAAGATTGAGGTTAAGAGAGGAGGGCAGCAAAGGATGAGATGGTTCGATAGCATCACTGACTCAGTGAACATGAATTTGAGCAAATCTGGGAAATAGTGGAGGATAGAGGAGTATGACATATTTCATTCTGTAGTCGCAGCAACAACAACAAGGCTGAACAACAATATAATATGAGAAGTTCAGATTTGATCTGGTGATGTTTTTGAAAGATTAATTTTGTGGCAGTGTGTAGGGAAAAGCCTAGAAAAATTTCTAGTCTGAGCATGAAATACTCGGCGTAAAATACTGAATGTGTTGACCCAAGTGGAGTGGCCAAGGTAAAAATATTGGAATCTGTTGTAACTTAATTCAGAGTTTGCCTTCTAATCCGAATTCGGTCTTCTTTAGCTATTCTCCTATCCTTCTTTTGAGACTCAGTTTCTTCATCTTGATGATAATTTCTACTCTACAAACCTGTGGAGATGACTTACTGAGATAATGTGTGTAAAGCAATTATGGTGTGTGGCTCATAAAAAGGTTCAACAATATTAGCTTTTGTGATCATCAGAGAGTCTGGAGCATTGGGCTGAAAACCAACAGGAACTGATGTAAAAGCTCTGATTTAACATCATCGTCAGTTAACTAAGGACAGGGTAGAGGGAATCCGGCAGGAGTCACATGGCCGTGGCTTGAGGGCTGTGGCTGACCACAGTCTGTGTGTGAATCTGCTGTGAGATGAGGCTAGTTCTTAAGTCGCATTGGCAGGAGTGGGGTGTCCTGAGCGAGAAGGGTAGGTCATGTTTTGTCTGTGAGAGTATCTTTGAGCATCTTGGTGCTGTGTTAGGTTCACATTTTACGAGACATGGACTTATCTAACAATGAGTCTTAAAGCTAATAACCGCTTGAGGAGTGCTATGGACTGTCTCCAGGAAAACATACAGATGTACCTAAAGCAGAGACATTACTTTGCCGACAAAGGTCCATATAGCCAAAGCTACAGTTTTTCCAGTAGTCACCTATGAATGTGAGAGTTGGACCGTAAAGAAAGCTGAGCACCAAAGAACTGATTCTTGTGAACTGTGGTGTTGGAGAAGACTCTTGAGAGTCCCTTGGACTGCAAGGAGATCAACCAGTCCATCCCAAAGGAAATCAATTCTGAATGATGCTGAAGCTGAAGCTCCAATCCTTTGGCCACCTGATGTGAAGAGCTGACTCATTGGAAAAGACCCTGATGCTGGGAAAGATTGAAGGCAAGAGGAGGAGGGGAGGATGGAGGATGAGATGGCTGGATGGCATCACCGATTTGATGGACACGAGTTTGAGCAAGCTCTGGAAGTCGGTGACGGACAGGGAAGCCTGGTGTGCTGCAATCCATGGGGTCACAAAGAGTCGGACATGACTGAGCAACTGGACTGTACTGAAGGTGCACAGATTTCTAGTATTTTGTTGAAGACTTTTTTTTGGTCTGAGTTCCTTAGAGATAATGATCTGTATCAGGGTGATTGTTGTTGTTTGGTCACCAAGTCGTGTCTGACTCTTTTGAGATCCCCATGGAATGTAGCCTGGCAGGCTCCTCTGTCCTTGGGATTTCCCAGGCAACAATAGCGGAGTGGGTTGCCATTTCCTTCTATAAGGGATCTTCCCCATCCAGGGTTCAAATCCACACCTCTTGCATTGGCAGATGGTTTCTTACACACTGAGCCTCCAGCGAAGCCTATACATTGCAATAACCAAGATTTATTGAGTATATATTTAAGTACCAAACATTGGAATAAACATTACCTGATTTAATCCTTACCCAAATCTTATAAGAGATGTATTACCATTAGCTCAACTTTATCTGGGAGGTAACTAGAGCACAAAGAAGTCAAACAACATCCCCCAGGTCACACACAGGATTTGGGTCATATCCAGGATTCAAACACAGAATCATATCCATTGTTTTTGCCTCACTGCTTGGGAAGTTTGATTCTTAAAGGGAGAAAAATACTGAATGTTGGTTGAAAAAGATGGTAGAGTTAGGAGCTTTTTTTCCCTTCTCGAATATTAGAACATTTGGATATATTTAAACTCAGTAGGAGAGGAATCTGCCAAGAGGGAGAAATAAGAGAAGGATGTTAGACAGGAAGGGTGTTTCTTCAGCATCAGGATGGCTGGGCTCCGAGCACAGGGAGGCTGACAGCAGAGACAGAGACAGGGCAGTCCTCTGGGACCACCCCTGAGACTGTTCATGGCACTTGGAAGGGGGCTAGATTGGCTGGAAGCAAGGTCTTTTGACAAAGGAACAAATAAAGGCATTTAGAGAAGGTGGTTGAGGCGTAAAAGCATACTGAGGAGGCCTGGACAAGGAGCCTGCAGGAGTCAGCCAAGCTGTGAGGCCAGGCTGCTCCAGGCACTTCTGGGGACAAGCTACTTGGTTATTGGACCCTCTCCAGGAGCACTCTGTGGTCCAGGAATGGGGCCCAGAGAATGGAGCGATGGGAGTGATGGAAGCAGTTGAAGAATGGGAGGGCAGCCCTGAATGATTGATGTTGGATGGATACACCCAGGGAGGTGTGGAGGTGGCCAGCAGAGGGAGACCCAGGTGGCAAGGGAGGAGTCAGGTGAGACTGGAGGAGCAGGGTCACTGGGGGCAGTCTGTGGTTGGAAGAGATGAGAGGCAGGGATAAGGGGGTCAGAGAGGGAGCAGAGATTTGGATGTTCAGTTTAGTTCAGTTCAGTCACTCAGTCATGTCCGACTCTTTGTGACCCCATGAACCGCAGCATGCCAGGCCTCCTTGTCCATCACCAACTGCCAGAGTCCATCCAAACCCATGTCCATTGAGTCGGTGATGCCATCCAACCATCTTATCCTCTGTCGTCCCCTTCTCCTCCTGCCCTCAATCTTTCCCAGCATAAGGGTCTTTTCCAACGAGTCAGCTCTTCTCATCATAGAGAGCAGCAACCCAGTATTCTTGCCTGGAGAATGCTATGGACAGAGGAGCCTAGCGGGCTATAGTCCATAGGGTTGCAAAGAGTCAGACACAACTGAGAGACTCAACAGCATCAGCTCTGCTTGGTGTCAAGGAAACACGTGGGGAGGGGTAGGTCATAGGTGGGGAGCAGTGGACTTCTCACCAGACTTCCCCCTGGATGCTGTGAACTCTGAGGACTGATTGAGGCAGATTCCTGAAAGCGGTGGAGTAGAAAAGCTAGGAGAGGGGGACAGGGCCAGGGCAGATGGCATGACCCTCAGTGGCAAGGTAAGCAGGTAAGGAGCAAAGAGGTCGGGTGTGATGAAGGTGGCACAAGGGGCACAGAGTAGGACGCCTCCCTCCCTCGGCCCTGTGGGGATAGGGAAAGGCAGAGATGAGCTCAGACCTGTTGCACGTCTTCCATGTCAGGCACAGAGCTCAGTCAGTATTAACCCTGATAGGGTCATCTGCCCACATCTCTCTCTCTGTTAATCGAGCAAGCATTTAACCCAGACTCTTTGACTTTAAAACCCTCAGTGTTTCCAGCAGTAAACCTTGGTGAAGCTCCCACAACAGCAGGGCAGGAACTGCCCCTCAGAGAAAGCAGGTGGAGAAAATAGGCTGAGAGTCTTGAATGGGGCTTTTGCTCCTGTCCCACCAGAGAGCCTTGCTGGTGGGAGGGAGTGTCCGGATGAGTTTCATGAGCTCCGTGGTGAAGATGTAGAAAGGAGACCAAATAGAGGACCGCGGTTCTGCAGGCTGCAGGCTGACTTACTAGCTGTGCTGACCTGATGCTTCCAGCTCAGGAGGGGTGGAGGAGAACAGAGGAACCAGCCCAGCACTGTTCACTCCCGGGTCTGGGGTTAGCTCACTGTAGGGGGAGGAGAGAAGGTTCTGGGTGATCTAACTCTGTGCTCGGCTTCCTGTCTCCTCTGGATGACTTGCAGAGGACTGAGGGAGCCCTCAGACTTGTATCGGAGCACGGCAGGCAGACTGGGAGCAGGCGAAGGGATGTTCTCCCAGGGTGTGTTAGTAATTTTGCTCTTTCTCCTTCTACCCAGGGAAGAGCGGTTATCAACAGAGTCACCAGGCGATGTCTGGAGATGAAGAAGGACGTCTGGGGTGGCTACACGCTTGTTCTCCGGGCCTGCACCACGCAAGTGTGGACAATCCAGTACACTGTCCGAGGCTGGGGGTCAGACTGAGGTCCGGTGATGCTCAGAGAGCCTGGATTCTTGCACAGCTCCTAATGCTGCTCAAAACAGATAGGGGAGAGAAAGTGCGTGTGTGTGTGTGTTTACTGTAACTTCAGCTAGGACTATCCTGAAAGGTGCAAGTTGACCAGTAATTTTTTTTTACAAAAAGCCCTCCATCCATCCAGCCCTGCACCCCACAACAGGTTTCTTTGGATTACCCCGTCTCTCCCACAGGGCCTGAGGGTATGAGGGGACACATATAACTAGCCAGTCCCGCTCTGCTCAGTGAAAATAGTGGAAAAAAATCCAAGCCCTCAAGGGTCTTTCTCTAAGGAGCTTATCACATTTAATAGGCTTGATTACCTGCTTTCTGCTACTATCCCTGAAAATTATGGAGAAAATGAGGCTTGAAACAGAGTGGCATCTCTTATTGGGACACAAAGAAGGGATTGTAGGTAAATAACTAAGACCAGGGGGTTCTTCCTGCTGCCCATTGGATAAATCCTTTCCTATAGGTGGTGAGAGTACTCTTGCCTGGAAAATCCCATGGATGGAGGAGACTGGTAGGCTGCAGTCCTTGGGGTCATTAGGAGTCGGACATGACTGAGCAACTTCACTTTCATGCACTAGAGAAGGAAATGGCAACCCACTCCAGTGTTCTTGCCTGGAGAATCCCAGGAACAGAGGAGCCTGGTGGGCTTCTGTTTATAGGGTCACACAGGGTCGGACATGACTGAAGTGACTTAGCAGCAGCAACAGCAGAGGTGGTAAGTTAATCAGATCCATCTAGGAGTGTCAGCTTCCATGAGGTCTTAGAGGCTGGTAGGAGTGGGCATTGGTGTGGGAGAGGAAGTAGAACGCGCTGTGTGTGCTGTGTTGCTGGGTTTGCCTTTCGAGGACATCCTTTCATCTTTTCACATCAGGGTTACTTGGGTATGATTCTGAGAATCATCAGGCTTCCTTTAAGCATCAGGCAGATGAGACACTGATAATTTAGCACAGAATTAAATCAGCTCAGGGTTTTTCAAGTAACTTTTTAGAAATATACAAGTCATACATGTACAGTTGATAAAATGTTTTCAGTGACCATACCCACATCAAGGACTAAATTGTTACCACAATTAGAGATTTTATGATGAGAAATATGAAGAGGATAAATGTTAAGCAAATGTATAACTTCTAGCTTCTGCCCAGCACTTTGAAAGGAAAATGCAATTCATAGCCAATCTTTTTCTTTTTAAAGCATGTGCCCAATAGAAAAATGGGCAAAATTCACAATATTCTTAAAAGAAAAACTGTTTAACCTCACTCATAGGGCTGCTGCTGCTGCTGCTAAGTCGCTTCAGTCGTGTCCGACTCTGTGCGACCCCATAGATGGCAGCCCACCAGGCTCCGCCGTCCCCAGGATTCTCTAGGCAAGAACACTGAAGTGGATTGCCATTTCCTTCTCCAATGCATGAAAGTGAAAAGTGAAAGTGAAGTTGCCCAGTCCTATCCGACTCCTAGCGACCCCATGGACTGCAGCCCACCAGGCTCCTCCGTCCATGGAATTTTCCAGGCAAGAGTACTGGAGTGGTGTGCCATTGCCTTTTCCGACTCAGGGCAATGCAACTTAAAACTGCACTGAAATCATTTTTCACTTAATGGTGAAAATTTTAAAGTATAATGGCACATTCTGGTTAGCAGGACTGGAGAAGCAGGCAATCTCATGCTTTGATGGTAGGGATGAAAACTGGTACGCTTTTGGGGGGATGTTTGGCATTATCTAAAAATATTCTATGTGTGTTTTCTATTTGTGCCACTAATTCCACCTCTAGAAATTCATAGCTCCAAAAACAAGAAAATATTTACATACAAAGTAATTCCTTGCAGTGTTAATTGAAATCACAAAATGTTGGGAAAAAAAATCATATGCTCAAACATCAGAGAGTGGTCCACCCAGTGGGTACAGCTATAAAAAAGAGTGAGGACCAGTTTTTGAATGGATAGTGATTTCCACTGCGAAAGGGGAGAAAGTGAAAGTGAAAGTCGCTCAGTTGTGTCCACCTTCTGCAACCCCATGGACTATACAGTCCGTGGAGTTCAGCTCTAAAGTTATGTGCCTTTTAGGCCAAACTTCCCTGTCCTTCACCAGCTCCCGGAGTTTGCTCAAACTCATGCCCATTGAGTTAATGGTGCCATCCAAACATTTCATTCTCTGTCGCCCCTTCTTCTCCTGCCCTCAGTCTTTTGCAGTATCAGGGCCTTGGTTGTCTTCCCAAAACACAGAGCCTGATTCTATAATCTTGAGAGAATATGACTTAAACCCAAGCTGAGGGACATTCCTCAAAATAAATGGTCTGTATATTTCGTGATGTCAGTCATAACAAACAGAGCCCGGCTGAGGACCTGCCCCAGAGTAAAGGAGATTAAAGAGGCAGGACAGGCCTCTCTTGTTTGCGCCTCCTGCTGCTCTTGGATTCTGCCACTTTTCCAAAGAGAGACGGGCCTGAGACTGTGGTCAGGGGTCCGAGGCTGGGGTCCCTTTTCTCCAGGCCCCAGGTGTCATCCATAGCAGCCTTGAGCATCCCTGTGGTCTTTAGGACAAGCACCTTCCTCATCTGTGCAAAATCTGAGATAAAGGGCCGAGGGCTGGGTCATAACAAACTGAGATTCTAGCAATTCCAAAGTTAATCTCCTCAAAGGTCCCTTTATATTTTCCGTGCAATCCATTTTTACAATAGGAAATGTGCTTTTAGCTAATTTCCTAATTTTAAGGAAATTTGTAAAGTGCTTTTCGTTAAAAAAATATCTTTGTCTTTGGTGTGCTGGGTCCTTCTGCTGCCTGTGGGCTTTGCTCTCTAATTGCTGTGTGTAGACCTCTCATTGCAGTAGCTTCTGTGTTGCGGTTCGTGGTCTCCAGAGGACAGGCTCAGTAGTTGTGGTGTACAGGATTCATTGCCCTGTGACATGAGGGATCTTCCCAGACCCAGGGATTGAACCAATGTTCTTTGCATTGCAAGGAAGATTCTTAACCACTAGACCACAAGGGAAGCCCCATAAAGTCCTTTTATAAAGATTAAGTGGAGTAGAGTTAGGGCAGTAACGTCCTGGCAAAGATTGAACGCAGAGGAGAAGGGAACGACAGAGGATGAGATGGTTGGATGGCATCACCAACTCAATGGACATGAGTCTGAGTAAGTTCTGGGAGTCAGTGATGGACAGGGAGGCCTGGTGGGCTGCAGTCCATGGGTCACAAAGAGTCGGATACAACTAAGCAATTGAACTGAACTGAACTGAGTAACGTTCTTGTGAAAAATTATCACTAGAATTGGTGAATAAATCAACTTCTCATGACTTTCAGTTCAGTTCAGTTCAGTTGCTCAGTCGTGTTGGACTCTTCACGACCCCATGAAATGCAGCACGCCAGGCCTCCCTGTCCATCACCAACTCCCGGAGTTCACTCAGACTCACATCCATCAAGTCGGTGATGCCATCCAGCCATCTCATCCTCTGTCATCCCCTTCTCCTCCTGCCCCCAACTCCTCCCAGCATCAGAGTCTTTTCCAATGAGTCAACTCTTTGCATGAGGTGGCCAAAGTACTGGAGTTTCAGCTTCAGCATCAGTCCTTCCAAAGAAATCCCAGGGCTGATCTCCTTTAGGATGGACTGGTTGGATCTCCTTGCAGTCCAAGGGACTCTCAAGAGTCTTCTCCAATACCACAGTTCAAAAGTATCAATTCTTCAGTGCTTGGCTTTCTTCACAGTCCAACTCTCACATCCATACATGACCACTGGAAAAACCATAGCCTTGACTAGATGGATCTTTGTTGGCAAAGCAATGTCTCTGCTTTTTATTACGCTATCTTTGTTGGTCATAACTTTCCTCTGAGGAGTAAGCGTCTTTTAATTTCATGGCTGCAGTCACAATCTGCAGTGATTTTGGAGCCCCCAAAATAAAGCCTGACACTGTTTCCACTGTTTTCCCATCTATTTCCCATGGAGTGATGGGACCAGATGCCATGATCTTCGTTTTCTGAATGTTGAGGTTTAAGCCAACTTGTTCACTCTCCTCTTTCACTTTCATCAACCGGCTTTTTAGCTCCTCTTCACTTTCTGCCATAAGGGTGGTGTCATCTGCATATCTGAGGTATTGATATTTCTCCCAGCAAGCTTGATTCCAGCTTGTGCTTCTTTCAGTCCAGTGTTTCTCATGATGTACTCTGCATATAAGTTAAATAAGTAGAGTGACAATATACAGCCTTGCTGTACTCCTTTTCCTATTTGGAACCAGTCTGTTGTTCCATGTCCAGTTCTAACTGTTGCTTCCTGACCTGCATACAGATTTCTCAAGAGGCAGGTCAGGTGGTCTGGTATTCCCATCTCTTTCAGAATTTTCCACAGTTTCTTGTGATCCACACAGTCAAAGGCTTTGGCATAGTCAATAAAGCAGAAGTAGATGTTTTTCTGGAACTCTCTTGCTTTTTTGATGATCCAGTGGATGTTGACAATTTGATCTCTGGTTCCTCTGCCTTTTCTAAAACCAGCTTGAACATCTGGAAGTTCACGGTTCACGTATTGCTGAAGCCTGGTTTGGAGAATTTTGAGCATTACTTTACTAGTGTGTGAGATGAGTGCCATTGTGCAGTAGTTTGGGCATTCTTTGGCAGTGCCTTTCTTTGGGATCAGAATGAAAACTGACCTTTTCCAGTCCTGTGGCCACTGCTGGGTTTTCCAAATTTGCTGGCATAATGAGTGCAGCACTTTCACAGCATTATCGTTCAGGATTTGAAATAGTTCAACTGGAATGCCATCACCTCCACTAGCTTTGTTTGTAGTGATGCTTTCTAAGGCCCACTTGCCTTCACATTCCAGGATGTCTGGCTCTAGATGAGTGATCACACCATCATGATTATCTGGGTCATGAAGATCTTTTTTGTATATTTTTTCTGTGTATTCTTGCCATCTCTTCCTAATATCTTCTGCTTCTGTTAGATCCATACCATTTCTGTTCTTTATTGAGCCCACGTTTGCATGAAATGTTCCCTTGGTATCTCTGATTTTCTTGAAGAGATCTCTAGTCTTTTCCATTCCATTGTTTTCCTCTATTTCTTTGCATTGATCGCTGAGGAAGGCTTTCTTATCTCTCCTTGCTCTTCTTTGGAACTCTGCATTGCCACTGCTGAGTTTTCCAAATTTGCTGGCATATTGAGTGCAGCACTTTCACAGCATCATCTTTCAGGATTTGAAATAACTCAACTGGAATTCCATCCCCTCCACTAGTTTTGTTCGTAGTGATGCTTCCTAAGGCCCACTTGACTTCACATTCCAGGATGCTCTAGGTGAGTGATCATACCATCGTGATTATCTTGGTCATAAAGATCTTTTTTGTACAGTTCTTCTCTGTATTCTTGCCACCTCTTCTTAATATCTTCTGCTTCTGTTAGGTCCATACCATTTCTGTCCTTTATTGAGCCCATCATTGCATGAAATGTTTCCTTGCTATCTCTAATTTTCTTGAAGAGGTCTCTAGTCTTTCCCATTCTGTTGTTTTCCTCTATTTCTTGGCATTGATCACTGAGGAAGGCTTTCTTATCTCTTCTTGCTATTCTTTGGAACTCTGCATTCAGATGCTTATATCTTTCCTTTTCTCCTTTGCTTTTCACTTCTCTTCTTTTCACAGCTATTTGTAAGGCCTCCCCAGACAGTCATTTTGCTTTTTTGCATTTCTTTTCCATGGGGATGGTCTTGATCTTTGCCTCCTGTACAATGTCATGAACCTCAGTCCATACTTCATCAGGAACTCTATCTATCAGATCTAGTCCCTTAAATCTATTTGTCACTTTCACTGTATAATCATAAGGGATTTGATTTAGGTCATACCTGAATGGTCTAGTGGTTTTTCTCACTATCTTCACTTTAAGTCTGAATTTGGCAATAAGGAGCTCATGATCTGGGCCACAGTCAGCTCCTGGTCTCTTTTTTTTGCTGACTGTATAGAGCTTCTCCATCTTTGGATGCAAAGAATATAATCAATCTGATTTCACTGTTGACCATCTGGTGATATCCATGTGTAGAGTATACCTATGGCTTATTCATATTGAAGTTTGACAGAAAACAACAAAATTATGTAAAGCAATTATCCTTCAATGAAAAAATAAATAAACTAAAATACAAACAAAAACAAAAACAAAAAATAAACTATAGTGATGTATAACATGAAACAGTAGATTCTAATTAAAGGTAATAATGTAGATATACTAACTCACAAGTGGGAGTAGTTTTACATGTTTTTAAGAAAAGCTGTAGCTCAACCAGAAAAAAAAAAGGTCTTAATGACCTGGATAACCACAATGATGTGGTTACTCACCTAGAGCCAGACATCCTGGAGTGTGAAGTCAAATGGGCCTTAGAAAGCAGTACTAAGAATAAAGCTAGTGGAGGTGATGGAATTCCAGTTATTTCAAATCCTAAAAGATGATGCTGTTAAAGTGCTGCCCTCCATATGACAGCAAATTTGGAAAGGTTAATAGTGGTCACAGGACTAGAAAATGTCAGTTTTCATTCCAATCACAAAAAAAGGCAGTGCTCTCTTTTAGAATTTTCCAACTAGGATACAATTGCATTCATTTTACATGTTAGTAAGGTTATGTTCAAAATCCTTCAAGTTAGGCTTCAGGAGTATGTGATCCAAAAACTTCTAGATGTCCAAGTTGGTTTTCAAGAGGCAGAGGAACTAGAGATCAAATTTTAAACATTCGTTGGATCACAGAATGGAATCGTTGGGTCACGATGGAATTCATTGGGTCACAATGGAATTCCAGGAAATTTGGAATCTATTTCTGCTTCATTGACTATGCTAAAGCCTTTCACTGTGTGGATCACAAGAAACTGGAAAACTCTTAAAGAGATGGGAATACCAGAACACCATATCTGCCTCCTGAGAAACCTGTATGTGGGTCAAGAAGCAACAGTTAATGGGACAGGGAACAATGGACTAGTTCAAAATTGGGAAAAAAGTATGAGAAGGCTGTGTATTGTCACCCTGCTTATTTAACTTCTTTGCAGTGTACATCATATTAAATGCCAGGCTGGAAGAATTATAAGCTGGAATCAAGACTGCCAGGAGATATATCAATAACCTCAGATATGCAAATGATATAATGGCAGAAGGTGAAGAGGAACTTAAGAGTGTGGCACTTGCCTGGGAAACCATCTCTCCTCCAAATGTCAACGAGAGCCTTGATGGGTGGATTATTTTGATTTAGGTTTCTCTTTTTATCACTTTGACTATACTGTGCCACTCCTTTCTGGCCTGCCTAGTTTCTGTTGAAAAGTTGGCTGAGAGTGGAATGGAAGTTCCTTTGCTTACATTTCCATCCACATTTTGGAGAAGTGGACTTATGTAGGAGACACACTGTGGGTACCAGAAGCGCACGCCCCTTGTGTGCCCTCAGGGTGCCCCATGTAGGCTGAGTGGGCCTCCCGTTGTGGTGGGGCATGCTGTGGGCATGCTGGTATATGGGACTCTCCCTTGTCCAGTTGGCTGCCAGGCCCTGCTGCCTGCAGAAGCTACTGGCTGCTGGTGGAAGGGGCCACATCCTGGCACAGCTGGCTGCCAGGGCTGCGGAGCCCTGGGATTTATGCTGAGCCACTGGGCAAGGCAGGATCCTGGTGACCTGGCTACAGGCTTAGGGTGATCCAGGGCAGGCTCTGTGGGGCCCCGTGGGTCCTGAGGCTTGTGCAGCCCACTGGTGTGAGGTGTGGTCTTGGCACGCTGGCTGTGGGTCCAGGGCTCCCAGTGCTGGTTCTGGCCTTGGGGGTACCAGGGCTTCTGCCAGCCTGTTAGAGGGTGGGGCCAGGTCCCTGTTCAGCCTGAGGGGTCCCAGGACTCGTGGTGACTGGCTGGTGGGTCGGTAAGTCCTGGAGCTAATAGGCTAGAGAGAGGGCTCCAAAATGATGCTTGCCAGCACCCGTGTCCTTGCGGTAGAATGAGCTCCCCAAAGTGGCTGCCACCAGTGTCTCTGTCTCTAGGGAAATCCCCGTTGCCTCCTGCTGGTCCAGGAGGCTGTCCGAGGGCAGCAAGTGAGTCTGACCCAGGCTTCTTTCAGATTGTTGCTTCTGAACTGGGACTTACAGTGTGTGAGATTCTGCGCGTGCCCTGTTTGAGTGGGGTCTCTATTTCCTATAGGCCCCTAGCTCTCTTGAATGCAAGCTGCACCTTCAGGCAGATATTCTGGGGGCTTGTCTTCCTGGTGCCAGGACCCCCACAGCTGGGAAGCTTGATATGGGTCTTGGACCCTTCACTCCCTGGGGAGAACCTCTGTGATTGTGACTATCCTCCTGTTCATTGGTTACTCACTTGGGTCTTGACTATACCATGTCTCCAGCCCTCCTGCCCTTCTTGTTGTGGTTCCTTCTTCATATCTTCAGTTGTAGAAGAGCTTTTCTGCTAGTCTTCAGGTCATTCCTATTGATAGATGGTCTACAAACAGGTTTAATCTTGGTGTGCCCCTGGGAGGAGGTATGCTCAGGGTCTTCCTACTCTACCATCCTGGTGACCAGGAAATCATTTATGTCAGGATTTCTCAGCCTTGGGCTTCTCTCATAGCTCAGTTGGTAAAGAATCTGCCTGCAGTGCAGGAGACCCCGGTTTGATTCCTGGGTCGGGAAGATTCCTTGGAGAAAGGATAGGCTACCCACTCCAGTATTCTTGGGCTTCCTTTGTGGCTCAGCTGGGAAAGAATTTGCCTGCAGTGGGACAGCCCTGGGTTTGATCCCTGGGTTGGGAAGATCCCCTGGAGAAGGCAAAGGCTACCCACTCCAGTATTCTGGCCTGGAGAATTCCATGGACTGTATAGTCCATGGGGTCGCAAAGAGTCGGATACGACTGAGCAACTTTCACTTTCCCAACTTAGGCAGAATTGACAGTTGGGCTGGGTAATTCTTTGTTATGGGGGCTGTCTTGTATATTGTTGGATGAATAGCAGCATCCCTGGCCCCCCTCTAACCCAAATTAAGGATGGCTACCCACTCCAGTATTCTTGGGCTTCCTTTGTGGCTCAGCTGGGAAAGAATTTGCCTGCAGTGGGACAGCCCTGGGTTTGATCCCTGGGTTGGGAAGATCCCCTGGAGAAGGCAAAGGCTACCCACTCCAGTATTCTGGCCTGGAGAATTCCATGGACTGTATAGTCCATGGGGTCGCAAAGAGTCGGATACGACTGAGCAACTTTCACTTTCCCAACTTAGGCAGAATTGACAGTTGGGCTGGGTAATTCTTTGTTATGGGGGCTGTCTTGTATATTGTTGGATGAATAGCAGCATCCCTGGCCCCCCTCTAACCCAAATGCCTCCAAGACATTTTCACATATCCCCTTTCAGGGGCAGGGGACAAAATCCCTCCCACCTGTTTGAGCACTGCCGTATTAGATCACCTTTAAGTTACACGCACACGTAATATTATGGTAGAGATTATATACACTGCAGCAGCCGTGGACATTTCAGAAGGCTGTTTGACCACAGAGGAATGTTACAGAGGTGATAGTCTAATATTCTATAATCCTTATAGATAAAATTTTCTATAGCTCTTGTAAGAAAAAAGCAAAACAATGGAGAAAGTTCAGAAAGATTAGCAACATGAAGCTCTAGGCAGAGTGAGAGCTGCAGACAAGTCACAGAAGTGAGAGGGGGTGGACTCAAAGTGGCAGGATGGGCTTAGCTCTTATTCTTACAAAGATGAGTCTGAGCTGGGAAATGGTTGTCTTCTCAAGTCCAACCGGGGGCCACTGGGAGCTCAGTCCTGCATGGGGGGCACAGTCTGCCAGAGCCCCGGTAGGCCTGCTGGGTTTCCTGGATATATTGGAATTCATAGAAATCTACATGGTTTTGCAGCATCTACTGCTTTTACTGCAGTAATGGGAGAACAGTGATTTTTCCAAAGAACACTTTTGAAGGCACGCTGAGGAGGAGTATGGTTTGCCTGAATACATGCAATCACCTTAGGTTCCTACTCGCTAAACGAGCAAGAGAAAAGTGTAGCAGTGCTCACCAGGTGGAGCTGTATCTGACTCATTCAGCAGGCGCGGCTTCATCAGGTCTGTATTTTCTCGGTCCTTTTGAAATAATTGGATTGAGCCTATACTTCAAATGAAACGTATCTGCCAATTAAACAAAAATCCCATTCTACTGTTTATCTCTACTTCTGATTCAAAATATATGCATTTCTATTCCAAGCATCTTGGCATCCAAGCTCAGATGCACAGGCACCAGAGTTTCCTGCATTCATAGCAAAAGATTTCTTCTTCCTTTCAGTTTCAATTAATGTCATCATCGAGTGATTCTATGACTGGCAAGTGCAAGCAAAACTGATAGAAAAACCTTTTAACTTTAATTTCTTCAATATTCTGCTGTTATCAGATATGAGCTTCATACCTACTCTCAGCAGCCTGGGATATAAAACAAGAAGTTAGGATATGAAAATGCTTTGCAGAGCTCTGAGACACAATTATGTGCTCCAAAAGAGAGCCCTATGACTTGGAGGTCTGGTAACATGACCCATAGATGGGGAACTTGGCCTTGATATGATTGAGTAGCCTCATGTCAAAAAAGAAGTCCATATTTTGAATATCCTGGGATTAACCATAATGGAAAGAATATGAAAAAGAATATATATATGTGAATCACTGTGCTCTACAGTAGAAATTAACATTGTAAATCAACTGTACTTCAATAAAATAAAATTTTTAAAAAAACCCAAGAAGTTCCAAGGGCTCTTTTAAGCAATTAGCTCTTAACTGGGTGGTTGTGAGATTCACCATCTACAGAAAATTTTAATCCCTGGGGGAGAAAAAGGATACAAGTATCTTAACCTTTTATAAATTCTTCAGGCAGGTCTGCCAGCATGTATGAGCCAAGGGAAAGAATTTCCCTGCAGCTGTTATAAGTAGGTTTTTTGGTCATTTTGTTTTGTTATAGGAAGAGAGACTATTGTTGACCCTCAGCAGAAGTAGCCTTAAATGTATAGCAACATAGTAAGGGATCCTCCAGAAGGATGAGGTGGTAGTCACTGTGGATGGGAGAATCACGGTATTACACTCATATCCAAATCTATTTAAAACACAGTCAGAAGAAAAAGACAAATGACATGGTCTCAAGGTGATGAATCAGGCAGAGAGCAGGCAAAGTGGAAGCCAAAGGCAGAAGTAAAGAAACTGGAAGGAAAAGCAGCCCTCCCTTGCTTATCATATACCTCTGTTTAAAAGTTATTAAAAGCATAACAGTGCACATGTGTCATGCATTTTCCATCAAAATAATGAAGAGGAAGAGTGAGGACAGGCGAAAAGGCCAAGACTTTCAGTTAGCGAAGCAAACACAATTTCACATCACAGTGGAAGACCTAGGGCAAGGCCTCATCATAAAGTGAATTTCCTTTAGAACTCACTAAAAAGAAAGAGTTCTTCCTTTGAATATTTTAATACAAATATATTGGTAAAAATACTTATCTGACAAATACAAACTATAACAACTGACTGAAAGATTTAAAGACACTGGGAAGCAGGATGGGATGGTAGAGGAGCCCCTCGACCAGCGGTTTGTTCTCTGTTCAGCGTTGTAAGTGCAGCCCCAGTGATGGACCTCAGGGACCTCCCCAGGGTCTGGACCCGCCTTATTCTACAAAAGCACTTCCTAAATTGTCATGTGTCTTTCCCCTGGCTCCTTTCTAGCTCCACCCATAGTTAAGATGTGAAGAAAAATAAAGCTTCCTCAGTGAAATACACTTGGGAAACACTATACAATATGCCCTTCTTAGAGATTTCTGCTGCACTCGGGCATGTTTAAAGGGCATCAGAATATTTGAGAGGCTCTGGGAGAGGAGAATCTGTGTACCCGACCCAGCATTTCCCAAGTTTACATCCCCTTCCCTGTCTTTGCTTCACCCCAGAAATACTCATCAGCTTCGCACAGCCAACTGGTCTCCTCCAGCAGAGTGTTTGGGAAAGGCTGGCTCACGAGTACAGGTATTGCATCTTCTTGCCACACTGAAAGGATTACAAAGATTGACAAGACTTACCAAGAAGTTCTACTTAATATCTGAGAGTTCAGAGTTTTGCTTAAATTTGGCTTCTTGGTACAGTTATTTAGCTTTTGCCCTATCATTCTCCTGATTGAAACGTCGTCTGTGTTGGGAAATAACTGCTTTGTGATTCCTGTAACAACAACAACAAAACACAGAAAAACACTTTATCAGATGGGAGTAGAGTCACAAAAACAAAGAACAAACCAGTGGTTACCAGTGGGGAGTGGAGGAGTAGGGGAGGGGCGATGCTGGGCTGGGGGGATAAGAGGTACAATGATTATGCATAAAGTTTCCCAAGTTCTATGGGCTTCCCTTGTGGCTCAGCTGGTAAAGAATCTGCCTCCAATGCAGGAGACCCTGGTTTGAATCTTGAGTCAGGAAGGTCCCCTGGAGAAGGGATAGGCTATCCACTCCAGCATTCTTGGGCTGCCCTGGTGGCTCAGCTGGTAAAGAATCTGCCCGAAATGCGGGAGACCTGAGTTCGATCCCTGAGTTGGGGAGATTCCCTGGAGAGGAGATAGGCCTGGAGGAAACAATCCATGAGGTTGCAAAGAGTCTGAAATGGCTGAGCAACTTCCTCTTTCACGTTCATTGTACAACCTGGGAAATAGAGCCAATATTTTATAATAACTGTAAATAGAATATAAACATTAAAAACTGTGAAACACTATATTGCATGTGTGCATGCTCAGTCACTGAACCATGTCTGACTCTTTTTTTACCCCATGGACTATAGCCGGCCAGGCTCCTCTGTCCATAGGATTCTCCAGGCAAGAACACTGGAGTGGGTTGCCAGCGGGAGATCTTTCCCACCCAGGGACTGAACCCACATCTCCTGTGTTCCCTTGCATTGGCAGGTGGAGTCTTTACCACTGAGCCACCTGGAAGCCCCGAAACACTATATTGTACACCTGTAATTTATACTTGAATAAAAATAAGTAAATTAATTAAAAACCTACATTATCAGGCCTTTGCATATTAAAATATAAGCTGAGATAAAACACCAAGCACCACACATTATAATTTTTGCCTCATTTGAAAAAGCAGCCCAAACACCCATGAGATATTTAAACAGATTATATAGGCAGATTTTCCAAAGCAAAGCAAGAGATAACTAGTTCTACATCATAAACTGAGAATATATTTGTGAGTCTTCCTATGGTACCACCCAGCTTTACCCTTGTTGCTTGTTCTGAATACCATGTGCCCTTGACCCAAAATGCTGAGAATTTATTTTTACCCATTCCCAGCATCAGCTGAAACAAGCAGATTCTGACTATTTTCCAACTAAGAAATGAAGTACTATCAAAATACAGAGAGCTGGGATTCAGTGAATACTTAAAATTGTTACTTGATAACCTAGATTATTATATTTAAGGAGATTAAAAACTGTAGGTAGGATGGTTATATTAACTTTCATTTTTCTGAATAAAAGATAAGGGATATTTCTAACCAAAATAAGAAAAAGAATACAAGATATGAACAGTTACTAAAATTTTATTGGAGTGAATTTTGAAACTTTACTCTTCTAAGGCTATGACTTGTATGAATTCAAATTTTTCTGTGATATGCAATTCATTTTTATTTTAATAACCACTTAAAATTTTTTAAACTAATTAATTTGGGGCCGTGCTGGGTTCTTGTTGCTGCTTATCGGCTTTCTCTAGTCATGGGGGCGCACAGTGTCTTTCTCAGTAGTTGTGGTGTTTGGGCTTAGATATTCCTCAACATGTAGGATCTTCCTGAACCAGGGATCGAACCTGTATCCTCTGCATTGGCAGGCAGATTCTTAACCACTGGACCACCAAGGAAGTCCCATTAACCACTTTTAATGTAAAGTGGTTCCACAAAATTCACCATGTATCATAAGAGGTTTCGGCTACCTTGAGATATTTCTCTTATAGGAAAATAAATTTGAAGAAAAAAAGGTAATGAAAGAACAGCTAAATGTTGAATGGTAAACTAATTTCAGATTCATGTGACACAATATAATGCAATCATATCACCTATAATTTCTTGAACTTCATTCTGATTCATAGCTGGTTTCACGGCCTTGTCCTTGAAGTAGAGGATTTTGCCCCTGTCAGGCTGTGAGTGGCCATGTATTCATTTGTGTAAAGCACTTGCATTAAATCATTAATGAACTTCTGAGGCTTGCTCTTGTTGCAACGTGCAATCTGCCATTTTTCAATCTTGAACTAAAAAATTAAAAATAATAATTGAAATAGCTGAAAAAGGAAAGGGGTGAAGAAATATATTATTCATTGAATTAATACAGACCAGAAAACAAAATCAACATTCTTTAAAGTGATGTCCATATACTTTATATTTATTTATATATATATATATATATATATATATATATATATCAGGGGTTAGAGTTAGATGTTATTTTTGAGATAGATTCCCAATATTTATGAAGTATTTGTTCCAGAGTGTATTCAAATTCTTGTCATGTAATCTGGATTTGGTGCTTTAAGGATTATTCCACCCTCAACCATTCCTACTAAACAGAATAATGGCCCACGGACAACCACATCGTCATCCCTGAAACCTGTGAATGTGTCACCTTATATGGGAAAATCAACTTTGCAGGAGTCATTAAAGGACCTTGAGATGGGGAAAGTTGGAGAGTATGCTGGGTTATTCAGAAAGGCCCAATCTAATTATGAGACCTTTTAAATTTTATCTTTTTTACACTTAAAATTCATGTACTTTATTGCAAGTATGAATATATATTTACATACACACATGCCTGGAAAATCCCATGGACCGAGGAGCCTGGTAGGCTGCAGTCCATGGGGTTGCAAAGAGTCGGACACGACTAAGCGACTTTTTTCACTTTTCACTTTCATGCATTGGAGAAGGAAATGGCAATCCACTCCAGTGTTCTTGCCTGAAGAATCCCAGGGAAGGGGGAGCCTGGTGGGCTGCCGTCTATGGGGTCGCACAGAGTCGGACACGACTGAAACACCTTAGCAGCAGCAGCAGCAGCACACATATATAGTTTTATGTGTATAAATATATACACACACTTAGCAGTGTCTGGTACATAATAAGCACACAATAAGTGTTTAATATAATAAAGAAAATGGCTAACATATATCGAGGGCTCACATGAGCCCTCTGAATGCAGAAGAGTGGGCAAGAAAGGAGACACAGAGGAAGGAGGGACTTGAAGAGTGAGAGGGGTTTGCCTGCTCTGACTGGCTTTGAAGATGGTGGAAGAAGACCACAAATCAGGGCGTGTGGGAACATCCTTCAGTTTACAGGTGACAAGAAAACAGGGAGCTCAGCTGTAGCGCCACAAGAAACTGAATTCCAGAACCCACACGGGCAGGAAACAGAGCCTTCCCCTGAGCCTCTAGAAAGGAAAGAACTAGCCAGCACCTTGGGCTTATAGCATATGAGTTTGTAATATTATAAATCACTCAGTTTGTGGGATCCTGTTACATCGCAGGAGGAAACTGGTACACTAAGATTCAAGTATTCTGAATGTTAGACTGTGAGCATTTACAGTTATTACTTGCTCTTGAAGGCATATTTTCCCAGGCTGATTCTAACAAAACTTGTATTTTTAGCTTCTGTTTCTTGATTAAGAGATATTGGTAGAGAAGACAAAGAATTGTGTTCAGCCAGCATGTACAGCCTGATACTCACCTGGTCTCAATAATACAGTTTTATAGCCTTTAATGCATAATTGTCCTTTTCTCACTGGTTTAAGAATTTTCTAGTTTAATAACTTCATCATTGTTCACCATTTATTTTCTAACCTGGATATTTGCTTCACAGATATTACATTTACTGTAAAAATTGTTTTGTGTCATCAGAATATGATTGACCTAAAATTCCCTAAAGTGATCTGCTAAGACAATGACTATGTTGTTCTGTGATTTTCATTTTGCCTGTAACTGCACCCCAGAGAAAGATGGGACCGTCTCCCCGCTGACCTGTTTCTCATCCGTCTGATGGTCTTCCTCAGCTTTCAGGGAGATGGGTGAACTGGAATCAGAGTTAGAATTACTGCACGTAGAAGCAAAGGAATCTGGTGAGGAGTTATTCGCTGCTCTCCAGAGGGTGGATGCGGATGTGGACAGGGTTCTCCACCCTTGAGCAGTGCCTCTGCCATACCGACCAGTTCTTCAAACTGAGTGACGGCCTGCGGTAACACTGAAATGGCACGAACAAGTAGCACTTTACAGATGCTTGTCATAACAGCATAGACACGAGGTTTTTATTGTGTGTCTATACATAGAAGTATATAGAACAAACTGTTAACACTTGCTACATCTGGAAAGTAAACATGGTAAAAACAGTGATTGGAACAATTTACTTTTTATTATTCAATAATTTAATAATTGCTGAATAATAGTAGATGAGTGTTAAATCATTTGGTTGTTGTATCCAAATATATATGCATTACTTTGTAACTAAAAAAATGTTTTTAGAAGTTGACTCTTTTTCTAATTGCTAATGGTATTACTTGAAGGTGCTTAATCTCTTGTTTGGAGACATTACTGATTGAATCACCTTCCATCAGGCCAGTTTAAGTGACAAGATTAAATAAATCGGTTTCTCACTAAATCTTCTATAATCTTAGTGTATGATTTGCCAGGGAGTCAAATGACATCAAATTATTAAAAATTTATGGCTACAATTCAAATCTATGTGTTCACATATAACAGATGGATTTTGGTAGTCAACTTGAATGTTCTCTTTGTTCCTTTTTTTAAATGGAAACTTACACATTCATAGGTTTCATGCCTCCATGTAAAATGGTCTTCTCTGTTGTTATATCTAGTTTGTTTCCTAAGGACAAATAACAGTTTGTTGGAGTTGGAAGACACTTTGAACCCTGTCTAATTCAACTCCTCACTCTGTGGTTGGGGGTAATGCCTGGTAGAGAGGCGAAAAGACCAGAACTTTTTTGTATTTTTCTAAGCATATTATTGAGCTACATAATCTTTAGAATTATAGATGATTAAAGACCTGAACATCAGATATAGTGATGATATGTCCAAATCAATACATTTAATACTATGTTAATCTGCTGATGGACATCTAGGTTGCTTCCATGTCCTGGCTATTATAAACAGTGCTGCGATGAACACTGGGGTACATGTGTCTCTTTCAATTCTGGTTTCCTCGGTGTGTATGCCCAGCAGTGGGATTGCTGGGTCATAAGGCAGTTTTATTTCTAGTTTTTTAAGGAATCTCCACACTGTTCTCCATAGTGGCTGTACTAGTTTGCATTCCCACCAACAGTGTAAGAGGGTTCCCTTTTCTCCACACCCTCTCCAGCATTTATTACTTGTCGACTTTTGGATCGCAGCCATTCTGACTGGTGTGAAATGGTACCTCATTGTGGTCTTGATTTGCATTTCTCTGATAATAAGTGATGTTGAGCATCTTTTCATGTGTTTGTTAGCCATCCGTATGTCTTCTTTGGAGAAATTTCCATTTAGTTCTTTGGCCCGTTTTTTGATTGGGTCATTTATTTTTCTGGAATTGAGCTGCAGGAGTTGCTTGTATATTTTTGAGATTAGTTGTTTGTCTGTTGCTTCCTTTGCTATTATTTTCTCACATTCCAAAGGCTGGGACATGGAAGCAACCTAGATGTCCATCAGCAGATGAATGGATAAGAAAGCTGTGGCACATATACACAATGCAGTATTACTCAGTCATTAAAAAGAATACATTTGAATCAGTTCTAATGAGGTGGATGAAACTGGAGCCAACTATACAGAGTGAAGTAAGCCAGAAAGAAAACCACCAATACAGTATACTAACACATATATATGGAATTTAGAAAGATGGTAATGATAACCCTGTATGTGAGACAGCAAAAGAGACACAAATGTATAGAACAGTCTTTTGGACTCTGTGGAAGAGGGACAGGGTGGGGTGATTTGGGAGAATGGCATTGAAACAAGTATAATATCATATAAGAAAAGAATCACCAGTCCAGGTTTGATGCAGGATACAGGATGCTTGGGGCTGGTGCACTGGGATAACCCAGAGGGATGGTATGGGCAGGGATGTGGGAGGGGTTTCAAGATTTGGAACACGTGTACACCTGTGGTGCATTCATGTTGATGTATGGCAAAATCAATACAATATTGTAAAGTTAAAAAAATAAAAATAAAAACACAAAGATATAAAAATATATAAACTGTTCTATCATATCAAGAAAATGAAATTTCCTTTAAAACATTCAGTTTTATTAAGTAAACAGAAAACTGCTAGTAATTGAATAAAAACTTTGGAACAAAAAAGTAATAATAATCATTATACAGAGTGAAGTAAGCCAGAAAGAAAAACACCAATACAGTATACTAACACATATATATGGAATTTAGAAAGATGGTAATGATAACCCTGTATGTGAGACAGCAAAAGAGACACAGATGTATAGAACAGTCTTTTGGACTCTGTGGAAGAGGGACAGGGTGGGGTGATTTGGGAGAATGGCATTGAAACAAGTATAATATCATATAAGAAAAGAATCACCAGTCCAGGTTTGATGCAGGATACAGGATGCTTGGGGCTGGTGCACTGGGATAACCCAGAGGGATGGTATGGGCAGGGATGTGGGAGGGGTTTCAAGATTTGGAACACGTGTACACCTGTGGTGCATTCATGTTGATGTATGGCAAAATCAATACAATATTGTAAAGTTAAAAAAATAAAAATAAAAACACAAAGATATAAAAATATATAAACTGTTCTATCATATCAAGAAAATGAAATTTCCTTTAAAACATTCAGTTTTATTAAGTAAACAGAAAACTGCTAGTAATTGAATAAAAACTTTGGAACAAAAAAGTAATAATAATCATTATACAGAGTGAAGTAAGCCAGAAAGAAAAACACCAATATAGCATACTAACACATATATATGGAATTTAGAAAGATGGTAACAATAACCCTATATGCAAAACAGCAAAAGAGACAAAATGTGTAGAACAGTCTTTTGGACTCTGTGGGAGAGGGAGAGGGTGAGATCATTTGGGAGAATGGTACTGAAACATGTATAATATCATATATGAAATGGATCATCAGTCCAGGTTCGATGCAGGAAACAGGATGTGCTTGGGGCTGGTGCACTGGGATGACCCAGAGGGATAGTATGGGGAGGGAAGTGGGAGGAGGGCTGAGGATGGGGAACACATGTACACTCGTTGCAGATTCATGTTGATGAACCAATACAATATTGTAAAGTAATTAGCCTCCAATTAAAATAAATAAATTTATATTAAAAAATAATGATCAAAAAAAGATTGTTTTCAGACATAAAGAAGTTGAAATCATTCATAACCATTAGAAATGTATCCAAATAAGTATCAAAGAAAGTCCTTCAAGCACAAAGAAAATGAATATATGGATCAATAAAAGGATCAAACAGCATCAAAAATGGTGATTGTCTTCGAAAATGTTTAATATCTAAAATATTTAAATCTCATTAGTAGATAGCTTATTTTTAAAACAAATATAATGACAATTTGGTTTATAACTTATGTAAATGTAAAATATATCACAAATTGGTGCAAAAGCTGGGAAGGGAGAAGAGGAAGGATACAGTCTTGAGGTGCTTTATACCAGAAATGAAATGGTTTCGATATACTTGAAAGTAGACTGTGATAAGTTAGACAGGCCCTATAATCTTAAAAGAACTACCAAAATGACAAAGATCTATAGTTAATAAGCAAATGCAAGACAGAAAAGGAATCATAAATAATAAAACAGAAAAAAAATAAAAAAGTCAACAAATGAAACACATTGCAAAATTACAGATTTAGCAGTAATCATATCAATAATCATATTAAATGTCAATGTTCTAAATTCCCCAAATAAAAGCTGGAAATTGTCAAACTGGATGGAAAAACAATATCCAACCACCATCAGTATATATTTACAAGTAGAGCTCACTCACAAAGAGGCCAAAAGCAAAAGGGTGGAAATATAAATTCCAAGTTACACTAATATAAAGAAAGCTAGAATGATTATAATATTAGACAAAGGCAAATTTCAGAGCAAAGAAAAACAAAACCTAAGCATTTATGCATCCAGTAAAAGCCCTGCAAAATACATCAAATACTGACAAGAACTTCAAGGAAAATAGACATATTCATAATTATAGTAAGAGAATTAATATCCTCTCTCATAAAAGATAAAAGTAAGCAAAAAAAGAAAAGAAAAAAATCAATAAGTATATGTTAGTTTTCAGCAGTACTATCAGCCAACTTGACCTAAAGTATATTTATAGAACAGTCTTCCCAACAACAGTAGAACACCCACTTCTGTCAAGCACATAGATAATTTACCAAGATAAACTCTATTCTAAGCCATAAAACAAGTCTTGTATTTCAAATAATCAAGTCATCTGAAGTAAATTCTCTAGTCACAATAGAATTAGAAATTGAAGCAGAATGATATCTGGAAAGTCACATATGTTGGAAACTGAAACTATTTTTAAATAGCCTGTAAGTTAAAGGGGGGAGAAAGGAGTAAAATGAGCATTTGTAAATAAATGAAGCCACAATGCATCACAAAATGTGAAATGTAGCTAGACCAGTATGTATAGGAAAACAATACATTTAATGCCACTACTAGAAAAGAAAGAAGGTCTCAAATCAATGAAAAACTAGAAAAGGACAAATCAAAACTGAAGTGAAGAAATCAGAGAAATCAATAAATATAAAAATAAACCTTCATGAAATAGAAAGGAACAGTCAAACCAAAGGTTGAAAATTTGGGGAGATGAATAAAATCCATACACTTCTACTCAACTATTAAGAAAAAATATAGAGAAGATGATGAAATTTAAACAATATAATAATGAGACAGGTTATATCCCAATAGGTTCTATAGTTATGAAAAAGATAAGAAAATATTATGAACAACTTTATGTTAATAAATTCTATTTAAATGACAAATTGCTTAAAATTCAGACACAAGTGAATACAGCTTATTCAAGACAAAATAGACAGCTTGAGTTCCTTAAAGTTATTAGAGATTAAATTTATGGTTAAAAATCTTCCCACAAAGATAACTCTATACCTCAATGACTTAATTCATAAATTCTACCAAACATTTAATGAATAGTACTAAATCTGTATAAAAATATTCTAGAAATCTCAAGAAGGAAATGTTTTCTGATTCATCCCATTAAGCTAGCTTACTCTGATACCAAAATATATAAATAAATAAAATGAAAGAAAGAAAACTATAAGAAAAGAAAACCACAGACAAATAACCTTCTGAAAGTACATGCAGTGATTCTATACAAAATTCTAACAAATCAAATCCAACATTATGTAAGAAGGATAATATATCATGGTCAAGTAAATTTTATGGAATACACATTTGGCTTAATATTAAAAATTTAATATGATTCACATCAATAAACAGCAAAAAAGATAATCTCAGCAAATTTAAATACTCAACAGATGAATGAATAAAATCTGTGTTGCTGCTGCTGCTAAGTCGCTTCAGTCGTGTCCGACTCTGTGCGACCCCATAGACGGTAGCCCACCAGGCTCCCCCGTCCCTGGGATTCTCCAGGCAAGAACACTGGAGTGGGTTGCCATTTCCTTCTCCAATGCATGAAAGTGAAAAGTGAAAGTGAAGTCGCTCAGTCGTGTCCGACTCTTAGTGACCCCATGGACTGCAGCCTACCAGGCTCCTCCACCCATGGGATTTTCCAGGCAAGAGTACTGGAGTGGGGTGCCATTGCCTTCTCCGAAAATGAAATACTACTCAGAGATAAAAAGCTATGTGAACTTTTGATTCATAAGCACATATTAAAATAAACGTGCTAAAAGAAAGCCTGCCAAAAGAGAATGGTGTGTGATTTTACATACACAAATTCCTGGGAAATTCAGATCTCTTTAGTGACAGAATGCAAATTTGTGGAACTACAGGGAAAGTTAGGTGAGGGAGCAAGAGGAGGGGTTAACGGAAGAGCTAGAAAAGATGGGTGACACGTGAGCACAAAGACACTTTTGTGGGTGATGGATAACTATCTTGACTGAAGTGATATTTTCACAGGTATGCACATGTCGAATGTTAAATTGTACACGAAATACATGCAATGTATTGTATATTGGTTATATCTCAATACAGCCATTTACAAAAGAAAATATAGAATTTCTAATCCATCTGACATCCCGAATCAAAATCTCCAGAATCAATGTTAGTCTCACTTGGCTGATGAAAGGTAGTCTTTAGTACTAGCCTCTGCCACCCCCTTTCCCCTGCGTTTTCAACACTCTTACTTGATTCTGGGAAGAGGGACAATTTTAATATTTTCTTTAAAGTTCTTTTTAAGTGCTATGAGAGTGAAACTTCAAGACAGTCCTTTGTTTTACTGTTGACCTGTCACTTGTAAGAATCACTTGTGAAAAATTCAGGAATCACCAATTTATCAACAAATGTATACTGGAAACACATGACAGGAAATTCTGCCTTGTCAACAAGATCGATACAGTTTCAAAGAACTTTCACCCCACATAAATATGTAGCATGACAATGAAGAAATTAATGAGCATATTTATAGAAATGTTATTATAGTAGACCCAATGCTAAATGACCAGTGTCCAATTTAGAGCACAGGTAAATAAATAGTGACATATTTATTTAACAGAATACTGTACAATAATGAAATGCTATACAGCTACACTCAAAAAAATGGATCAATTCTATAAATATAATATTGAGGGAAATGAACTAAACACAAATATTATATAATTCCATTTTTTATATACTCCAAAAATGGGAAAATTAATAATGTTAAAAATTGAGTATTCACTTTTGGATAGGAAAAAGGAAAGTGACTGGGAGTAGGCTTAAAGTAGCCTTCTGGTGTGATCATCAATGTTCTATACTTTTGCTAAATAATAATTATGTAGATTGCTCATTTTATTATTCATTTAACCCTGTGCTTAATGACATTTGTTAGTTCACTAGAAGTATAAACATAAAATTGTAAAAAGTCATATAAAATTGACCTATGAAAAAGAGTTACTAAGGGATATAACTAATCAAGATTTCATATTTTTTAGTCAAATTTTAACTCAGGTTATGTGTGCATTCAGTCACTTCAGTCATGTCAGATTTTTTGTGCCTCTATGGACTGTAGCCTGCCAGGCTCCTCTATCCATGGTATTCTCCAGGCAAGAACACTGGAAGGAGTAGCCATGCCCTTTTCCAGGGTCTCTTCCCAACCCAGGGGTCCAACTTGCTTCTCCTGTATCTCCTGCATTGCAGGCAGATTCTCTACCACTGACCCACTGGGGAAGCCCCCTAAGTCAAGTTAAAACATGGGAATGAATCATCAGTTCAGGTGTTATGTTATGATTCAGATTATTTACAGATGTTACATAGAATCATGGAGCTCTACTTGTGAAAAACATTACAGGTTAACAGAAACGTGTATCAGTCGCTTTGATCCGGTTAGCTATGCCTGTCAGGTGGTTGCTATATAACTGGGAATAATTTACTGGATTTCCAGGCTAAGACTTTTATAAAATGAAAACCAACATAAAGCATAGATTATGTGCCTTTGTTTTTGCATGAACACTATGATAGCTAAGTTATATCTCAGTAAGTCTTATCATTGACACATATTATATTTATATAAACAACTACGCACCATCATTCCTTGGCTCCCTTTAGTTTCAGGCCTACCAACCTTTAGGAAGTCTGAAAGATTTAAAAAGTTCTATTTGAAAAATCTGACATATTTATCAGTACTAAACAGAACACATTATTTTGGAATTCCTTATGTGGTGTACTGCGACAGTACTTCGTAAGTACCAGACACTCATTCCAAAATGGGGAATTATGCCTCCTTGTCCTTTCTATTGATTTTTCAAGTCATAGAGCAGATATACCTCTCTACGGTGCTGGTACAATACACTGAGTATCTTTCCTCACCTGACTCTCACCTGAGCCAAAACCACATTCAACAGGAACACATGCACACACACATACACACACACACACACACAAACGGGGATGCACACAAGAGAAGTGTGTTCCCTGTGACACTGATGATATCATTTGAAAACTTTTATTTCCTTTGTACATCTCCATTTTTTATTTCTTCAATGTGGTGAAGAGACTTCTGTTGCTGCTTCTATTTAGTCGCTAAGTCATGTCCAACTCTCTATGATCCTATGTACTGTGCCCACCAAGCTCCTCTGTCCATGAGATTTTCCAGGCAAGAATACTGGAATGGGTCATCATTTCCTTCTCCAGGGAATCTTCCTGACCCAGGAATTGAACTCGTATTTCCTGCATTGGCAGGGAGATTCTTTTCTACTAAGCCACCAGGGAAGCCTGAAGAGACATCTAGCTTGAGTCATATTAACGGCTCAATCTCTTAGAGACTCGCACTTCTCAGATTAAAAATAAAGATTATAAAATCAACTTCATAATATGATTTTAAGGAATGTATGTGGCATCATGTATAAGTTATCTAGTTAAATAATTGACAAGTAATAAATACATAATCAATGTTTAGAACTTCTAAAGGTAGGGGAGGCACAGGAAAGGAGGACGGAAAAGGGGATAAGGGGGCAATAACAGAAAATATTATATAAATAATATAGCTTACTAATAACCTCAGATATGCAGATGACACCACCTTTATGGCAGAAAATGAAGAACTAAAGAGCCTCTTGATGAAAGTGAAAGAGGAGAGTGAAAAAGTTGGCTTAAAGCTCAACATTCAGAAAACTAAGATCATGGCATCCAGTCCCGTCAATTCATGGCAAACAGATGGGGAAACAGTGGAAGCAGTGGCAGAATTTATTTTCGGGGGGGGGGGGCTCTAAAATCACTGCAGATGGTGACTGCAGCCATGAAATTAAAAGGCACTTACTCTTTGGAAGGAAAGTTATAATCAACCTAGACAGCATATTGAAAAGCAGAGACATTACTTTGTCAACAAAGGTCTGTTTAGTCAAGGCTATGGGTTGACTGCAAGGAGATTCAACCAGTCCATTCTGAAGGAGATCAACCCTTTGATTTCTTTGGAAGGAATGATGCTAAAGCTGAAGCTCTAGTACTCTGGCCCCCTCAGCGAAGAGTTGACTGACTGGAAAAGACTCTGATGCTGGAAGGGATTGGGGGCAGGAGGAGAAGGGGACGACAGAGGATGAGATGGCTGGATGGCATCACTGACTTGATGGACGCGAGTCTGAGTGAACTTTGGGAGTTGGTGATGGACAGGGAGGCCTGGCGTGCTGCGATTCTTGGGGTCGCAAAGAGTCGGACACGACTGAGCGACTGAACTGAACTGATGGTTTTTCAAGTAGTCATGTATGGATGTGAGAGTTGGACTATAAAGAAAGCTGAGTGCCAAAGAATTGATGCTTTTGAACTGTGGTGTTGGAGAACACTCTTGAGAGTCCCTTGGACTGCACGGAGATCCAACCAGTCCATCCTAAAGGAAATCAGGCCTGAGTTTTCATTGGAAGGACTGACGTTGAAACTGAAATTCCAGTACTCTGACCACCTGATGCGAAGAGCTGACTTATTTGAAAAGACCCTGATGCTGGGAAAGATTGAAGGAAGGAGGAGAAGGGGACGACAGAGGATTAGATGGTTGGATGGGATCACTGACTCAATGGACACGAGTTTGGGTAAACTCCGGGAGTTGGTGATGGACAGGGAGGCCTGGCGTACTGCGCTTCATGGGGTCGCAAAGAATTGGACACGACTGAGCAACTGAAATGAACTCAATATGGAAAAAATGAGCAATACAAAATAAGGAATATAAAGCATTATTTCAATAATTTAATAGCTTGTCTTTTTACCCAGGTTGATTATAAGAGGGAAGTTTTTTGTACTGCTATGTGACAATACCTAGAACATGGGGTTTCCCAGGTGGCTCAGTGGTAAAGAATCCACCTGCCAATGCAGGAGACACAAGAGCTGCAGATGTGATATTTGAATCAGGAAGACCCCTGGAGAAGGAAATGGCAACCCACTCCAGTATTCTTGCTTGAAAAATCCCATGGGCAGAGGACCCTGGTGGGCTACAGTCCATGGGGTCACAAAGGTTCAGACCCCACTGAGTGACTAACCATGCAGGTGTCCAGACATACTTTCATAATAGATATATAAGTTCTTTTCTCATGTCATAGAACTAATCCCTAAGACAGTTATAAAATATTTCATAAATATTTTAGCATCTTAGGGCAATAGAAAAATGATACCTTGGAATTATTATGTTGGTAGAGAGAATATGGGAAAATGATGAGCGGAACAAAGCTAAATTATGTTTATTATTTTAAAACTAAATTATATTAACAAAAGGCTAGAATTATATAAGAGGAGGAGAAAAAGGAAACAGTGGAGGAGGAGGAGGAAGGGAGAGAGGAGGGAGAGGAGCATTCACAACAACAGGATGAAGGGGGTATACTAGCTTGTAGTTTGCATCAGAAAAGGAAGCTGTGAAAATCTTGTTTGTGCTCATTGTTCTTTTCACAAACTTTGTCTTTTTTGTTGATAAGCAGGTAATTAATTCTGTTTGATTTTCTTCCCAAGCTTGATGAAAAATGACTCTATTGTTGACAGGAAAATTTGTCTGAAATATTTCCTGGTTCTCATAAGGTCTTTTCTGTGTATTATTACTTGACATATCTTGATGTCTGTAAAAGTTACCCTTCTGTTTTGGTGTTGTGAGAAAGTTACCTTGAAAATTTGTCACATCTATTAACCTCAACCCCAGTTTCAGTCTTTTATTTCTTTATAAATGCAAAAATATCCTTATGGATGTTATTTTATTTTTATATCTAAAGCTTGGTGAGAAACCATGAAGTGAGAAACCACTTACTGCAAACCCATGTGCAGTAAGTTGCCTGGATATTCCAGTTTCTTACTATTGGACTTTACATTATTGGTTTAGAAAAGGCAACATAAATTTGCTATAGAAGCATAAACCTCAAATAAGTGCTTATAAAAAGTGTACCTTCTATTTGCTGAAACTACATGTCGAAGGTAGCTTTTACTTTTGAAAATGAAGACTATTTTAAAAAAATAAAGAACTGAAAGAGAACAGAGCTGTGTAGCTGCTAAAATGAGCTCAGAGTCACATCTTTCATCCATTTTTCCAGAAGGGAACATAAAGCTATATATACAAATCAGATCCTTAAATAGAAGGACTTTAATGAACATATAAGATTTCTCCTTGTTCCATTATAAATTATACATTAAATTTAGAGCATACATCTGGAATTTTACTTAAGAATATACACATAAAACAGCTTTACGGTGAAGCAGAAATGGGAAAATGTTATACACAATATAAAAAGGAAAGTAATAATATAAAATGTAGGTGATTTACTTAATGATGAATTTCTCTCAGATTGTATCTTGCCTTAAATGTTGTTCTCCAATGCAGTATGATTCACTACATCTAAATATAAAATTTAATAAACCATTTAAAAAATCTTGTTAAAATATAATTTTGAAAGATATAGAAAAAGTATGAAGATTAGTAAAGTCTCACTCTGTCACTTTTGAACTGTGTAAACATGAGCCTATGATTTCAAATGGGATTAACAATAGCAGACTTGCCAGATTGTTCTGCAAAGTAAAAGAGGTAGCATGAGAAAGCCTAAGAAGATATCAAAATGATGCTAGATAGATTTCTGAATGACTTCTCTTTTTGAATAATTTCCTCAGATTAATTTCTGGCATATGTTATGTTGTTTTAGTCACTAAGTCATATCTGACTCTTTTGTGATCCTATGGACTGTAACTCACCAGGCTCCTCTGTCCTTGTGATTTCCCAGGCAAGAATACCTGAGTGGGTTGTCATTTCTTTCACCAGGGTATCTTCTTAACCCAGGGGCTGAACCTGCATCTCCTTCATTGGCAGATAGATACTTTAACCACTGAACCACCTGGAAATCTGATATGTGTACGTGCGTGCTAAGTTGCTTCAGTCATGTCTAACTCTTTGTGACCTTATGCACTATAGCCTGCCAGGCTCCTCTGCCCATGGTATTCTCCAGGCAAGAATACTGGAGTGGGTTGTCATGCCCTCCTCCAGGGTGATAGTCTGGAGGAAGACTATAGTCTGGAGGAGTTAATTCCTAAAATCCTGGTACAAAAAAATCCTTCCAGCATAGATCCCATTTGTGTATGGATTGTGATGGCACTTGATATCATCAGGCCATTAAGGCATGTGGGAGTGAGATTTAAACAGAGCTGGACAGAGTTAAAAAAAAAAAGAGAGAGAGAGAGAGAGATGCAGAGAGAGAGTGAATTAGCCTCAGAGTGAATATTAGGACAAAGACCCTGATAAAAACACACTAAGAGCTAGCATTTTTCATATGCATTATGAACAACTGAAATAAATATTCAAGTTTTATTTGGCACATTTTTGGCATCATTTCTCTGTACACTATCTCTAATGGGTACAGGTCATGGCCTTATTAGAATCCCACAAGATGTTTTCATAGCACTGGGCTGAAACTCAAGTAGGTTTTGAGTGTGGGTGAGAAGGATGTTGTCAGCCAAGAAATAAAATAAAGAATTTACTTTCTGTGAACTCATCAAGGAGTTTAAAATAGATCAACATTTATCTTTAATTCACGCTCCATTATTTTTACTCACTTTATGTTTCTTATTTGGTGGAATGTCACTTAAAATGATATGACTACTTTTGATCATGATGATAGACAATATAAAGGAAACTAGACAAAATACTAGTATTCTATAACTAGTACATTTTAAATTGCATTATTTTAAGAAAATTAGTTATATTTACAGCTGGTAATATGAGATAAATGAAGGCTTTTCACAGTATCGTTAACTAACATTACTTGATTAACAATAATTTTGTGACTGTGAATTGAGTAGTAGTTAAGACTTAATATGTGCACTTTTTATTGCTTATTAACTATTTTGCACTATTTTATGATGATCTTGACATTCAATAGTCTATTAAAGGAAAGCTAGCATATTTTAATGTCTTTAGGAACATTCTCAGAATTGTAATAGATATGGAAAATATAACAAAGATTTATTTAGTTACCCTAGGGTATGTAGTGATTAAAAAGACAAAGAATAACCAAGTCTCAAACCTTAAATTTGATCTATAGTAAATCATTGAGGAAGAAAATCTGAAAGAAAGGAACAGGCAAGAAAGAAAAGGGAAATGGTGTACTCTGGTGCCCCATGTCTGATAAAGCATGGGAGTGGACTGCAGTGGAAGTAAGGTCACTTTTCTGGCACTGATTTAATCTAATCCTCCTTTCTATTGCAACTGAGTATATGTTTTAGTCAAGGAAGTTTGACACAGGATTTATTATAACTGGACTATATCTATAATAACTGAATATTGCCAGCAAATCATTAGTGTTGTAAATATTGCTCTGGAAGTTATGAGTAGGAGGCCTCAGCCCAGTGGAAATATATCCACACATATTAACAGAGTCGGTACTAAAACTTTTTGATTGCAAACTTTTCTAATTTGGCCTAAAACTATGACATCCAAATGAATATTCTCTGCATCAGTGTTGCAAGATATTAAATTTTTATTAAAACACATCATGGCAACATAAGGCAGGTAAAATACAGGATAAAAAAGTGGAATTCAGTACATATATGGTCAATAAATGT
The DNA here is from genome assembly GCA_006408695.1 of Aepyceros melampus. Lineage (NCBI taxonomy): Eukaryota > Metazoa > Chordata > Mammalia > Artiodactyla > Bovidae > Aepyceros > Aepyceros melampus. The sequence continues at coordinate 65,202 of SJXQ01009197.1, read as the reverse complement.
TTCAAAGTAGAAAAAATTACCTGTTTAGGAGAATTTGAAATTTCTCAATGATTTTTTGTACTCATAAAATTATTTCATACTAATAGTTCTCATCAATGACACAAATTCCCATTGAATACCAAGTCATAAAAACTTTCACATGTATATATTTCCATCAGTTTCATCATATAGGCTATCCATTGGGTATAAACTTTGACTTTACCTTAGTTATCTAGTCAGTAAGCTGATTTGAATGGTTTAATGTATGCTAGCAAAAGACATGAAACTTCTAGCTAGCTAAGAGATGAAGATTTCGTACTCATGGTGCAGAAATCAACATGAACATCAGCATCTTTAGATTTATCTCTCTTTTCCTCCAGGCCCTAATGTGTGACATGATTTGGCCCAAATAAATGCTATATGCACAGTCACTATCTGTCACAGGCTCAGGGACCCTGAACTTGAAGAATCTATGTCTTGCTATTATGCAGTAAGCAGGCCTGCTCCTGGTTGGGGGATGGGAGGTAGAGGGTGAGATCAACATATTTCTTAAGGGTAGCAGCAGTGTGGACAACATGAGAAGAGCTGTAGATGAAAGAAAAGGCATCTAACTCTACTAGTTCACAAGAGCCAGTCATGCACATCTTGTCCCAGAGCCATCCAACCATCTCATCCTCTGTTGTCCCCTTCTCCTCATGCCTTCAATCCTTCCCAGCATCAGGGTCTTTTCAAATGAGTCAGTTCTTCGTATCAGGTAGACAAAGTATTAGAGTTTCAGCTTCAACAGCAGTCCTTCCAATGAACACTCAAGACTGATCTCCTTTAGGATGGACTGGTTGGATCTCCTTGCAGTCCGAGGGGCTCTCAAGAGTCTTCTCCAACATCACAGTTCAAAAGCATTAGTTCTTTGGTGCTTAGCTTTCTTTATAGTCTAACTCTGACACCCATACATGACCACTGGAAAAACCATAGCCTTGACTAGATGGACCTTGGTTGGCAAAGTAATGTCTCTGCTTTTTAATATGCAGTCTCGGTTGGTCATAACCTTCCTTCCAAGGAGAAAGTATATTTTAACTTCATGGCTGAGGTCACCATCTGCAGTGATTTTGGAGCCCCCCAAAATAAAGTCTGCCACAGTTTCCACTGATTCCCCATCTATTTGCCATGAAGTGATGGGACCAGAGGCCATGATCTTAGTTTTCTGAATGTTGAGCTTTAAGCCACCTTTTTCACTCTCCTCTTTCACTTTCATCAAGTGGCTCTTTAGTTCCTCTTCACTTTCTGCCATAAAGGTGGTGTCATCTGCATATCTGAGGTTACTGATATTTCTTCTGGCAATCTTGATTCCAGTTTGTGCTTCTTCCAGCCCAGCGTTTCTCATGATGTACTCTGCATACAAGTTAAATGAGCAGGGTGACCAATATACAGCCTTGACGTACTCCTTTTCCTATTTGGAACCAGTCTGTTGTTCCATGTCCAGTTCTAACTGTTGCTTCCTGACCTGCATATAGGTTTCTCAAGAGGCAGGTCAGGTAGTCTGGTATTCCCATCTCTTTCAGAATTTTCCACAATTTATTATGATCCACACAGTCTAAGGCTTGGCATAGTCAATAGATCAGAAATAGATATTTTTCTGGAAATCTCTTGCTTTTTCGATGATCCAGCAGATGTTGGCCATTTGATCTCTGGTTTCTCTGACTTTTCCAAAACCAGCTAGAACATCTGGAAGTTCATGGTTCATGTACTGTTGAAGCCTGGCTTGAAGAATTTTGAGCATTACTTTACTAGCATGTGAGATAAGTGCAATTGCGTGGTAGTTTGAACATTCTTTGGTATTGCCTTTCTTTGGGATTGGAAAGAAAACTGACCTTTTCCAGTCCTGTGGCCACTGCTGAGTTTTCCAAATATGCTGGTATATTGAGTGCAGTACTTTCACAGCATCATCTTTCAGGATTTGAAACAGCTCCACTGGAATTCCATCACGTCCACTAGCTTTGTTCATACTGATGCTTCCTAATGCCCACTTGACTTCACATTCCAGGATGTCTCACTCTAAATGAGTGATCACACCATTGTGATCATCTGGGTCATGAAGATCTTTTTTGTACAGTTCTTCTGTGTATTCTTGCCACCTCTTCTTAATATCTTCTGCTTCAGTTAGGTCCCTACCATTTCTGTCCTTCTGAGCCCATCTTGGCATGAAATGTTCCCTTGGTATTTCTAATTTTCCTTTAGAGATCTCTAGGCTTTGCAATTCTATTGTGTTCCTCTTATTTCTTTGCACTGATCATTGAGGAAGTCTTTCTTATCTCTCCTTGCTATTCTTTGGAACTCTGCATTCAAATGAGTATATCTTTCCTTTTCTCCTTTGTTTTTCTCATCTCTTCTTTTCACAGCTAGTTGTAAGGCCTCCTCAGACAGCTATTTTGCATCTCTTTTTTTTGAGGATGGTCTTGCTCCCTGTCTCCTGTACAATGTCCATAATTCTTCAGGCACTCTATCAGATCTAGCCCCTTAAATCTATTTCCCACTTCCACTGTATAATCGTAAGGGATTTGATTTAGATTATACCTGCATGATCTAGTGGTTTTCCTACTTTCTTCAATTTACGTCTGAATTTGCAATAAGGAGTTCATGATCTGAGCCACAGTCAACTCCCGATCTTGTTTTTGCTGATTGTATAGAGCTTCTCCATCTTTGGCTGCAAAGAGTATAATCAATCTGATTTTGGTGTTGATCATCTGGTGATGTCAATGTGTAGAGTCTTCTCTTGCGTTATTTGAAAAGGCAGGTACTAATTCTAATTAATTATCAAACGATGTGTGTGTGTCTGTGTGTGTGAGAGTGAGAGAGAAAGAAAGAGGACACAAGCATAGAAGAAAGAAAGTTCCAGTTGAAAAATAACATGATGGTTGACACAAAATCTCACATCTCAGAGGGACTCCAGGGATATTCTATATACTGAAACTAAAGAACAAAGATTCTGAAATTGCATGGGATGTTTACCAAAACGCAACAAACTCTTATGGAAACTGAGGAAAAGATAAATGTGTCTTCAAACCTGTGCTATAGAAATGAAACTTAGACCAAATGAATTAATAGAGGAAACTTATAACTGTAGATTTTTTGGTTTAATAGTCATTAAAACTTAGAGAGGGACTCCTAACCTTCATTAACTTTTGAGGACATTTGGAAGAGTCCTTAACAGTGGAAACTGATTTTTTTTCTTTAATTAATTTTTATTTTTTAGTTTGTTTTGCTTTACAATACTGTATTCGTTTTGCTGCACATCGACATGAATCAGCCATGAGTGTACATGAACTCTCACTCCCGCCCCACACCCTTTCTCTGGATTATCCCCGTGCATCAGTCCCAAGCATCCTGCATCCTGCATCAAACCTGGACTGGCGATTCATTTCACTTATGATATCACACATGTTACACTGCCACTCTGCCAACCCATCCCACCCTCTCCCTCTCCCACAGAGTCCAAAAGGCCATTCTATACATCTGTGTCTCTTTTGCTGTCTTGCTTACAGGTTTATCATTATCATCATTCTAAATTCCATATATATGTGTAAGTATACTGTATTGGTGTTTTTCTTTCTAGCTTACTTCACTCTGTATAATCGGCTCCAGCGTCTCCACCTCATTAGAACTGATTCAAATGTATTCTTTTTAATAGCTGAGTAATACTCCATTGTGTATATGTACCACTGCTTTCTTATCCATTCATCTGCTGATGGACATCTAGGTTGCTTCCATGTCCTGGCTATTACAAACAGTGCCGCAATGAACATTGGGGTACACGTGTCTCTTTCAATTCTGGTTTCCTCGGTGTGTATGCCCAGCAGTGGGATCGCTGGATCATAAGGCAGTTCTATTTGCAATTTTTTAAGGAATCTCCACACTGTTTTCCATAGTGGCTGTACTAATTTGCATTCCCACCAACAGTGTAAGAGGGTTCCCTTTTCTCCACACCCTCTCCAGCATTTATTGCTTGTTGACTTTTGGATCGCAGCCATTCTGACTGGTGTGAAATGGTACCTCATTGTGGTTTTGATTTGCATTTCTCTGATAATGAGTGATGTTGAGCATCTTTTCATGTGTTTGTTAGCCATTCGTATGTCTTCTTTGGAGAAGTGTCTATTTAGTTCTTTGGCCCATTTTTTGATTGGGTCATTTATTTTTCTGGAGTTGAGCTGCATAAGCTGCTTGTATATTTTTGAGATTAGTTGTTTGTCAGTTGCTTCATTTGCTATTATTTTCTCCCATTCAGAAGGCTGTCTTTTCACCTTGCTTATAGTTTCCTTTGTTGTGCAGAAGCTTTTAATTTTAATTAGATCCCATTTGTTTATTTTTGCTTTTATTTCCAGTATTCTGGGAGGTGGATCATAGAGGATCCTGCTGTGATTTATGTCAGAGAGTGTTTTGCCTGTGTTCTCCTCTAAGACTGAATTATTCTTTCTGATAAAGGATACTGTTGTTGTTGTTGTTGTTGTTGAGTTACTAAGTCATGTCTGATTCTTTTGCAACCCGATGGATTGTAGCCTGCCAGGCTCCTCTATCCATGGGATTTCCCAGGCACGAATACTGGAGTGAGTTGCCATTTCCTCCTCCGGGGAATCTTGCCAACCCAGGAATCTAACCTGAGTCTCCAGCATTGCAGACAGATTCTTTACCACTGAGCCACGAGGGAAGTTCAATAAAGGATAGAAGTGCAATAAAAATGTTAAGCAAAAAGTTAGCATTATCTCCCAAATTATGTTAATAGTAATCAACAAAATATTCTGAAGATCTAAGAAAAGTCATTTAGAAAGGTTTTTTAGACCTTTTCTTTTCAATAGTCTCAAAAATCTTTCTCTTGGGTAACCCTACTTCATCTCCTTACCAAGATTTTAGCATCTATATTTCATTGACTATACCCCCTCATCACCATCTACTTGTCTCTAATAGCTTCTCATTAGATTAATTTACAAAAATCATTTAGGTTTCTTCAGAAAATGCATCAGGAGGCAGTGAATCTAAGCGAGTTTTATTTCTCAGTTGATCAGACTGCTGGCACTTGAGGAGTTCAAGAAAGACTCAGAAAAACCTTGAAAACATAAAATCTTTGAACTTTACAATGAAAAATGTGATTTAGTAGTGCACGCTATTAGGGACAGAATTGTACTAAGAACTCAAGTTTCTCAGCAGAAAAGCCAGCCCTCCTTCCTTTCAATACACTTCTTTGAAGACCAGCTGGCATTTCTGAGGTCCTGGGGCTGTGAGCACGTGGACAGCAGCCTGCTGGTGTCTATTTCTAAAATCAATATTATCTCAATTTATGAACAGTTTAAGAAAATAAATTTCCAAGTGTGACCTGATTCACTTTCTCGGAAGAATTTGCATTCTTGTAAATTCTGCAGTGAGTCACTCAGGGCAAGAAAACTGACTGACATCTATTGGCCTTAGTTTTGACACAAGGGGGGACTCCGAGGCAAATTCCAATTCTTTAGACCGCATTAATAAATGTAAACAGGATGTTTTAGCACAGAAAGCATAAAACTGCCTGATACATGCAAGGCATATCTTTAATAATGTTTAAAAAGGAGCTAAACATGTCCCTGGGAATTCTTAAAACATTTATCTTTTAGGCAGTTATTTAGTTTCACAAGTCTTTGTTGTTTAACAAGCTGGAGAAAATAGTCAGCTAATGTTATATTAATCAGTAAATTAATATTTTAATTTGATTTTCTTTCTAGTTAAAATGCTTGCAGCTCTTCCTCCCCCCCCCCACCCCCGCCTTACTTCGGCACTGATGCTAAATGGTATCATTATCATATCGTACCTTGGGGTTGTGAGATAACAGGGTCCAGTGATAACTCTATTCTTAGAAGAGTGGGAGGTTTATCATGCCACTTACACATTTAAAATGACACTCCATGTCTCCCGTGCAACAAAGTGTCTTAGAGCTGAGTCATAGAATTTTTCAAGTTGTGCTTTTCAAGTCACAGTCTAAGAATGTACCTTTCAAATCTAACTAGAAAATAAATTTGTGCTTAGTAGAAATTCTATCTTTAGTCAAGGGAAAAAAATATTGCTCAGAATATCTGAAGGATATAAGTGTGAGTTTCAGGTTCTAGTTTCTTGTATTAACTGACAATTCAACAGATACTTAGATTCAAAGGATGTGGTGGTGTATTCTTTGCAAATGAGTAAAGATCTATTCAAGTTTCACATTAGAAATTTAACACAGGCTACGTATTTTTATTTTCAATTTCTCAAAAACAAACTCTGTCTTTGTTTAGTATATATTGAGGAGCTAAAACATGCTAGGAGCTGTGTAATTTTGTGTGATATTATTTCTGTGGCAACATTAATTTTTTTCATAGCCATCACCATAAAACTTTATGTATTTCTAAGAACACAAATTTAGTATGATTAAGGGAGATTAGCCATGCTGCCTCAGAAGAGATTAGCTGAGGTTAGCAATAGAGAATGTTCTTGAAGCATTTATGTTAGTTCACTGTACGCTTTAATATTTCTAATGAAAAGTATCATACTCACCCAATGTTTTGCACCCTTCCTGAATTTCAGCTGGAGTTTTGCAGAAAGAATGCTAAACTAATTTACTGGTATTGAAAAATACATATATATTAATACTAAAAAAAATAAAGTAGTATAATAAAATATCACAATTTAATTTTATCTAAGATGTATAGCTAAACTATCAATAGGAAGCTTGCCTATAATTGATCTATTTTCACCTTATGGTCCTTTTCCATTGACATAAAACTTTGAGTCCTAGATGTATAGATCCACAAAGTTGTTTACATAAATTTTAACATAATCTAATTGTAGAAAACTCAAATCCAGTTAGCAAACTCTATTTAATTTTCTTAAATTAGTGCCAAACTCATTACTTCCATTTTGTCCATTTTTGTTCCATGATTTTCTTGTCTACCAGGGAGAAAAATGCCAATCATTTTGCTAATAGGGACAACTGCTGCTGCTGCTGCTAAGTGTGACCCCATAGACGGCAGCCCACCAGGCTCTCCGGTCCCTGGGATTCTCCAGGCAAGAACACTGGAGTGGGTTGCCATTTCCTTCTCCAATGCATGAAAGTGAAAAGTGAAAGTGAAGTCGCTCAGTTGTATATGGACAAAGCCATATGCAATTCTCAGAGAAATATTCAAGTTTATATTCTAAAATGAAGTATGTTCACTTATCTTACATAAATCTGTTATGCAGATTTATAATATTTTTTAAAATTATTACTATTGTTATTTATACTATTATATAAACAAATATTAGAAATCACAAGAATGTTAACTACACAGAACTCACGAGAAATAGATTTGATCAGTTACTTTGTTCAGTCTGGTTAAGTGAAAACTTTGTTTTACAGGAAAGTTTTCAATGAAAAGAGAAAGTAAGTTTATGTATAGAAAATCAGATTGTTGTTTTAAAAAAGCATAGAAATATAGATTCATATACATTGACCAAAATTGATAAATAGCTTAGAGAAAAGATAGAGAAGATAATCTGTATTTAAGCTTTCTCTGGTAGCTCAGCTGGTAAAGAATCCACTGCAATGCAGGAGACCTTGGTTTGATCCCTGGGTCGGAAAGATCCCCTGGAGAAGGGAAAGGCTACCTACTCCAGAATTTCTTGGGCTTCCCTCGTGGCTCAGATGGTAAAGAATCTGCCTGAAATGTGAGAAACCTGGGTTCGATCCCTGGGTTGGAAGATCCCCGGGAGAAAGGGAATGGCTACCCCTTCCAATATTCTGGCCTGGAGAATTCCATGGACAGAGGAGCCTGACTTGCTATAGTCCATGGAGTCACAAAGAGTTGTACACAATTGAGTGACTTTCACTTTCAATCTGTATTTATGAGCCATGAACTGGAGACCACGTCCTCTACTAGACACAACGTTTGAAAACAACAATATATCTTACATTTACTGAATGCTTAGATCCCCTGGATCTAAGGAAATGGCAATCCACTCCAGTACTCTTGTTTGGGGAAATTCCATGAACAAAGGTGCTTGGCAGGCTATATCCATGGGGTCAAGAAAGAATTGGACACAATTTAGCAACAAACAACAACAACATATGCAAACTGCTGTCCAAGTGTTTTATGTATTAGTTTATTTAATCCTTACAGTCCCATGGATGAAGTTACTATTCATTATCCTTGTCATACAAATTAATAAATCAAAATCAAGAGGTTAAACAACCTGTCTAAAGTCTAAACAAGTGTAAGATGTAGTTGAGACGAGATCAAAGTTCTTATTCTTGGTTAATACTCTTAATCACTAGGATTTCACTCAATTGTTTATTTTTCTTCATTTTAAAATAATATAACTATTCAGGTAAATGGAGAAGAAAGAAAAGTTAAAGACATGATTGCTCATTTCTAAACCTTTACAATTTTCTTGCTTACAATATCAAGACTACCTCTGCATCCAAATTTTAAATACAAGTTTTGACTCAGTTTATTCAGGGCTAGAATTCTTCCCATGAGCCCCCAAAAATATCTAGTGAAAACTTTAATTTACAGTAGTCCTGGGTTGAGAGTAGCCTATTCCAAAAGAACTCAGCATAAATTCTCCATAGAAAAATGCACCTCAACTTCAAGAGGCAAAGTTTACCTGTAGTTAAAACTCCAAGAAACATGAGTTCACAAAAATTGTGAACAAATTATATGGTCTCAAGCCATGTAAGTGAGAATTAGTGAACTCTTCAAATTGCATGTTCAAACCCACAAGCATACAAAGAATTGCACAATCAAATACAAAATGTAAAATATATTTTTACATATGGGGAAAGAAAAGAAAGTCCTAAAAATATTAGGAAAGATAAGTCATTATCAAAAGTGAGACAGAGTTTTAAAAGATCCATTTATAATAATCACAGGTGAAATACACAATAATTGAAATTAGAAACACAGTGGATGGGTTAAGTAGATTAAACATGGTTGAAGGAAAAGTTACTGATTTGAATAAATGTTCAGAATAGAACTTTAAACCAAGAAGTATCATGGTTGTGGGGAAAAAAAACATACTTTTAATTGGGTATGAACTGCTGGGATTGAAAGAAGTAAGGGAAATTTCCAAGGATAACTCAACTAAACAAAATCCTGAATTGAAACCATAGCAGAGTTTGGAGATGTGAAAAACATGGCAGCTGATTAAAAGAGCCCATATTACCCCTGCAATAGAGAGAGTCAGCCTTGATGCAATTGCAAGAAGGAAGAGATAAAGTGAGATGACTACAAACCAGTGCCCTTGAAGAGAGCTAGCATGCTCCTATGTTGGCAACCTCCTTTCAGTTCCTGACAGAGGTAAGTGTCAATGTAAACCTGCATATATCCTCTTCCATTCTTTACATTGCCTTTTTGTTTTGTTGATAGTTTCCTTCACTGAGTAAAGCTTTTTTTTTTTTTTAATGTAATCCCACCTGTTTATTTTTGCTTTTCTTGCTGTTCCTTTTTGTGTAAAAAATCATTGCCTAGAGTGATGTCAAGGATCTCATGTCTATTTATGTATGATATTCACTCTTTTTTATATTTCTCACAATATATAAGCTGAGGCATTGAAGTATAAATAAAAATTGGTTATATGAAAATTAGAGAGACAGACTTGAAAACACATACTTGCAGGAAATAAACCCAACAATAATTAAATATTATAAACATAAGCATTCTAAAATAATTTATATATTACATCATTTAATCCTATCAACAGCCCAAAGACCTAAGTAATAGTTTACCCTACTTCTCAGATGAGGAATGGAAGAATTAAAAAGATCAACTAATTATCCTAAGGATATACAGCATTTAGATGGTACAACAAGAATGAGAAGTCAGCTGGTCTGGTACCAGGATCTGTTTTCTTTATCTGCAAGATATGTTACCTATCAAAGGAGAGGTCAGTCGCTATGGCATCTGATAGCGAAATTAGAAAACACAGAAAGTGAAAGTGAGCCACGCTGGCTGCTTAATTCTCCTCAGGATCTGCATAGAATATTGTCTCTGCAGAACATATTTCTGGTTCTCACTTAACTAACAAGTTATGGTACATAGGGGTTTCCCTGGTAGCTCAGCTAGTAAAGAATCTGCCTGCAATGCAGGAGACCCCTGTTCAATTCAGGAAGATCCGCTGAAGAAGGGAGAGGCTACCCACTCCAGTATTTTTGGGCTTCGCTTGTGGCTCAGCTGGTAAAGAATCCACCCACAAGGTGGGAGACCTGGGTTTGATCCCTGGGTTGGGAAGATACCCTGGAGAAGAGAAGGGCTACGCCCTCCAGTATTCTGGCCTAGAGAATTCCATGGACTGCATGGTCCATGGGGTCGCAAGGACATGGACACGACTGAGCAAATTTCACTTTCACTTTATGATACATAAGTCAGCATGTTAATTTATTAACTATAACAAATATATAATTCTATTAATATTTGTGTTGTGGTCTAAAGTATCTGCTTTCTAATTTATGGTATCTTAGGGGATAATTATGTGGTTGTTTGGTAATCATAAAATGAAAGTAAATGCAGTTAGATATTTTTGAGAGATATTTTATCCAAAATGTGAATGAATATATGAAAATCTATTATAGAGAACATTGATTCATCCATTGAATGCTTTTCAATGTGTCTACATGTTAGCTTAGAATTTTAACAGCTAAGGTTAAATTCCATGATTATTTATTCTGTATCTACAGGATATAACTTAGGGCCTAGTATAAAGTAGGTTCTTCAAAATTAATTGTTGAATTTACTTTTGTGTTCTCTCTCTTTTTCTTCTGATTTTTAGTTTCTAGATTCCATTTAACCTTGTCTTTCCTTATCCTACTTTTTAATTGAGTAACATCTTGTCCCCTAGTGAGCACATGTCTGTCATTTCTGTTTTGGATAAGTCCTTCTTATCCACCATGTATTCACACTTTTAAAGTTATGCCTTAAAATGCAGCCTATTCATTTGATAGCCAGTCTTACAGCTCTTTAAGTGAACCAAGAGGAAATGAAAATAAGATTCTTGAGCCAAGGAAGAAGTTTGAGAAGGTGTCATGGCAGTTGGGAATAAGAGGAGAGAAAGTCAATGTAATAACTGGATGGAAGCAGTGAAACAGAATTTTGCATTCAAAATAGAAATGGGATTGAACCAGAAAAGCAAACATTTCTTGAGATTGAGGGACTTGTTCCAGGCCTGGAAAGGGAAACACTGTTAATATAATGCCTACTACCTAGTTAGTAGTCATAAATACTTACCTAATAAATTAACAATTAAATATAAATTGGAAGGTTGAACACAGAAAAAGTGCATTGTATTCAGGCATAAGCATTTAGAGGCACAGAGAAGCAGAGAGAAATGACACAGCATTTGATTCAGAGAGAAATCCCAAATCAGCAAGAGTTGAAAAGTGTACTGCACATTATCTAGGATGAAATACCATTCATTGACCAAATTCCCTTGTGAGTGGTAATATAAGGTTACTTAACATTACAGGTAGCCTGATTGAAATATAAATGTGAACTGACTTTCCAAGATCAATCAGAGGTCAAGAGTTTAGTTCCATCTCTTAGGCTCCCAAACTTGTTCTTAAGTCACAGGGATAGGTGTTTCTAAATTCTACATTGACTCTTTGATCTGAATCAGGATAAGCTCAGCAGGTCCTTACACCCCCGTGGTGAGAAAATGTATCCTTTACTGTGTTTGAATTCAAAGCAGAGTAAAAGTTGAGTGGGGCAAAATGAAAAGATCTTCCAGATTCACAATGTGGGAGACCCATATTCGAGAGAGATATACCAAAGCTCAGTCAATAGGCAGCTAGACACTAGAAAGATAAGGGTCTATTTAAGTTCATGATCTCCACGTAATCTAAAATCCTCTATTTGGAAGCTATGTTTTGATATGATAAATTTGTTCTCAAACAAAAGAACTGTTGTGATTGCCATTTAAACAAATAATATTTATTAAAGTTGCTGCTAAAATTCCCAATTTCCTGACTTCTGGATCACTCTTGGAATAATATTTTTAAAAATATATCCTTGTAGTTTCATTTGTGGTCTAAAAAGTGTTTGACTCACGAAGGTTGAATGTCAGGTAATTTTATTTAATGTTCACATTTAAAAGAGAAAAGGCGGAGAAAGATTCAGATGAAAAGTAGAGTGTGTGACCTTAGAAATATATTTATAAGGTCTGACTGCAGCAGCCAAAAATAATAACCATTGAACCTAGTGAATAATTTAAGGCCAATGAGCTAACAGTGATCTTTGCAATGGGATATTAATACGTAAATATTTTAGTCAGCTTTTTCACACCCAGCATAAAAATGTCTTATATTTTATCTACAATTTCACTCTCGGTGAAATTTCAGAGAGATTCTTGAGTTCTCACTGAAGTCTTTATATACATATTCACACACTATAATTAAATGATTTTACTACCCAAATACATTCAAGAAAAAAAAAAGATTTTATTTTCTAAAATATGCAGTGATGATTCCCAAGGCCATGCATCACTTTACACTTTGGGACAGTGCTATACAAGAATTTGGTTCTTTTATCTGTATATACTTGCTATAATATTGTGATTTATTGGAGATTAGGATCATTCAGTTTTCTAACCATTATTAGCCTTGAAAATTAATGTTAAAATTGATGAAAATAATAAATATTTGTGAGTTTGTCAAAATTCATCTGCTCTTCACATACCTATTGTTGAGTCACTCAGTCCTATCCAACTCTTTTGCAGCCCAATGGTCTGTAGCCTCTCCAGGCTCCTCTGTTCATGGGATGGTCCAGGCAAGAATACTGGAGTGGGTTGCCATTTTCTTCTCCATCATATAATTATATCCTATTAAACTAGAATGTGTTGTTAACCTCTTTGTGTTTCTTCGATGTTAGTAAGCTTGGACTGCAAGGAGATCCAACCAGTCCATTCTAAAGGAGATCAGTCCTGGGTGTTCATTGGAAGGACTGATGCTAAAGCTGAAACTCTAATAACTTTGGCCACCTCATGCGAAGAGTTGACTCATTGGAAAAGACTCTGATGCTGGGAGGGATTGGGGGCAGGAGGAAAAGGGGATGACAGATGGCTGGATGGCATCACTGACTCAATGGACATGGGTTTGAGTAAACTCCAGGAGTTGGTGATGGACAAGGAGGCCTGGCGTGCTGCGATTCATGAGGTCGCAAAGAGTCAGACATGACTAAGCAACTGAACTGAACTGAACTGAAGCCAAAGAAATGGCTCTGGTTTTCAGACAAATGATTTATTTTTGCCAACTTTTTAACTCAGTAGTTGTATTAAGGTAGGGCTATTTGCTAGAAACTTAAGATGAATTTTGACACTTAACATGGCAAAGTGAAAAAAACTAGAAAGAGCATTAGGTCTTAATGTAGAGGCTTAGGTTCTGCTTACCCACAAATTGAGCAGATCACTTCACCTGCTCAATTCATTTTTCTCACCTTACATGTGAAGATATATTTGGCTAATTGGAACTTGAAAAATAAAATCATGTTTTAATGGCTAATTAAAAACAATGTGGTGAATTTGAGTAATACTCTATAAGTCACTCTTCTGCCATGTTTTACATATCCTTTCATAGAGTATGGCTTTTCATAGGCCACAAACTTGGATTTAAAACACAGCTATTTTCATTTAAATCTATTAGTAAAATTTAAGACTATCTGAAGCCTAAATAGAGGAACTTGTCATAGATTTAGAATTTCACAGTCAAATGGATTTCTGTATACCCATCTAAATTCTTCTTGACAAAAATAAGGTTCAGGCACTAGAGGAGGGGACCATCTGTTAAGTTGTTTTTATACTAGAGCTCTAAACCAACTAGAATTGCTCAAGCTATCTACATTATCTTTTGGTGTTTAGTCTTTAAATCCTTAGAGGTTACAATATCTTTTTCAGTCTTTCACACCTCCTCATTTCCAGCAGCTCTCTCTCTTTCTGTTCCCATTTGATGCCTCCCTCAGAGTGTCAGAAAATATTTGGAATACCTTGTAAAAATGTTGGTAGTTGCGGGAAATCAGGGGGTCTATTTCAACCCACTTGTGAAGAAGTGCTTCATGACCATGTCAATCCGATAGCTACTGTATTGCCTCTGGATGTTCTCATAACTCTGCAAGGCTTGTCATATCCCTATGCTTGCTTGGGAAGTCAAGATAGAAGTTTTCATTCTTTTTCAGTTCAGTCACTCAGTTGTGTCTGACTCTTTGAGACCCCATGGACTGCAGCATGCCAGGCTCTTTTTGTCCATGGGATTTCCCAGGCAAGACTACTGGAGTGGGTTGCCATTTCCTCCTCCAGGGGATCTTCCCGACCCAGGGATCAAACCTGCATCTCCTGTGGCTCTTGCAGGCAGGTTCTTTACCACTGATCCACCTTGGAAGCCCATCCCATGATCTACATTTGGTCAAAGCAAGGTCAACTTGCTACTGTAATCCAAGCAGTAGCATAATGTGATTCGAAATATGCTTAAGAAAAGTAAACCATGTCATACAAAACAAAACAAAACAAAATAATAAGGCTACAGTTCATTTTAATGAATGGTTCCAGAAAGAGGTGGATTGATGTAAATCATACACTGTCGATTGCTTAAGTCCGTTAACTACATACAGTCAAATTTCAATGGAGAAAAGAAAATTATTTCCCTGTCCTCTTTTGTCCTCTCCCATCATTTAAGAACTCTTCAGGTCTGATTTGGCCACTCTTGCAAAATCCATGCACCAATGTTCATTAGATAAAAAACAAAACAAAAAAATACAGCAAAAAATTATTTTCAATATTTTTTTGTGTATGTGTTGTTAATATCTGGGATATGTGTATCACCAAGAAGGCATCTAATATGATTAAGCAAGGAATTCTGAAGCCAGACATAAGCCTATTTACAACTCAGTATAAAGTTATGCACCTCATAAATATATCACAAACTCTGTCTTAGTTTCATAATGTACAGTTTTATAAAATGAAACATGGGTTTCAGATATGCTCCTTGAGAGTGTGCTATTAGGACAAATACTTAAACCAATATATAGATCAAATAATTCATATAGGATTTTCTTTTATTGATTATCAATCCATTTTATTTGAACAGTCCTGACTAAGATCAAAATCACTTTGCAAAAATGCCTGTGAACCTGATAAAGCAGTAACACCAGAGCACGGCCCTACTTTGAAAGTATATTTGAAAAGTGAAAGCAAATCAATTGTAATTATACAAACTAAAATATATTATCTTTTCCTATTAATACCATAATTGTGAGAAATATTGTGCAGTTAGGAAGAATTTCTGGAAGGACACAATAGTCTATTAACTAAATTTGTTTAAGGTATGCTATTCCACTAATTTTTAGAAGCCAACTTCAACCTTTGGTAAGTAAGGGAAGGGTTGTAGAAATAAAGCAGAAGACATAAAAATGAAAAATTTGAAAATTCACTAACTTTTCTCCTAGCATTTCATTTATTTTGTACTTATTAATTTATTACTAGAAGTAAAAAAGTATGTATTTTGAATAGGACATTAACTATAGGATATAAATAAAGGTCCATCAGTAGGTGAATCTATTGAGAACATATCAAACTTCTCCAGAGAGTGGATTAGTGTCATTTAACTTTCTTGAAAATTTCTGAACTATTTCTACATCCTTACCAGCATTGATTGCAATCAGTTGAATCAGTAGTTTATGTTTCATTTCCTTTCATTTGCTGTTATTTTACACAGGGGAATATTTGCATTTGTATTGTATTTCTGACATAAGTAAAACCCATTTCAAAATTCATACCTGCTCTAATGTACTAGCAAATTTCAGCCCTTCCTCCAATAAGTCATCCTTTTCATAAGAAAGTTGACTGTAAGAATTTTGCTTTAACAGTAATCCAAGGATAATTCTTTTAAAAATTAATACTAACTAAGGGAATTAAAAATAAAACCTGGCAGTTAAAAGAATTGCATTGTTTCTTACTTAAATATTAATCAGTAGGTGAGAGAACAAGAAACAGAGAAACTATGGATTAAGAAGTGCATTTAGGTATTCATTAAAAAGCATTTAGTGAAACAACCAGAATTTCAAACTTGAAACCACTAAATAATTCTAGTCTTACTGCCTGGTCTAATGCAATGCTGTGGACAGGACTGAGGTGATAAAAAGGAAGTGTCTACACCGCATGCTGAGCCAGAGGAAAGCACCCAGCCTTCACTTGCATTCACTTAGGATCTTCCAGAACATAGTAGATATTTGTTCATCTAATCAACTGTTTTATTATTTGCTTCTAATTTTTTGTTATATTTAATGGAGATATCATTTTCTTATGCATGAAATACGAGAGTAAAATATTTTGTGGCTAATAAAAACATATTTATTGTTCCAGGTTTCTGGAGCCAGGGAAGCTTTTCTTTTAATGTCAAGATTCTTATAACAAAGAGATCTAAAAGTTACTATGTTCTATGGAGGGAGAGTTATTTTTCTTTGTGTGCATTTGTTAATGAAAATAAACAAAATTCTTGCCATCCAATTAACTTTTAACATGACAATGTTCAATTCCTATTTTTGAAGTGAACTGGTTTACACAAAAAATTTACTCCAGAATCATTTTCTATCCTCAGTTTGTCTTGCGTCTATACATTAATACACAAAAATGAACGTTGCAAGTCTTTTGATTATGTTTCAATAGTCTTGCTTATTTTGAACATGTTTTTCTGTTGTGTGTTACTGAGGAATTACTTATAAAATAAATTGGCAAGTCTGGATTTTCTTAAAGTCCATCTAGGTTGGCCACTCTGCTCAGGTTTTCCTCTCTAGTGAACTTAGCTTTAAAGCCACTTTTCAGCCTCTGCTTGGACATCTTCAGGGAAAAGCAGCTCACCATACTAGGTTCTGAAGCATCAGGTTCAGGATATTGACTACAACACAAGCTTCATTTTCCTAGTACTCCATAATAGTTAATAGCACTATTAAACCATAATATGGTTTTCTGAATTCCTATCATTCAGTTGGATTTCTATGATCTTTCTAAACTACCACCCAGTTGAATGGTTGTTAGCACTAAACCATTTTTCCCATATCTGATTTAAAGTGTTTTGTACTTAGGAAGCTCATGTTTTTTCTGGGGGCAGTTATTGCTCATTAAGAGAGTTTTTACTTTTATTTCTACTAAATAGCATGAAAAGAGGCTCAGGCAGTATGGTGGATTCAAATGAAGTGATGCCTAGTGACAATTCTACTAAAGAACTGTTGAGTAGCTAGGAAGCACCTGTTAAATTTTCTCATTTCTTAAACTCTGCCAATTCAGTTTGAGGAAGTCCACATGGAAGGAAATAATTCTTGCAACTCAAAACTAGACAGTTTGTTATCCTGTTTCATTAAAGATAGAAGAATTTTAATTCAGTTTCTTTACAGAAGTACATTTTTACTATGTGAATGTCAATTAGCTTACATCCACTATAAAGCTAGAAATAATAATAAATCATCAACTAAAATGCATACAGAACAAAAACAAATATCCTCTTACTTTCCACTCCTTCTGCCTTAAAGGAACAAAAAGATTATTCTACTTCTTCAGTGAGGGAGGGAAGTATGTCTGATAAAAGATATAGGATCCTGGGTGAAGCCCTGGGAAGAAAAGGGTGAACAAGCATTTAACCTGGAGAGTTGAAGCATGTTTACTTAATATGTCTCGGACATTTAGGTAACATATTTTTATAGCTTTAGTGCTTTCCCAGAAGTTTAAGGTGGGTTGAACAGAGCCTGTGGGTGCTCTCACACTGGGCCAGTAACAAGATATAAGCTAAATTAGCTTCATCTTCTCCAGTAATTAGATCTCATTTCTCAATTCAGTTCAGTTCAGTCACTCAGTCATGTCCGACTCTTTGTGACCCCACGGACTTTTGCACACCAGGCCTCCCTGTCCATCACCAACTCCTGGAGTTTACACAAACTCATGCCCATTGATCGGTGATGTTATCCAACCATCTCATCCTCTGTTATCCCCTTCTCCTCCTGCCCTCAATCTTTCCCAGCATCAGGGTCTTTTCAAATGAGTCAGCTCTTCCCATCACGTGGCCAAAGTATTGGAGTTTCAGCTTCAGGATCAGTCCTTCCAATGGACACCCAACACTGATCTCCCTTAGGAGGGACTGGTTGGATCTCCTTGCAGCCCAAGGGACTCTCAAAATTCTTCTCTAACACCACAGTTCAAAAGCATTAATTCTTTGGTGCTCAGCTTTCTTTACAGTCCAACTCTCACATCCATACATGCCTACTAGAAAAACCACAGCCTTGACTAGAGGGACCTTTATTGACAAAGTAATGTCTCTGATTTTTAGTATGCTGTCTAGGTTGGTCATAACTTTTCTTCCAAGGAGTAAGCGTCTTTTAATTTCATGGCTGCCGTCACCCTCTGCAGTAATCTCATTTTTAGACTTAATTAAAGCTGTGCCTGTGTATGTATGTTTTAGTGAAGTGAAAGTGAAGTTGCTCAGTTGTGTCCAACTCTTTGCAACTCCATGGACTGTAGCCTACCAGAGTCCTCTGTCCATTGGATTTTCCAGGCAAGAATACTGGAGTGGGGTGCCATTTCCTTCTCCAGGGGATATTCCCAACCCAGAGATTGAACCTGGGTCTGCCTTATTGTGGGCAGATACTTTATCATCTGAGCCACCAGCGATGCCCTATGTATGTTTTAAACAGACTAAACTGAATTCTCCATTTAGCTACTTTGATAATCCAATTACACTTTTACTAACTTCTAGAACTAAACTTTGGGGAGAAAGCTTCCATTTCTTTCCCTTTCTTGGAAAGATTGGGGTCTAGTGAAATAATTTCTCAAAGATTTTGCTCCTGCTTCAAACAATGTGTAAAGACACGTCTGTGTGTGTGTGTGTGTGTGTGTGTGTGTGTGCATGTGCTAAGTTGCTTCAGTTGTGTCTGATTCTTTGTGATGCCATGGACTATAGCCTACCAGGCTCCTCTGTTATGGAATTCTCTAGGCAAGAATACTGAAACGGGTAGCCATTCCCTTCTCCAAGGGACCTTCTGGACCCCGGGTCAAATCTGGGTCTCCTGCATTGTAGGCAGATTCTTTACTGTCTGAGGCACCAAAGAAACCAGTAGGTTTACTGCTAGATTTACTGTAAAGAGGATATCAGATGACTGACTCAGGCTTGGAGGCCTGAAGCTGTATTGTGTTCTCTGTCTTCAGGAGAAAGCAAGTTATGTAAATTTTTCCTTTAAGAACTAGTTAAAGGAGACTTCCTATAGGTCTATTTTGAGTAATAGACAGACATGGATGCTTATTACTTCATTGTGATCTCCCTCTAGACAGTGACTCCCCATCCAAGTGTATAGCACCTAAGATATGCTTTCTTTGAAGATGTTCAATTTAATTTATTGATGACTTTTTTAGACCATCATATTTTTCATAGATGCAAAAATGTGTTTTATACCTAGCATTATAGAAGATTAAATATTACAGAAAATAATGTTATATATATATATGTATGTACATAAATTGAATAACTGGAATGAAACCATAATATTTCAAAGATTTCCAAATTTATATTCCATTATAATCTTTAGTGTTGAAAGATACTTACAAATTTACTCTTAAGAACTGTGCTGAGCAAGATTCATTATTTTTAACTTTCTTTTTGATATAGTTTCTAACTTGTCTTAAATAGTATGAATAAATTAGCTATTTGGGAGTGCATAGCTCAGTTAGTAAAGAATCTGCCTGCAATGCAGGAGACCTGGCTTCGATTCCTAGGTTGAGAAGATCCCCTGGAGAAGGGAAAGGCTACCCACTTTAGTATTCTAGCCTGGACAATTCCATGGACTGTATAGTCCACGGGGTCGAAAAGAATCGGACACACTGAGTGAGTGACTTTCACTTCTTTCACACAACGAGAATGCTAACTTTTTGATGTTGTGAACATAGTCCTTTAATAATTGAGTCTTATTAGGTTTAAGAAGATAATGCTATTTGCAATATAATATAAGAAATCAGAGATGCATGTCAAGCATTAGCAAACATTTTCTGTAAAGAGCCAGAGTGACTATTTGGTCTCTGTTGCAACTACTCATTTCTGTCTTTGTTACTGCTCAAAATCCTTCAGGCTAGGCTTCAACAGGGCTTCTCCCCTGGTAGCTCAGGTGGTAAAGAATCTGCCTGCAATGTGGGAGACCTGGGTTCAATCCCTGAGTTGGGAAGATCGCCTGGAGGAGGAAATGGCAACCCGCTCCAGTATTCTTTCCTGGAGAATCCCAGGGACAGAGGAACCTTGCAGGCTACAGTCTGTTGAGTCACAAAGAGTTGGACATGACTGAGTGACTAAGAACAGCACAGCACAGGCTTCACCAGTACATGAACTGACAACTTCCAGATGTTCAAGCTGGATTTAGAAAAGGCAGAGGAAACAGACATCAAACTGCCAACAACCACTGGAACATAGAAATGCAAGAGAATTCAAGAAAAATATATACTTCTGCTTCATTGACTATGCTAAGTCTTTGACTATGTGGGATCACAACAAACTATAGAAAATTCTTAAAGAGATAGGAATACCAGACCACCTTACCTACCTCCTGAAAAACCAATATGCAGGTCAAGAAGCAACTGTTAGAACCTGACATGGAAAAATGAACTGGTTCCAAATTGGGAAAGGAGTATGTCAAGGCTATATATTGTCGCCCTGCTTTTTTAACTTGTATGCAGAGTACATCATGCAAAATTCTGGGCTGGATTAATCCCAAATTGGAACTAAGATTACTGGGAGAAATAAGAACAATCTCAGATTACACATGATACCACCCTACTGGCAGAAAGCAAAGAGCAATGAAAGAGCCTCTTGAAAGTGGAAGAGGAGAGTAAAAAAGCTGGCTTTGAACTCAAGATTCAAAAAATTAAGAACATGGCATCTGTTCCCATCACTTCATGGCAAATATGTGGGGAAACAATGGAAACGGTGAGAGACTTTATTTTCTTGGTCTCCAAAGTCACTGTGGATGGTGACTGCCACCTGAAATTAACAGATGGTTGCTCCTTGGAAGAAAAGCCATGACAAACCTAGACAGCATATTAAAAAGCAGAGATATTAATTGGCTGACAAAGGTCTGTATATTCAAAGCTATAATTTTTCCAGTAGTCATTTAGGGATGTTCTGAATATTCACTGGAAGGACTAATGCTTAAAGCTGAAGTTTCATTACTTTGACAACCTGACGCGAAGAGCTGACTCATTAGAAAAGACCCCGAAGCTGGAAAAGATTGAAGGTAGGAGAAGAAGGGGATGGCAGAGGATGAGATGGTTGGATGGCACCACTGACTCAAAGGACATGTTTTTGAGCAAACTCCAGGAAATGGTGAAGGACAAGGAAGCCTGTTATGCTGCAGTCCCTGGAGTCGCTAAGAGTCAGACATGACTTACCAACTGAACAACAACAACTTCAAGAAAGCAGCCATACACAGTACCTAAAGGAATGGGTGTGGCTGTATTTCAATAAAGTTTTATTTACAACAGGCATGAGTTAGATATGGTCTTGGGATTGTAGTTTGTTGATTGATATAGCTGTTTTTGTTAACAGAAAAAGTTTCAACACTTTCAAGCGTAGCCTCAATGGTACAGAACTTCATTGTATCTGAATACAATTTTAATTCCATAAAAGAGAACCTTTGGCTCATCAATGATGCCAGCTGATAAGAAATAACCATGTGTCTTACATGTGACTTTTGTTCCTCAAATGAAACTTGAGCTGAATACTCTTTTGAAAAATAGAACTCAAAGTATGCTCTTTTCTTTCCTTAATGAAAGCTCTTTTAGTTTCATTTTTATTATATTTCCTCTTTTCTAATCTCAGTGGAATCATTAATTTTCTTCTTTATAAGAGGACCAGATGAATAATAATCCTTAAATTATTCTTAAACAGGTTTCTGAAAAACAACTGATTAAATTGTTTTATTCTAGGGGAGGCAATACAGCTGACCCTTGAACAATACAAAGGTTCGGGAGGCTGACAATCTGTACTATAGAAGATTTGCATAAACTTCACAGTCAGCTCTCTGCATCTGCAGTTCTACATCTGCAGATTTAACCAAAGTTAGAGACTCGAGTGCTGTTAACATGTACTTACTGAAAAAATTTGCCTATAAGTAGAACCATGCAGCTCAAAAAACAGCATGTGTTATTGAAGGGTCAAGTGCATTTTTACATCTTTAATAGGAACAATATTTTTTAATTTAAATCCCATGTTTAGTTTCTGGGAAACATGTATTAAGGTATAAAGAATATGTTGATCAAATTGATTTCCTTTTTCTACACATAAATACCATAGTATTTGAATAATTAGAACAATAAATATCTATAGCAATTGCTGCAAATCCCAAGAAAAGGGAACATAGTTCAGGTAACTCTTTCTCCCCACTAGATCATCATCAAATATCCTGAAATGTGACTTTAGTGAGAGCACAAACAAAAATCTGAAATGTCTGAAAACAAATGCCTATAGGATATGACCAGTGGTGGAATTAAATTTAATGTGGGCACTTTTTTGTAGAAGGGCACTGGAAGCCCTTTTCTTACTGACTTTACTTACTGACTTAGATTCAAGGAAATTAAATTCTGCTTGCTTTTGAGGATCACATGTTTCTAAAATTTGGTTAATTACCCATCTTTTGCATTTATGCTTATCTTTTATGCAAACAAGCTTACGAAAACTATTCTTATTTTTCTGGAATTTCTTGAGAAATAATACTCAAAGTTCTATAGAAAATCTACAATTCCTTAATTGTTAGGAAATTTTACATTAAAAAATTTATAGAAGAAAATATTTGCAAATCTGATAAAAGGTTAATATTCCATACATCAAAAACTTATACAATTCAAGAAAAACCAAACAATCCAATTAAAATTCTGATAATGAATCTGATTTGACATTGTTCCAAAGAAGCCATGCAGATAGACAACAGGCACATGAAAAGATGTTACAGATCACTAATTATTAGGGAAATGCAAATCAAAAACCACAGTAGATCTCACCCCACACCTGTTAAAAGGCTTCTACTAAATAAACAACAACAACAACAATAAATAGTAAAAGTTGGAGAGAATGTAGAGAAAAAGGAACCTTCATACACTGTGGACGGGGCTGGAAACTGGTGTAGCCACTTTGGAAAGTATTATGGAGAGTTCTCAAAAATTTAAGAATAAGACCACCATGTGCCTCACCTATTCCACTTCTAGATATTTATCCAAAGAACACGGAAACATAACCCCAAAGACCCATGCACCCCTGTGTTCACTGCAACATTATTTGCAGCCAAGATAAAGAGAGTCAAAGTATTTGTCAGTGGATAAATGGATAAAGAAGATGTGATATATAAAAATGTGCACACACATACACACACACACAGTGAAATGCTACCCATCCATAAAAAAATGAAATCCTGCCATTTGTGATAACATGAATGGAATTTGATGGTATTATGAAAAGAAAAATACCATATTATTTCACTTATATGCAAAGTCTAAAAAAGACTTCAAACAAATGAGCAAACAAAATAATGAAAACAAATTCATAGATCCGGAGAAGAGATGAGTGGTTGCCAGAGAGGGAAAGGGGAGGGGGTGAGCAGAATTAGTGAAGGGACCAGCTATATGATGATGCATGGTAATGAGACTTGCGGGGGAGATCACTTAGTAGTGTATACAGATGTCAAATTAGAATGATGTACATCTCAACCTTTTATGGGCTTCCCTTGTGGCTCAGCTGGTAAAGAATCTGCCTGCAATGTGGGAGACCTGGGTTTGATCCCTGGGTTGGGAAGATCCTCTGGAGAAGGGAAAGGCTACCCACTCCAGTATTCTGGCCTGGAGAATTCCTCTTATAATAAAGAATAAAGTATTCTGGCCTGGAGAAAGCCTTTTATAATTAAAACAAAAGAATAAATAAAACAGGAAAGTACTTTTTTAAAAGTATTTAATCCACATTTCCCCAAGGTACTAACTTACAGTCTTGAGCATAAACACTGAAGAATTGAGACCATTCCCTCAGTAGTATTTTCTTTCACTTCTTTGCAGCACCCCAGGCTCACTCACAGAGAATTCCTATAAATCTGTGCTATTTGATTGGCCTGGAGAAGGGCTATTGATTTGGAATCTCTTTTTTTTTTTCTTTTATTCAAATAAGAACATATGTTCTGACTTTAAATACAAAGGTGGTGATAGACCAAAGTGGAATTAGGTGTTATTACAGGATAACAGATGTGTTTTGACTCCCTTTTATTATGCTTGCAAATATGTCCTTTACACCAAGTGTTAAATCTCATGCATGGGGTAGTTCTTGAAAAGATATTCTGTATTATAGTATATGGAAATAATCTCACTTTTTGAGAAAGGTGAATGACTCAATCAAAAGTTGTAGCTGATCCTTGAAATTTCTGTAGTCATAGCACAGTAATAAGGACCGTTTTTAAACTGGTGTCGGACTCAGATGACATACGATCACCACCAGCTGCATCAAGAGGTAGTCTGGGTAAAAATAAGTTATTTGACCAGAACAGCAGAACAAAGCTGAAAATCTTCTGACACCTGATCCCTTCAGCAGCTGTGGAAATCTATTGAAAGGGTTCTCCTTCTAATGCATTTGTCAGAATGCTAATTGGAAAAATGACTTCATGTCATGAGTCATACAGTCACCTCTGTGGACCTCATTAGACTTAAATGAGTGCACTCAAGTCCAGCACCATCATTCAGATATAGCCATATGTTGGTAAAGAAGATAGCTCAGTAACCAGGCTCCTGGCCAATTGTGAACATTATCAAGTAAAGAAATGGGGTAAAAATCAAGTAAAAATGTTTAAGGGCAGATGTAGACATAAGGTATTATAGCTTTTTGAGAAAAACTATACAAGCGTGGGACTTTTAAGAAGTTCAACCAAGTTAAGCAAAAAAAAAGTTGAGCCAAATTTTATCCTTAAATGCACCTTAGAAGTACTCTGGAGCAGGGGGAAATAGAAAGAGAACTAGCATAAGTCTTAAGAGTTCACAATTTAAAAATGCAGGCAGCCATTTGTATAAGTGGACTTCCCGGTGGCTCAGCAATAAAGAATGCTGCAATACAGGAGACATGAGTTTGAGGGAAGATCCCCTGGAGAAGAGGATGACAACCCCCTCCAGTATTCTTGTTGGGAAAATCCCAAGGATGGAGGAGCCTTGTTGATTATGGTCCATAAGGTTGCCAAGAGTCAGATACAGCTTAAGCGACTGAGGACACTTATATATGTAACTTCAGTAAAAGAAAAGCTATGAAAAAAAAAAATTATAAAATACCAGTTAAGTTCCTAGAGGAAAGTGTGGAAGGAGTATATCAATTATGATTGTATTAAGTAAGGTTGAAGAGAAGATGGAGGAAAGAGAGAGCCTCCTGGGACAGGCAGAATTGGACACATGTAGACACAGGCAGCCAAGAGGGAAGCAAGTGGGAAGACCTTTGATGCAGCAGATATGACCTGGGAAACGGAATCCTGGCTAACACAGTATAGACAGAATTTCTCCGGTGTTGCTAGTGATAAAAAACCTGCTTGCCGATGAAGGAGACAGAAGAGATGCAATTTCATCCCTGGGTCAGTAAGATCCCCTGGAGGAGGGCATGGCAACCGACTGCAGTATTCTTGCCTGGAGAATCCCATGGACAGAGGAGTCTGGCAGGTTACAGTCCATAATGTTGCAAAGAGCTGGACATGATTGAAACAACTGAGTAAGCTCACACACACGCAGTATAGACAACTTCAACTACAGCGGGAATCATGGGTTTGAAACTGGGCATTTGGTGCTGGCAGGGTTAGAAATGCAGGATAATCTTTGAATATCAGCCAAGAGATCACTAGAATGAAACTACATAACTTTAAAAGACTTAACACATGATTCTAAATAACAAGTGATTGTCTTTAAGAGTATGGAAATGACATTATTTTTTTAAACAGGTCTTCAGATGTGTGCACCTTTACAATACAAAAGTACCAAGTCATCCAAGCAATTAAGTATTTTGTTTTCCACTTAGAAAGAAAAAGTATCTGTTCATCTAGACTTTCTATACTTCATCTGGTTGTCTGAAAAGACAACCGTGATAGACCTAAAATTCTAGTAAGAACTGATATTTCTTTTCAATACAAAGCTCAAATGAACAAACATTTGCTGAAAGTCGAGTCCAGTCAAGAAACTTAGATGCCATGAAAGGAAAGATGATGTAGGGGAATCACAGGCTTAACCTAAGGTCTAGTTCAACCTGGTCACTGCTAACAGGACAGGTGAGAATTATTGCCTGAATGGAGCTACTGTCTGTTTCTGAAACTTACGGTTCTCATCATTAGCCTCAAAGTCAAGATGTCTCAGACTTTATTCCATCTCTGGAATAACCCTGACCTCCTGGCTTTTCTGGAACACTGGTTATTTAGGCAGTGAAAATACCAATGTTAGTTGGCAACTGTTGATGGCCTGTGTACTATAGGTTAAGCACTGGATGAAGGGAGATGAATTTCTTACATGATAAATTTGAAAAGCTAATTTTATATTAAGCTGTATATATCCATGGTGTGTATATATATATATATATATATATATATATATATATTCCACTC
Organism: Aepyceros melampus; assembly: GCA_006408695.1. Classification (NCBI taxonomy): domain Eukaryota; kingdom Metazoa; phylum Chordata; class Mammalia; order Artiodactyla; family Bovidae; genus Aepyceros; species Aepyceros melampus. The sequence continues at coordinate 38,593 of SJXQ01009197.1, read as the reverse complement.
TTTTCTTTCCAACTTTACTTTCTTTAAAAAAATTAAATATAGGTATAAAAAACTATCACATAGATGAGATTACATACAGTAAACAAGGCCATGTATCAACTTCTAAATCTGAAAATAGAAAATATTCCATACTCTGGAAGTTCTCTCTCCCCTATGCTGTTTCCACACCCTTTTTTCTCCCAACAATCTTCTCTATCTCACACATCACCAACTCAGTGGACATGAATATGAGCAAACTCCAAGAGATAGCAAAGGACAGGAAGCCTGGTGTGCTGCAGTCCATGGGGTTGCAAAGACTTGAACACAACTTAGTGGCTGAACAACAATAACAACAAAGTCTCACCTGTATGGTAGTGCTTAGCTTAACTTTTATCACTTCAGTCAAAGTTTTACTATTTTTGAGATTTTCACAAATGGGATCATATTGTATGTACTCTTTGGTGTCTGTTATATTTTGTTCAGCCTTAAGTTTGTAAGATTCATTTATGCTGTAAGATTCATTTATAGCCATAGTTTGTTAGATTTATTGTATATGTATATTATATGATCATATGGATATGTCATCATTTGGGATTGTTTAAACTTTGTGGCCATTATGAGCTGTGCTGCAAAATGCAGTCTCGTATGCCTTTTGGTGCATTTATGCAGTCTTATATACACAGGAATTGAATTATTGGGTGAAAACTACGTATGTATTTTTCATTATTGGATGTGTACATTCTCACTCAGTCTTGTCCAATTCTTTGCATTAGTGGATACTGCCAAACAATTAAGGTGTTGATCACAGTTGTACTCATTTACACCCACACCGTTCTGCATGATAATTTCACTTGCTCTAAAGCACATTCTCGTCAAATATTGTCAGTCTTTAATCTTAGAAGTTTTAATGTGGTCTGGTGGTGTGTCCTTGGAAATACAATTTGCATTTTCTCAATGATTAACGATATTGAGTATTTTTTTTTAGAATTAAATTACTTAACTGTATTATTTAATTGTGATTTTCTAATGCTCTTTTTATTACTTAGTTCTGAATTAATTTATCTGAGGTCAAAGAGCATATTCTAATATATAAATTAAATCATATGAAATGTGTTTCCTTTAATAAACTAGTATAGGATCAATTTTGGTAAATCTTCCATGTCTACTAGGAAAAATATGCTTTCTCTAGATGTTAACTGTAGTTTTCTATGTATCTCCCTCCATTTGGTCCATATTTTCAATGATTCTCAAATTTCTAATTGACTTTGTGACTTTGGATATACTTAAAATTAACTAAGAAAAATGTTGGAAATTACATAAATGTGATTTACAGATTTAGTTCTTTGATGTTAAGCTTAGCTTTATATATTTTAAGAGTAATTCATTTTGTCATCCTGGCTTTATTGAAACCTTTATCATGGTAGAACACCTTTTATACATCATGACTATTTAGAAAAGACATCTCTATAGTATTTAAATATTAAAATATTCTTGATTTCATCTGGGTACTTCAAGTTGCAAAATACACACACACACACACACACACACACACACACACACAC